>OZ034801.1:36031836-36381215 GCA_964028335.1 Altica lythri | reverse complement strand
GTTGAATTCAATTTAGTAGATCGAAATATTTACGAAAACAAATACATTTATACTTTCGGTCTGAGAAAATAGTTTCAAAGGGAAATTAATCATTTTCTAAATCCTAAAATTTGGAACCTACACAATATATGGTCACAAATATCATATTTATCATACAACACACAAAAAAACTTTTTTTAAACATCAAAATAAAAACTTTAAAATTCTACTCTGTAAGTTCGTATTTAATTTTCAAACGAACCTTATTTGTTGCCATAAAAATTCGAATACAACATTTGGTCATTAAACGAGTTTTAAATAATAATAAATTTGTTTTGTGATCAATAATATATAAATAATAACTTACTGGGAGATGAGTGTCTGGGCGAAGATTGCACAGGTGTATGAATGAACACGTTCGTAGTTCCAGTAACCGTTACTTGATTATCATTTTGTGGGAAAACCTTTGCTATAGATATAGTTTGCGGTGGAACAAGTGTGGCTTGTCTTTGCTGGGTCACTATAGCTGCTGGCACGTTAACTATGTAAAAGATAATATCGATTATTTTTATCTTAATTTTTATCACATTTTATATTAAAAAAAAAAGGATAATCACTTTAATGATCACAAATTCAAACAGGGTGCAGAAAATTCATACAAAAAAATATAAATAGAAAGCAGAAAACGGAAAATTAAATTTACAATAAGAGTAAAACCAGTACCAAAAGATCTGGTTAGGACATGAGAAAAGGTTACACGACAAACATATGCAAATATAATTCTGGAAATGAATGTAGGTAATAAAATAATGGTTTTAGATTTTATTTTGGAATATACAATAATTTCTACTAATATAATTTCTGTCTTATGCTTTCAAAGGTTTATGCAATTTTGAAAATTAAAATGAATTACATACTTGTTCTTGGTGCAGAGGAAACAACACTAGGCGTAGGTTTTATTTGTGTAGTCAACGGGGTAAGTTGAATAGTACCTACAAAAAAATAAAATTAAGACTACAAAAATATAACATTAATTTTTAATTCACCTGAAGCAGGTTGTGCAATAACTTTGGGTCCTTGAGTGGATAAAGTTCCTCTGGCTTGCGAAGAATTAGCGTTTGCGACCGCAACCAACGAATGCAAATTTATAGTAGATATTTTTGTTGGACCCAGAAAGTTAGTTGAAGAAACGGCTGCTGGAGTAGCAGCTGCCACGGATAATCTTCCTAAAGATAGATTTGGCTGTGTAGGTACTATCCTAGTTGAAGTACCTAACGATGAAGATGGCTGAGATGTGGGCATGGCGGATATTCTAGCACCAGAAGTAAGAACGGAAGCTTGTGGTGTTATTAAACGAGTACCAGATTGAGAAACGTTCACTGGTACTGTCAAGCGTGTTGCTGTCACATGACCCTATTTAGAACAAAAAGTACATTTCAAATAAATTCACTACATGTATAGAAAAGTAAAACTAATAAAAAATAAACTATGGACACCATATAGGTACTTACGAGAGGTCTAGGTTGTGCTTGTCTCGGTGCAGATGTAGCAGAAGTAGCAACAGTAATTCGTGCTGTAGGAGTAAATTGGGAAGAAGAATTGTAAACAACTGCTTGAGTACGTGATGGTAATACTTGAGCTATTGTCACAGTATTGCCTAAATTTTGAAGTCCTGTAGTAGCAGCTTTGAACGAGTGAATCTGAAACAACAGTATTAATATGGACAGTTCAAACAAATTTGTACTGGTTATATATTTAAAATCAAAACTAACTTGACCAGGTTGCCCAATCGATATTGCATTTTGTAAAATAGTGCCTGGTCGGATGGTAGATACAGTTTGAGGCTGGGTTCTAGTAATAACTGCTGGTTTTCCTGTGACTGTTGCTCCCCGAACCGGTGAACTAAGAACTGTGGGGGCACCTTTTATTTGTGAGCCGCTGGAAGTATTTGTAAGCCATGCAGTCCCGGGAGCTGGACTAGGTGTACGAGGAGGGCGTACGAATGTATGTGACTAAAAACAAAAAGATTTTAATAAACATCGAATAAAACAATATCATACAATACTTATTGATTTAACTTTCAACATTATATACTAACATGAAATCAAACATACTACACATTAAATTTAAAAATAACAAAAATACATCGCAAATACAAATTATTCATACCTGATTTCCTTGAGTAGCTACAACCATGGGAGTTCTGCTGGTAGTAACATTACTTCTAGGAGCTGCAAGATTTGCAACAACAGCTGGACCTCGTGGAACATGATAAGATCCAATATTTTGAGCAGCAGTAGAAAGAGTAATTTGTGCTGGCCTTGCCAAATTTGCTGTTACTTGAGGCTGAGATGGATTGGTTCCTATTATACTGGCGATTTGTGATCTACTTGAATCTGAAAACATTACAAAATTACCATCAATGAAACTTTATTTGTAAGATTATTTTTATACCTTGTTTCAAAACTGCTTGAGATACCAAATTTGTTGCAATTATGGTAGAACTACCTAAAGAGGAACTGTTACAACTGGGAACACTTTGAGTAAGAACTCTCATATTTCTCAGAGAATGATTAGACATCACTATAGGAGTTTTGCCCTCCACAGTTCTAATATTTGTAATTTGATTTCTGGCTAGATCCAACGGAACAGCTTTTGGAGAGTCTTTTTCGTCATCAACGTTTGTACTCATATTTATTCCAGACATAAAATTTAACTATACACTATTCTATTAAACCTTAATATGTAACTTTTAATATTAGCATCTGTTTTCTTCACAAATTACTTGTACTGCTAAAATTTATATATTAACAGGTTAACAAAAAGTCTTAAATATTTTACAAAATTTCAAACCCCTATAACTCTTCCTATATCCAAATGTAAATGCCATAACTAATTTAAATAAAATGATTTTTTTTAATGCACTCAATTCAACTTTAAAATTAAGAGTAATGGCGGATCAAATTCTGAAGGTTACAATACATTTGGCAACACTGTGCGCAAGGGTTTGTTGTCATGTTAGGTAGTGTTCAGTTCATCATTAATTTTCTGAAATTTTAAGCTAGATTATTTGTGTTTTGAATTTGTATCGCCCGATTTCATTATTAATAATAGATTTAAAACAATTCAAATTTAAATAATTGTTCTGGTGATATTAGTATTATAGTGCTGAGGAGAATTTAAGCTAAGCTCATTATGGCCTTTTAGATCTTAGGTATTCAGAACTGAACTTAAAATTGACATCCAATGGACTAAAAAAGCTGTGACGTCAGAGGGCGGGATCTGTCATTTTATCTTTCCAAACAAACTTTTAATGTATGTAAATTGCCATTAAGGTTTTTTTACATCAATAGTTTTAATATTTCCTGTATCAAATAAGATATATTAATTGTAGAAATCAGTTCTTTGTGTGTTTAATATTTATATAAACCATAAATTTTAAGGTAAGAGGGCTCGACTTTTTCTAGACATGCCTTAGAATTATTTTGAGGTTATGTTTTTATTTGTATTTTTTTAAGTTTTGAGTGAAAAATAAGTTTTTAAATCCTTTTTTCAGTAAAATTGACATCGAATCATGTTATTAAGCTGTCTGCTATTATGCATTTCTTTGATAATAATAAAAAAATGGTAGAAAGAGGTGAAATGCAGTGGATTCGGGCCATATTAAAAGTATGCATTATACTAATTTTATGACTCTTTAAGGGGTTGTACATGCTAGTATGAAAGACGAAACTTATATTTGTGAGGTAAGGATAACTAGCTTATAATTATTGTCTTAAATTCTTTTTTTAAGTTCCGCTTGTACACCTTTTATTTTGAGGTGTTACTTTGGTCTATTTAGTTCATCTAAAACATTTAATTAAAGTTTATTAGCATAATTATATAATATTATAATGATTGTAGATAACAATAAAGAAATCTAGAGCAATCCAGTGGGGGAAAACTCACGAAAAAGATGGTCTGGATGCATTAAAATCATCCCTAGGAATTGATGTAATGCCAACAGGAATTTGGCTATAGAATTCTGGTATATTAGGAGCAAGTCCAGATGGATTAGTAAGTTCATTTGTTACTACAACGAAAAAAATGAACTGGTAATGAATCAGAATCATAATTGTTACCATCAGGTTCAGGGAAATCTATATATTTTAAAAAGAGAAAAATGTTTTTTGTATATATGGACCTTAAAAGAGATAATAATTGTTGAAATTCAAAAAGATCCATATTGGGAAGTGAATTTAACGTATTTAGAGGATTTTTATATAAACAATTATTTTCCCAAATTAAGGTAAATTTTTTGTAAATAAAAATACTATTTTAATATATTCGTTTTTATTTTCTATGTGACCAAGAGCCTATATAATCTATTACCTAAGAGTAATTCTAAAATAAAAATTAAAAAAATAACAAACATACCTACTTAGGAAACTCACAAACAAAAAAGCCAAAACATACAGTAATAAATTGTCCTGCTTGTTTATAACATCTTCAAATATATGTTATTATATTTACCGAAATACGTATATACTTGATAAGAAATCCACTTCTTCCTTTCCACATCATTTCTGGGAAAAGTAATAAAATTTGCAGTTTTTCTGCACGCAATAATGCTTGCAATTGGGGATAAAACACATCACCATTTTTACTCAAACAGAATAATATGTAATAGTTAAAAAATACATAATTAATTACAAGATTACCATAATAAAATTTATAAACTTCCGAACAAAACATAACCTCAATTCCACTAAAATGCATATAAAATATAAACACTTACACTAACTTTCAGTGTTTATTCACTATCATAAATTGGATACACTAGGTCGTATGAAAAGTGTCCGGAAAATGCTAAGATTTTTGATTAGGAACCACTACAAGTAATAGAAAAATCTCTTATGGCTTTTTCAATGCAAATTTGTTTTGTTTGGAAAGATTTTTAAGCTCCTCCCATATCTGACGTCACACTTTTCTAGTCCATTAACCTAATTTTTTTGCTTAGAAAAATATTTACTTAATACCAAATCAGTAAATTACCAAAAATGAAGTAAAGTTTTTGGTACAAATAAAGTTTAAACGATGACTGAAGAAAAACTTGTCACTGAGGTACCTAGCAGTCTTAAACAATTGGCAAGATTAGTAGTAAGAGGGTTTTATTCAATTGAAGATGCATTGATTATTGATATGTTAGTAAGAAACCCATGTATGAAAGAGGATGATATCTGTGAACTATTAAAATTTGAAAAGAAGATGTTAAGAGCTAGAATTTCTACTTTAAAAAACGACAAGTTTATTCAAGTTCGTTTAAGAATGGAAACTGGCTCAGATGGCAAAGCTCAAAAAGTTAATTACTATTTTATTAATTATAAAACTTTTGTGAATGTTATAAAATACAAATTAGACTTAATGCGGAAACGATTAGAAACTGAGGAACGAGATGCCACTAGTAGAGCAAGTTTTAAATGCCCTGGTTGTCTTAAAACTTTTACAGATTTAGAAGCTGATCAGTTATTTGATTTTACAACTGGAGAGTTTCATTGTACATATTGTCGTGAAGTGGTTGAAGAAGATTCTTCTGCACTACCAAAAAAGGATTCTAGATTATTACTAGCCAAGTTTAACGAACAATTGGAACCACTTTATATATTACTTCGTGAAGTAGAGGGTATTAAACTAGCACCTGAAGTTCTAGAACCTGAACCTGTAGATATTAGCACAATTAGAGGATTGGATAAGAAAACAAACGCTCCTGCTCCAGGACAAGAATGGTCGGGAGAAGCTACAAGAAGAGGTGGATTTGCTGTGGAAGAAACTAGGGTTGATATTACAATTGGAGAAGAAAGCAATTCTACTGCAAATAGGAAAGAACAACCAATATGGATGACTGAATCTACGGTTATTACAAGTTTAGATTCGCAGGATAGTAATAAAGGAGTAGATAGTATAACTGATTCTATAGAGGCAAATGGTATGTTATTATTCTTGATTTCTCTTTAAGTAGTTAATGTCACAGAAAATAATAAATTTATGACCCTTAAAAATATTTTATTGCATTAAAAAAAATATCTCACAGTCGCTCATTAATTAATTTTTTAGCAGGTGGAGTAAGTGCTAAGAATGATGATATCATGTCTGTACTACTGGCTCATGAAAAGAGGCCGACCAATACCACACTCAATGCTGTCAAGGGCCTGCATCATGAATCTGAATCTAGTTCTGACGAAATGAACGAGGTTAATGATGAAATTGGAGATGTGGAGACAATGGAGAGTGAAGACGATAATGATGATGTTCCCACAGTAACGGTTGGACATAAAACTTATGCCATTACTGATATTAACGATACTATTATCGCTGAGATGACTCAATCTGAGAAGGAGATATATGTACAAGTATTTCAAGATTATTATTCACATATGAATATTTAATTCAATTTTAAAATTTGCAATTAACATGTTGAGGCTATATGGAGAAGTATTTCCAGATTTTATTTTTTGTTCTTTTATTGGGTGTGTTAAAACACCTAGAATTTACATAATACGTAGGTTTGAATTTTAGATTTTTATAGTAAAATTTTTGAGTAATTGATACAACACATTTATTAAGTAGTTTTACATTTTTAACATATAACTACTGTCAACATGTTAATATTGCTGGTAGAGACTGTTTTTTAATAAAAAAAAAATATTTTTTTATAAAATATGCGTTGGAAAATTAATAAATCTGTATTTTATATAAAACGAATGGTTTTAAGTATTTAGTAAACGAACTAATTTTTGTACTCGTGCTGAGACTTACGATTTTGGGAAATTGAAATTATTAAGTCATAATTCATTTAAAATAAGCAGGGGTCAGAATATGACATAAATAAATGTTTTGTTTATTTAGTGTTTTTTTAAGTATTTTTCATATTGGTCTAGTTTTATTACATTAAACTAAAATATTGTATTGTTGGTATTTAATTAAACTAACAACTTTGGAATAAATACTTGATCATTTACCCCAAAAGCCTTTTTGTAGGGTTCCAATCTAAAAGATCCATTTTCGCCCCAAGAACCTTTCCAATTTTTAGTTTTCTCATATTTTACAGACGAAAGGTGGATTCTATTGTAAGGTTGAAAAAAAAATTCAAAAGTGAAGAGCTTTCATTCTAATATTGCTTACTACATTTTTCTATTTACCGATAAAAGTTTATTAAATGACCAAAATTTCAAAATTAGGATAATAAGCCTAGCTAGTACGATTGGTGACTATCTGCCAGAAGCTTCAATCTTAAAAAAATACGAGACTAGTCAGATGTGGTCTAATAAAAGAGAACTAAAAATAAATATTTCACAATATATAATTAAGTAAATGATAAGACAATAAAGCAAATTTTTTAGAAGTTGACTAATTTAGTATACTTTGTACTGTAAGTTATTCAATATGCGAATTTTAAACTTCAGCAGTATACCCGTGCAAACAAATAATGATCGATTACAAGTCTCGGTAAGGCACATTAACTAGTTAGTCAAATAGAGCAATCGCCGATTCGTTGGCATTTACCTTACGACTCTTATAGGGGCGGTCTTTAAAACAATACAGGTGTGAGTCGGGAAGTTAAATGCAAAAATAAATAGAAATTTTACTAGGTTCGTTCATATAATAACGTTCTTTTGAGTTTCCCCTGGTAAAATCGTAAAAATAATTGCTATCCAAGCGGGTCTAGTTATACTATACCAACAGATTTGGTGCTTTCAACATTATTTCATTTAAGACATGAAGAAGACTAAGACTAATTCTTATTTTGTTGTAAATTTTAAGGTATATGGATAATTCAAAGTAAACTGAATGAATCACTGCAGGTTTCATGTGGATTATCTTAGATCAGATCAATAGTTTAGTTGACTTAAACATACCGATATCTATTCAATTCCAATTTTGTAACCAATATTTTTACTCCAAAACACATAGGGTGTCAATCAAACAACTATTATATATCTAAACATTTCCAACAGGTATGTTACTCTGAACTTCTCAGGAGAAAATACATATTGATCCTTCTAGTTTTTACTGTTCTGTAATTCTCTAACTTTATAACTAGATTTCTAAGTCAAGCAAGTAACATATTAAGTAATTTACAAAGTAAAACATTCTCAAGATGAATGGTAGAATTAGAAATGATATTCATGTGTGTTAGGCAAAATATCCAAACGTGTTAGAAAATGTGAAATTGTTATAAACAGTTTTGTCATAATAAATTTTGTAACTATTACTCCGTAAAATATAGAGACACGAAATATGTAAAATTATTCTATAGTATTTCGGGATAATGCCCGATTTTTAGTTATGGTTATGACTACTGTAAATTCCGTTGTTTATTACTTACATACGATAATTAGTATTAGGGTTATTATAAAAATAAATAATACAAAGAACATTTTATTTTCCTTAATCTAAAATGAAACCACAGTTTTAATAATTGTAATTATTACTATTCTCCTTCATCAAATTTTATATGCTTGGCTCTTTCCTTTTCAGCTTTCTTTAACAATTTATCCCTACCTCTCTGTTTTCGTACATTTTTAGAAAACTTAACGTCTCTGTCTGATTGGATTTTTTGCCAATATGATTGTTCTTCATCACCATGCAACACAGTTTTTTCACCATTAAATTCTTTAAAACAAAAATCTTTTGCAGCTTTAGCATTTGAAAATCTTAAAAAAACTTCTTCACTTCCAGACGGTAAAGGAATATCTACGTATTTTATGTCAGAAGATATTGCTTTAAGTTCATTCTAAAAAAAATAATATAATAACTTACAAATATACTATTTTGAAAATATGGTTCCAGAAATAAATATATTTACTTTAATTTTCTTAGCATCTGTAACAGCTTCTGGTAAAACCACTTTAACAATAACTCCAGGTAGAAATTCTAATTTTGGAGATACTTCTTCCTTGGATTCTTCTTTAATTTGATTGGTGTCAGTATAAGTTTTTTTTGATTTATCGTAACTTTTTTGCGAAAATTTTTGTCTGTTAAGGTACTGTTTAAATTCCTTCATTTTCTTTTTTTGAAGATCTAAGTATCTATTCCTCATTTTTTTCCATTCAGGTCTAAGAAACGAATAAAACAAAAATAGTAATAAAAATAAATAGCACATGAATAAACTTACTTCGATAAAACTTGTAATCCAAGTTCTTTAATCATATTTTTCTTTTTATCTTTCTTATGTTTTTTCTTCTTTTTAGATTCATTATCATCTACTTCTATATTCTGAATTTGAACATCCTTATGGTGTTCATCTTCAACATTATCTAATTTTATTTTTTTATTTGGAGTCTCTACTTCCGTCAACTTTCTTTTAACAGTTTCTTGGTCCATATCTGAGTTTTCAAGAACTGTTTCATTGTTATCCTGTATGTTTTCAGACATTTCACTATCTTCCACTTTTTCAGATTTATTTATATTCTCTTCGTTTTCAGTAAAAGTCTGTATGCTTTTCAAATTTTCAGGACTAGTTTCTGAGGGCATCTTACAACCGATACTTTCAAAATACGATAGAGCATTTTTAGCACTTATTTCATTTTCAAATTCAACAAACGCAAAACCCTTATTGGTTTTATTATGTTTATATTTTGGTATTGATACATAAACAACATTTCCAAACTCAGAAAAAATATGTGATACCCAATCGTGATCAGCATCGGCTTTAATGTTTTCTACGTAAATTGTACAATTATCTACATTCTGATTGAATTTTATAGGTAATATACGTTTTACAGTTTTTCCATCTTCTGATAATTCAATTAGTTTTGATTTGCTTATCGCTTTTCGAATATCATCAACAGTACAGTTTAATTTACGAATTTTATTAAACTTTAAGAAAATTTCCAAGTCAATACCTGAAAAATTATTCAATACATAATAGTTTGAAAAGATAACTCATAAATAAATATATTTACTTGGATTTTTGTTGATTAGTTGGGTGAGAAACCTGTCCTTTGCAAGATTTGAATCACTAAAGTAAAACTCCATCAGTTGTAAAATAGAGTTGTAGAGCAACTTTTTTCTGTGTCGTCCTTTTTTCGAAACTTCGACATGTTCATATACACCCTCACCCATTATTCTAATTTAAAAACTAAATTAATAACGTAGTTTTTTATTTTTGTTATTAATAAGTTTAGACTAGTTTAGAGAACTAAGTCAAACTAACCTACAAAGTACAAATACAAAATCAATCTTCTTTTTTGTTTCGAACAACCCCTTATAGGAATTCATCCAGCCAGTTTCCGATGATAACTAAGGTGTTTTATAAATTTTATGGAGGGTAGAGGTAAGGAGAAGGATCTTAAATGGGAAATGATTAAAAATGTGTCCACTTTTTAGAGGAACATAACACTTCTCAAAATTGCCACTACAATGGCGCTAAAGTAGATGTAGGGTACAGAATGAATGTAGCAGTTTTTGACAAATTGATTAAAATGTCGTATGATTTCGTAATATAAGTCACAAATTATATAAGTGCTATAAAAAACGTGGTCAGCGAATTCAGTTTAGTGTATTTTAAATTCGTTTTATACTTTATGATTATCTTATGATTATTTTAAAAATGGTGTCATAATAAAGCGGAAATGTGTCTTTCCTTGTTTATTTATCTATCCTACTCTAAGAAATTATGGCGCTTTTTTTAAAATTTACCCTACTACGATCGTAGCGCCACCCTTATTTACCACATTTTGGCGGACACATTCAATACACGGAGACAGTTCTCCTTACCTCTACCCTCCATAATAAATTTGTAAAAATATTATTTATTGGAAAATATCAATAATTAACTTTTGATCTGTCCAGAAAAAGCAGATAAATAATTTATTTTGTTGAATAATAAATTATACGTTAATAT
This sequence comes from Altica lythri, assembly GCA_964028335.1. NCBI lineage: Eukaryota > Metazoa > Arthropoda > Insecta > Coleoptera > Chrysomelidae > Altica > Altica lythri. The sequence continues at coordinate 36,370,351 of OZ034801.1, read as the reverse complement.
TCTTGTTGGTACAGATCATTGCTACATCTTATTACAGAGAAGAAGAATGTATTTTGTTGTCGTTCATTTCTCAATTGTCATATAAATGTCAAAGGTGCAACAACACAAAATAAGTTTTTAATGTTATTAAAACTAAAACAATGGAAAAACTCCCATTAGAAGTAATCGAGAGCATTTTGACTATTGACAAAATATCTATTCAGGATGTGGTGCACTTTTCCTTATCGTGTCGCTACTTCTATGATATAATAACAAACAGCAACAAGATCTGGAAAACCAAATTGTTTCAAAAGTAAGTACCCAAATGTTGTATTAGAAAGCGTACTAATACAAGTGTACGAGTTATAAATGTATTTGTTCTAGATGGCCACAACTTAAGAAATTGTTGGAAGATAAGCATATTGTCTTTCAACATGAAGTTAGATATATTTATGAACTGCGAAAGAGAACTCGTGATTTGCTTGAAAAGATGCCGGCAAAGTTTTACAAAAGATATGAAATATCTGACTCGGATCTTTATGAATGGAATAACATTTTGCATGAAAGAGAGGAAGTCTACAATTATCTTGTACTGGATCTTATGGATATTGTCAACACAGATGCCCCAATTAACAGTATAGAGGTTGTTCCTTTGACGTAAGTGAAAGACTTAGTTTTTAGTTATGTTGTTTAATGTTAAAATGTATTCATAGTACCCCAGGAAACAAAACTTTCCAATACTACGCGAATAAAGTCTTAAGATATATTAGGCAGATGCATTTGTCAAAAGTTTGGAAACAGTACATATCATTGCCTCAGTCTAGGCAAGTTCTTGAAATTGGAGCTGTATTTGTTGCTCAGTGGTGCCAACCCAATGTTGAAGTTACAGTGGAAGAAATATCTTCTAAATTAGATGCCATTGCAGAGGAAGTGAAAGCTAATTTACAAGCATATTATCCTGAACATCCACTTTTCAAGGTAATTAACCTTTATGCAATTATATAACTGCTAGCTTTAACCTATTCATGAATTATTGATTTTATATATATTTTTAAATATGTGGAATATAAAAAAGAGTTACTCCCGGGGTAGTATAACGGCGCATAGGTGCTTATCCACTCTCTGAAAGAAAGGTTAAATTCTAGAAATTGAAATAATTATTATTATAACTTTTTATATTAGTTGGGATCAAATGAGGGTAGTTCTGATCTCGGGTTTGTGACACAAGATCTTTGGTTCATGTGATAGTTTGATTTGAAGCAAGTCCGTAACAGATTTGAGATAAATTTCTGGGGCTGTCTTCATAGGGTCACTAATGTGTTTCTAAGGCAGAAGCTACTTGTCTGCAATTTTCTAGTTCTTTTGGTTTCAAAATATTTTTGACCAGACAGTGCCAAAAATGGACAATTTCTTTAGTTTGTTTTAACTTCTCGAGGATTTTCGTTATTTGAAATCGTTGCACTTTGCTGTTATATTAACGGTCTAGGTATTTTATCAATTATTTCTTATATTAAACGATGTTGCGAAAAGATAGGTAATAACTAAAATTTGTGTATTTATTCTAATATTAAAGAAATTTCATTATGATTATCTTTAGGCTTCTCAACAACAACTTGATTTATGGCGTATTGAAACCAAGGAACAGAATGAATGGAGAGTACCAGAATGTCGTCAACTTATGCTCGTACTAAGAGATGTACTTTTTCAAAAGTTGAAGTTTTGTGGCAATAATCATGCTTATTTCATGCCACAGAATTCATTCATCAATGAAGTTTTGGATAAAAGACAGGGATTACCTATTACTTTGGCAATAGTTTTTGAAGCTGTGGCCAGAAGATTGGGCTTGAGATGTGAACCCATTAGTTTCCCAGCACACTTTCTCTTACGGTAAAATTAAATTCATTAAAATTTAATTTGGCAATAAACTTAAAAAAAATATTCTAGATTTAGTGAAAGTTTGGATCCTGAGTCAGATTGGTACTATATAGATGTTTTCAATAGAGGTGAGATAGTTAGAAAAGGAGCTTGTCCACATAGCAGATTTTCTGGATCTCGTGATCTGTTTCCGGTGGCCACTGCTGTACAAGTGATTGAACGTATGGCAAACAATTTAGAAGTGTCTGCCAGACAACATGCTCATCCTAATGGTAAAATAACGAGATTACGATCCAGCTTAGAACTGCTAAAATTGGTTAACCCGAGAGATATTTCTGCTCTAGTTAGTTTGGCCAGACTTTATATGCTACACAATATGGATACTAAACCTTTAGAAAATTTCTTATTGTGTCAAGAGTTTGAGGTACCAGAACAAGCTCAAAGGTAAGAAACGTAAATTGTTCATGTTATTTTCAAATATTGTATAGTTTCTCTTTTAGAGTGGTACACATGCTTCGCGACTACGAAGCTCAACATGCTCGTTATGATTTGGGACTTTTTAGCCAAGTCGAGGCAGCGCCCCGAAGTCCTAACTTGCACTATGCTGTTGGGATGGTAATGAAGCATATGACTTTACACTACAAGTGTGTTATTTATGACTGGGATCCTGTTTGTCTGGCAGCTCAAGAATGGCAAGCACAGAATAATGTCGATAAGCTGCAGCTTAAGGATGAGCAACCGTTTTACAATGTTTTGGTTGAGGATGGATCTCACAGATATGTTGCTCAAGGTAAGAGAATTTCGTTGTACCATTCCATTACTGGTATATTCAAAATATTTAAAAATTTGCGAAAAATTGAAAAATAAAAAATACCCGATACTTTAGGGAATTAGTGTAAGAATCGTTGTAATATATGGTTATACTGACTCCATCTAACACCAAGTTATATCATAAGTATAAATTCTCTTACTACGAAATTGTGGATCATTAATATCATTATTCTAATCTAAGTAAACCTATACCTGGTTTCGTAGTTAGTTGGCAGTGTATAAGCAATGAGAATAAAGCTTAGTTGCCAGATTTAACTTAGAAAGACTTACTATCTTTGTCTTATTAACGCGCAATAGAAAGAGATATGTTTAAGTTAAATGGCAACCGGTGCCTAAAAACACGCCACTGAACGATCACTGGATGACAGAACGAACTACGCTGGCACCGGTTGCCATTTAACTTAAACATATCTCTTTCTATTGCGCGTTAATAAGACAAAGATAGTAAGTCTTTCTAAGTTAAATCTGGCAACTAAGCTTTATTCTCATTGCTTATACAATGCCAACTAACTACGAAACCAGGTATAGCATGGTCTCTCCTGTGGAGCCCCTTGTTTTAAGCACTGCTTCATATGAGAATATTGTGACCAGGTTCGGCACCGAGAGTCCTTCCATGCACCCGATGCGTGCAGGACTCTAGTTTGTTCAGCTGAAAATTAACACCACGCTGATCTTCAGGTAGGCTTGAACCCAGGTGTCCCAAGTTCCTTGAGTTACTGTTGCCACAGGGCAGTTCCCTTTATAAGAGATTTGAGTCCTGTGACTTGCTCCTCCAGGTGGTGATAGGATTCAGGGTTCGTGTCACCGAAGATGAGGAACCGTTTATAGTCCAAGGCCTCGCACTCGAATAGAATGTGAGTTGCCGTCTCATCGTCCATGGCGCACAATCGGCACGAGATGGGTTACTGTGTCAGAATCCCCATCCTTCGAAGGTGTAGTCTAAATGGTGCATGCCCAGTGAGCAGGTACACCAGTACTCTTATCGGACTCCTGCCAAGATTCAGTATGTCAGACCCAGACGTCAGTTTTTTGGAGTAGCCTTTGAGCGTCAGCTTCGAGTGCCTCAGCCCTACAGTATTACTCCAGTGTTTGGTCGACTCTTCCCAGACCCAGTTCTTGACTTTGGTCCTTACCCAGGCTCTAGGCAGTCCCAATACAGGTTCTGGACCAGTGAATCATGTATCCGCTCCTTTCTTGGCCAGAAGGTCCGCGGTTTCATTACCTTCAAAACCCTTATGCCTTGGAACCCACTCCAAGAAGACCCTGTTGTGTCTAGCCAGTTCATTGAGGTTTTGTATGCACTCCCAGATCAGCTTGGAACTAACCCGGAATTGTTTTAATGCCAGCAGTGCAGCCTGGCTGTCTGAGAAGAATGTTATCCTCTCCCCTCTCCAGCGATGGCCTCGGGCGTGGTCGGCAGCCTTTAGTAAGGCGTATACCTCAGCCTGGTACACGGTTGACTCCGCTCCCAAGCTGAAGTGCTGCCTAAGGTTGCGTGGACCACAGACCCCTGCACCGGTTCCTTCTGAAGTGCGAGATCCGTCAGTAAAGTACTTGATCCCTGCATCGTCGAAAATTCTTTGAGAGCCGTCCTCAGTCCACTCGGCTCTGTCTCTCATGTGGATCATTATTACAAAAACTATTTTTTTTTTAAGAAAATCAAATTTGAAAAATGATGTAGCATTTCTAAAAATACCATAAATAAATTTAAAAGTATTTATACAGATATTGTAATTGTGGAATGATAGTGCGGAACTTCTTTAACAGTTTTAAAAACAGTTCTGTTTTTAGAAAATTTAACTCCAACATCAGACAAGGAAGAAATTTACTTAAATGAAGACGTTGGACGACATTTTTCCCATTACTTCGAAACGCATTATGTCCCAAATGCTGAAAAAGAAAAAGAGTATCCAGCTGATAAAAAGATTCGCCACTGGTTTCATCATCAAAAGAAACTTGAAAGTATTAATCTATAACAATTCTGTAGATATCATATATTTTATTGTTGATTATTTGTAATGTACTGATTAGTTTCGGATGTGCTTCTAGCAAAGTTCTTAATGTTAAAAGATATCTGAATATAGATGAATTATTATCATCATGTCCTTATTTTTGTATTTTTTAATTTCATTGGACTTAATATAGTTCAGATATTTTTTGTTGACTGATTGACAATGAAACTTGAATTCATAAGAAAATAAGTGCAGTATTTTATTTGAATTAAATATTATTTATTTATATTTCGTTTATTCATTAACAATGCACTAGGCGACAATTTAAATTTATCTACTGATTTTCTTAAAAGGACATTTTGATAATGTGATATATATCTATAACTTCCACAATTATTTTAATTTATTTGCATATTTATGTTATTGTACCACCTTTATTATACGATTAATGTCAAGTAATGTAACTTTTTTGAAATGGGATTGGCTGTGATTCGGAAGAGACTTACATCTGAAAAAAATATTCTGAGATTTGAAGAACGATTTGAGCTGCCGCTTTACCGCATCTGGATTTTATTTGAAATGCACTTTTTGTCCGATAAAAATAAATTGATGGGTATAGGTATTACTTCACGTTTATGATTTTTTGCCTATTTTTATTTGTAGCAACTGTTTTACAAGTATTTCTTTATTCCAATAAGAATAATTGTAAATGTTTTCAATGTTATAAATGTGATGAGTAATGAATGTTTTTAATTTACATTAATTCCATATTCCTTAAATGCAAAGCCATCTCAAGAGGTTTAAGCGCCCTAGACGAAATAAAAATTTGCGCCCTATCAACATAGTTATTTTGAGTCACAATAAGCAAGATACTGAGGTATTTTGGTGCGTATGGTTTACCAGAGAGTGGAAGTAGCTAATGTGAGAAGTAGGTGGAAAGTTTTGTGACTCATTTTTGTGGTGATTATCTTTGAAAACGACAACCGATTTGGTTGTCGAAAGCTAAGAGTCATTAAAAAAAAAAAATTCATTTTTGTTTTTGTTTCAGTTTAAAAAAAACGACCCTTGACAAATTTGACATATCCATCAAGATTAATAAGCAAGGGTCATTTTCAAAATATTGATTTATATTTTCTCATCAGTTTGTTTTAGTGGCAAAAGATCCCCAACTAAAGAAGTAAATATTTCTTTCGAACCTTACAGTAAAAGTCTTATCGCACTTCTTTAATAATTGTTTACCACACATAGTTTTTATTTAATATCTAGAAATTTAGGAACAATAATAATAATAATAAATGTGTTTTATTGCCACTGATAATTGTACAATTTTATGAGCAACGCTTTCAAAAAAAAAATATGTGATTGCAATAAAAAATTTCAAATTGCATAGAATTTCCTATATGAATATAAACTAGATAATAAAATAATTATAAAAGTACACAAACTATTGCAAATCTATATAAATTCCAAATAGTCTTAGGATCTAACAAGTTGAGACTGTTACATTTGCTACCCACTTATGGGTGAATCTACTTTCATTTCTAAAACTATTGTAATTTCTCAGTTACTCATAAAAAATCAACTACAGAATAATAAGATCTTACAGGTAGATAGGTTTTCGTCATTTCAGAAAAGATGTGGATTTAATTTGCAGAGGGAGATGATTATAAAGTTGCTTTGCAGAATATAATATAGATTTCTTTACTAACTCATTTGATGGTGTTGGTAAATAAATATCATAATTTAAATGTCAATGAAGTAGCCATGATTAGGTCTTTCAGGAAAGAGATTTAGTTGTTTACGAGTTAGGCAAACAGTTTCTAAGATTAACAATGAGGGAAGCATCAAAATTCCATGACTTTGCTTCTGCAGTGAGTTGTTTGATTGAGGCCAAACCGGTATCGTATTGCTCTTTTTTGCAATAACGAGAAATATGTTATTTTTGACGATGATACATTGATTTCTTTCGAAGCAGATCTTATGGCATAACACGCTGAGGCTAGTTTTTTACTTAACGACTTGACATGAAGGGACCATTTAAGGTTGCAGTCTATACGAATACCAAGAAGTTTTACCGAATCAAAGGTCTTGATTAGAACCAAGGATTGAAGAGCTCTTTTATAGTTAGGTACTGTTTTATCTACGTCAAAAAAGAGTAAATTAGAGTCAGACCAGGAATTTATTTTAAGTAAATCAGAAGTTATAGTTGCATGAAGGGTTCCAAGATTAGAGTTGCTTCAGGTTATACTATTATAGTATCATCAGCAAATATAAAAAATTTTCATCTATTTTCAAATTAGTGATGTCATTAATAAAGAAAAAGTAGAGGACCCAGCTCTGAACCGTACGACACTACACAAGCGATGCTTTTGAGTTGAGAGTTGAGTTTAAATAAACATATTTTGCGTTACTTGGTTTTAAAAATATATTATTCTTTTGCAACCAATTATTTGAAAATGATAAAAAGAGGTTTTAATAAAGTAGAAAAAAAATTAATGAGGCCCACGTATTTATATAAAAGCTGTATTCAATAGAAGATATCAATAGATTACTATAAAGCTAGAGCTAAGACAAACGCAGGTGGCAAAGAAAAGAAAGCTCAGTTTAAAAAACTTTTTTACTGGAATTTTTAAATTTGATTTAGTTTTACCTCTGACTACATCTTTTTGTTTTTTTCTTTGACAAGATTTGCTCAATTTTTCCTCGACTCGCCCTTTCCTTAAGTTCTACCCCCGATCAGTTACTATACTTAAATTCATTTTTTTAAGTTTTATATTAATGTATGTATATAATTGCAATACCGCTAGGTTTGTTCTTTCTCAGTACAAAAATTTTAATAAAATATTCTTTTTCTCAACTTTTAAATATTACTTTATAATTATGTAGGTCTTTACTGACCAATATATTTTTGTAATTATTAGTTCTTCAATCTTAGTTTATTTATCTTATAAATAAGATTATTAAAAATATTTGAACAGATGTTTTTGTGATAAAAAAATCTTATTACAAATCAATTAATAAAGGAAATCCTCATTCTCTATCTAATGAATCATATACTGGGTTACTTTCATTTAATTCATGATTCAATCGTTATCGATTATCACTTTGAATTAATTTTGGAGAGCTACTTGAAAACCAGTTATTAGTTAACTGCTTGGGAGATTTTTAAGTAATTTACACAAGTCACCTTCTTCGACTTCACACCTCTCCGTAAGAAATACTTTAAAACCAGTTAGGTTTAGTTTTATAAAAAAACAATAAATATATATTTTTTTATTTTGATAACAAGATGCTGTTTAAGGTGTACTACATTTTTATTATGTTATTTTTGGTGCATATGGTTTATAGCGACAGTGATTCAAGGATATGGACACCAGATGAATTTGAAAAATTACTCAGTAAGTAAAGTAATCTTTTTAAAACTAAATATTCATTATTTATTTATTTCTCTAAAAAATAATAATTATTAAATAACACTGCTTAATAATTTTTTTAATCCGATTTTTAATCATTTTGTCGAGAAAACTCTTATGATATCAATAAAAATATATCATATAATATTTACTTAGTATTGTCATAAGGATATATGGAAACGAACAATAGATATCTTTTAAAGTAATTCGTCTATTTTTTTACCAATGCATTCATGCGCGTTTAATGTGTTATATAATAACACTTCTTCATCTACGGCATATTTTTCTATTTTTCTTTACATGTATATAAATTAGGATATAGTGACTACCTTGAAATGTATTGTTTAGAAAATATATTAACATTCAGTTTATTCTAATCTATACAATATGTTATTGTTATTCCAGGACGAATGCAAGCATTAAAAGCAAGAAATACAATAATACCTAAGGAAGAAACATATGATAAAATAAATTCCAGGAGCATTATTCACGTAAAATGTTTCGAAGGATATGTATTTATTCATGGAAAATGTCGAGAAATTAGGGTGTAATATTTGAATATTTTTATTTATTAAATGTGGATAAATATTGAAACAGACATGTGTAAAATGTGTAAATAGATTTTAAATTACTGTCTCGTTATGCAAATATTTATATTTAATTTTACAGATTAGGTACTATCTTTAAAAAATAAGTACCTAGTGAAAATGTAAAGTTATTTCAAATTAGTCTTAATTATTTTATTTTGTGATAATATTTTTAATTATTTATTTTTTTATTGTACATTATATTATTTATTTTTTAATAAAACATGAGGAACACATTGCATTCGTTTTTTTCTTTCGTATGTACAGGCAGATATTAGTAAAAGAAGAATTTCGTCCATTACAATTGATCTTGTGGCTTTCAGATCCATCAGACGAACTCATTTATTTACTCCTTAAACACATTAACATACGGTACAGTCAGTGAACTTTTTTTAGCCACTTTTTTTTATTTAGGGATGTCCTCGTAGGTATAGACCTAGGTAAATACAAATGTACCAAGAACATCTTTTGGGACAGAAGACACAATTTATTCATTTGGGATTTAAAGGACTGCAAGTTAGGACGAGTGGGAAAGATGTGGGAAAGTAAGGAGTTCCACAATCTGGAGACCCTGGGGATGAAAGAACAATCGAATCGATCCGTTCTCGACGTCATTGCTCTTCGGTGGGACAATGGGGCTAGGTTTTTGGTGATACTGGTTTCTTTTATTAGTTGAACTGCTCTTCTCTGTATTGCATCAAGAACTCTGACCTTTGACGGAGCCGCCGATCCCCATACATGCGAGCAGTATTCAAGATTAGGTCTTATTTGAGCTTTGTAAAAAGTAGCTAAGTGGGATGCAGAGAAATATTTCTGTGCTTTAAAAAGAAAGCCTAACTTCTTTCCTGCTACAGCTGTTATGGATGCAATATGTTCGTTCCAGAGTAAGTCCTGGGAGATCGTTATATATACTAACTAGCGTAATGGAGTCGCTTGCTACTAGTGTCTGATCGTTCATTGTGATGGATGACGCATATGTTTGCCTCTTGTTGGATAGGAAACATGTCTTTGTCTTTGAAGCGTTGAAATTAAAAAGATTCCTCTTCCAAAATATCTAGGGATATGGAGCTGTTGTGCGTGTTGCTACAGTGTAGGTTGCTATCATCTGCAAAACCGTGTTTCGGGTAATTAGTGGCTTCTAGTAGATCATTAATGTGTAAAAGAAATAGAGTAGGAGCTAGAGCCGATCCTTGGGGAGCTCTAGCGTTGATCTTGTAGAGCTTGGAGGAATGTCCATTTACGCCAACTTGGCTGTGCCTGTTGGAGATAAAGTTGGATATCCATCTGCAAAGGTTTGGCGAGAGTCCGTATGAAGGCAGTTTGTTCAAGAGAGCTGCATGCTTCACTTGATCAAATGATTTTGAGATGTCTAGTGATACTATTTGAGTCTCCCCATGGCGGTGGATGACATTACTCCAGACATGAGTTGCATATGCTAGCAGATAGGCTGTTGAACTTTGTGGGCGAAAACCTTATTGCCTGTCATTTAAAAGGTTGTGTGTCTCAAGGTAGCTCGCAGGATCTCGTGATTTCTCCATAGTTTTACTAATAATAGATAGAAGCGCTATGGGTTTGTAGTTAGAAGGCATGGTTGTGAAGCCTCTCTTGGAGACTGGTTGTACTCTAGCAGTTTTCCAGGATTCTGGAAAAATACCAGTATCATATGATAGTTAAAATAACTTAGTGAAAACTGGCGCTACTTTAGGAGCACAAGCCTTTAAGAGTAAAGTAGGTATTTCATCAACGCCGTTTGCTTTGTTGGTATTTATTGTAGCAAGGACTTAACACGCTTAAACCCAAAATATGATATTTTTCATATATGGGAAACCCGTGGAATAGAAGCAGGTAGCTTCATGCATGTTGTCCGATGGGTTAAGTGTCGAGTTCGAATAAGAGAACATTTTGGCAAAAAGTTCTGCGTTTCCTGTGGAGGACGTAACTATTGAACCGTCATTTGCTGTGAGTGGAGGGAACGAACTATTTGTAAAATTGTTGTTGATATGTTTGGCGAGAATCCAGAAGGGGGAGAGGGTTTTCGTCTAGAAGGTCTTCAAGCTCTGCAGAAAGATACCTGCTTACAGTTTAGAGAAGTCTTAGGGAGGGAAGGGGGATCTCGATCTTCTTTGGGAGTCTTTCAATTCTCTGGGCGGTGGGAGTTGGTACCTTGTAGAGTCCGAGAAACGTATCGTTGTTGTAGCGTCTGAAATCGAGAAGGAAGAGGAAGCACTTTTGTATTTTGGTAGACAAGGCAGCTTAAATAAAGGTGGTCTAGGTTTTTGGCTTTACGGAAAATGGCTCTTTCTGTGACAAGAAGCGAATGGATGAGACTCGGAGGAAGAAAAGAGTATGGTGGATTTGAGGGCTACTCTTCATCTGCTGCACGAGTTGGACAACTAGTCCAGCAGTCTTTGAGTTTTCCGGTAGAGAGTCTCAGTCTACGTTGCGGAGGTGTTTAGGAGCTTGTCGTCGACGTATAATTGTATATTTGTAGCTGAGAAATATCGCTAGCGTAGGTAGTGTAAAGAATTAGGGAACTTCTGAAAGGGGTTGAAGGGTTCTGAAATTGCATTTCAAACTTTGATGCGGATTATTCTTATGGAGTGATATGAGTAAATTAATTTTATGGATGGGATGGTTAATTGGATGTCATTTAACTTTCTGATAAGGCCAGCGTGCCAAACCTTGTCAAAAGCTTTTTGGACATCCATAAATATGACAGAGACGACTTTTCTCTGATTTAGGGTAGAAGCGGAAAAGGTTTGTAGTTCTAGAATCGGTTTTTGGGTAGAGTAGTTTGGTCTGAATCAATGTTGGGAAGGGGGGATTATAGAGTTGGTGTCTAGAAAGTCCCTGATTCTATCTAGATACCTATAACCTGTTACCTGTAAATATTAAATAAAATTTTCAGAGGCATTATCTGGTGTTCTTATTTTATTAACGCTTGACACTTGTATACCTATATCCTTATACTTCCTGTTATATCCTATTTTTTATTTTATTCTGATATCGATATAATATCATCACATTACAACGTACATTAAGTAAATTTCAGTATTGTATTAAATATTTATCACTTTAATTTCCTTATCTATTTAATGGAGATTTACTTTTAAGTAATTTTATATTTTTATTAGTTAAAGAATAAAATTCTAATTAAGTATTTTATTATGTACTTCTATACAAATTTTTCTAAATCTATTCCAAACAAATGCATTGGATTGGAAAACCCAATTAATTAATTGTCACTTAAGAAAAGATTTACACGATGAAAGTATTACCAAGAAAATATTTACGTTATTGAATTGGTTTGTCAGACATTACATGATGAGACATTAAGAGATATTTATTCTGCTGTTTTATGATATTTATTTATCTGGTTATTCGTCTTTTTCCTACCGTCCGATACACACTCTCCAGTCTCTCCACTGTTTCTTGTGATATTCAAGTGATATTTATAAACAAAATAAAAAAAAAACATGCGAGGATATATTGTTTTTATACTATCTGCAGTGTATTTTTTCTTAGTGGTTGTTGGGGATAAAAACTTTTATAATCCAGATGAATTTGAGGAATTAAAACAAAATTTAAGTAAGTAATTAATGCAATTTTATGTATGATAACATCGATAACCAGTTTGGTTAGTATTGGAAATATCACGTTTTAGTTGGTTGATAAAATAACCTCGAAACATTTATGTGATTATATATTTCACGTTTCACCATTTTTCGTATTTACGTCCAATCAAAAGTATATAGAGATTAATAAATACATTTTATTTAAATTTTAGTTTCCACGAAAACATGTGTTAATGTTTTAAATCTGATCTTATTAGAAAGTTGTTTAACTGTAATCTACACTGCGCGTAAGAGAAAATTGCCCATGAAATATTTAGAAAATTCTGTTCCTTTCCAGAGATTTTTTATTTGTGTTGCTATAGGTATATAATATGTATGTATTGAATCAACAACTACTCTTTAAGCCTATCGTCCGATTTTCCGTGGGTTACCGAGCAACAATTTAAAAATTCATATGACAGTAACAACAGTAAAATAATGGAACTTAAAGGTAAAGAAATGGCAAAAGTTCACTTTTTTATGACTGTATATTGCCCCCATGATCTACATAGATAACGTGTCTTATGCGGTTTGGTACAGAATCCAGCACATTCTGAACTCTGTGTGAAGAAAATTATTCAAATAGTGCCAATCAAAACTCTTGATTGGAGCTAGTTTGCTACTTCGTACGCATTTGTGAGCTGGTCCCAGTTATTTTTACTTGGACTTTGGGCAGGTTAGTTCATGTTTGGAATATCAACTTCTTCTAGGTATTGTGCTAAAATTCTTTTAGTTTTTTGCATTTCATTATCCTGCGTTAGCAATAAACTATTGTCAACCTAGCATAATTTTTAAAGATCTTCATGGATCGTTATGCGGTTAAAAGGCCTCTGTCAATGACGACAAGATCCGTGTCCCTTAAAGGAAATTTCTGACCAAAACTCTATCGAGCCAACCTTAAAAGCAAGTCGTTTTATCAACAATATTTTCTTGGTTTCTCTAATTGATATGTTCTTGGGCAAAAGCTTGTTTGTATGTTTTGTGAGTTGCAGCAATCCTGTTAGATCATAAGACGTAGAAACGCTCTGCGTGTACTTAAGCCTAATGAAGGTTGCTTGGGAGCATTCTAACTGTTTGCTTTAGTGAGATGCGATCTTCCTAGCTGTTGTTTTACTTTGGCATCTGTACTCTCTCACCGGTAATGAAATCTTTTCTTAAGAAATCATGTTTAAGCAATGTTACCATCTTAACAGCTCTTTAATATTTTTAACTCATTCTTTAGAAAAAACTTTGGCTTAAAGAATAGTGTGATAAAGTTGATACCTTACAATTTAACACCATTTTTAAACAATCACATTCATAAAACGATGTTAAACATTTTAATTAAAATAAATCTAAAAACACTTTTTTGGATAGGTATGGTCTGCTTTTTATGAAAAATTTTTGGTGGCATTTTTTCTCTTGCGCAGTAAGTATATTCTTTTTTTTGTTCATGTTCAAATAATACCAAAATTTTTTGAAAGCGTTATGAATTAATAATAATAACTGGGTACTTTTTGGAATTTTGGAGTTCATTTTTGGAATAACAACTTCTTCTAGGTATTGTGCTATAATTTTTTTCCTTTATTAGCAATAAACTATTGCCAACAAACCTAGCATATGGCATCACATGATTTTCAAATATTTTCATGTACCTATCATTATGCTAATGAAAGCCCTCTGCCAATCACAACGTGTCCCTTAAAGGATATTTTTGCCCAAAATTTAATTGAGCCACCCTTAAAAAAAGCCGAGGTGAACTAGTGCATGCAGCATAATGTTCTTTAAACTTTTTGTAAACCATATTTTAGTCATTTTTCTTATAAATTGTAGTTCTGCACTCATTCGTAAACAAAATTTGCTACATTTGTCTATTGGATTAGTTCTTGGGTAAAAGCATGTCTGCGTGTTTAGTGAGTTGCAGTAAACAGTGACCCTATCGTTGGATTATAAGCCATCAATGCTTATTCTACCTCAAAGTAGAAACTCTCTGCTGGTCCTTAAACCTAATGAAGATTGCTTGGGAGCATTCTAGCGGTTTGGCTTTAGTTTCATAGTGCAGCAATAGTGAATTTTGGAATCTGTAATCTGTCACCGGTGATAAGATCTTGTCTTAAAAAAGTGTTGGCATGCTCTTTGTCACATTTCGTTGATTTTCTTCATGTTTATACAATGTTGAAAAATTCGCCTTGAAGACTAGTGTGATAAATTCGATACACTAAAAGTTAATGCACGCTTATAAAACTATGTTAATAGTATTATAATTAACCATTTTAATTAAAATAAATCTGAAATATTTTATGAAAATTTTTTTGGTGGTCTTTTTTTTCTGTTTTTTTGTTATTGAAAAATATTTAAATAATACCAGAAGCATTATAAAGATGTTCAGTTTCTATCAATAATAACTGGTACTTTTTCAGAAAGTAGAATAGGTGAACCGCAAAATAAAGAACCTTCAATCAATAAAACAGTTCAACTGGCTGATAGATTTTTGGTGGATATTCCATGCAATCCTCCTCAAAAACGGATCAGAGGAAGATGTAGAGAGGTTTTTAATCATTAATGATTATGAAATTCTGTAATAAAACCTGTAAGTAAAGTAGTATTAATTAATATGCTTTATAATATTTACCTTGTAACCTGCATGTTATTTATTACTTTAGTAATTATACAAACCAGTTATTTTTATTTTTAGGTATAAAGCAGATGGAGAATACTGTCAGTATTAAATTATTCCTTCCTTGATATGGATATGCAGCATTTTAACCTAACGTTTACATTTTAATATGTAATAAAATTATTTATGATAGATATGTATACTGGAATAATTTTACATAATTAATAAAAGTAAAAAGTTCTTAAAATTAATTAATGAATTAATTCATATGATTTTTTGTATCTTTTGTTTTTGGAAAATTTACAGATTTAAATTTATAACATCCACATTTTTTTGGTTTTACACATTTACTTAATGTGTGATATTTAAATTTGTGTGCATAGAAATATGTATAAAACTGTTATATAAGCCAAACTGTTTTATAGTGCAATGTGAATATATAATAAAATTGAAGAAAAAAACTAATGTGTAATTAAAGCAGGTTCTGTTTCGAAATAATAATGGTGATATATGTAATTAATTTAATAATTTTTTTTACCAAAAACTCTTCAAAAAAAAGAGGAGGTTCTCAATTCAACTCTATTTGTTTTATATTTAGATAGATAGATAGATATTTTTGGGGTTGGCTGTTAGCCTATATCACTGCGACCTTTGCAGATCTATTGTAAACACCCATTATCTGTGGAATAGGATTAGAGCACCTTGTCCAGCTCTGCCCTCTTAATGAGACTTAATAGCCTTGACAGTGGCCACTCCGCATAACTTGGAGCAGCCGGTTTCTCCTCTCCCAGTACTAGATACCGCGTCCTTGCAAGGCCTTCACATTGGCATAGGACATGAAATGCGGTTTCCTCTTCCTCTTGGCAGTATCGACAAATGTCTTCATCTGCCAAGTTTAGCTGACTCATGTGTTTTCTGAGCCTACAATGTCCTGTCAAGAGACTGACAATCATTCTGACATCATTTCGCCTTTGTGATAGCAGCTCTGCAGTAAACTTCGCCGAGTATCCCTTTATGAAGAGTTTGGCTTGTCGCTTGCCCGGTGATGTTTCCCACCACTCCTGGGCCTTTTCTAGCCTCCATTTCTCAATGGCTGCCTTTCTGAATGTATTAGCAACTCCGCCGAATGGTTCCGGGCCAATCATTGGAGTGTTAGCTCCTGCACGGGCCAATTCATCAGCCTTCTCATTGCCCCGAAACCCTGAGTGTCCTGGTATCCATGCCAGTGTCAGAGAATTTTGACTAGCGGCATGTGTCAGGGCCCCAACGCAGTCCCACACCAGCTGTGAGCTTATTTGTGCTGAGACTATCGCCTTTAGAGCTGCTTGGCTGTCCGAGTATATGACTACGGTTTTACCCGTTATACCCTGACTTACGATCTCCGTTGCACAGTGTTGTATGGCCGTTACTTCAGCCTGAAACACTGTGGCATACGCACCTAGACTTAGTTGGATTTTTATCCTGTGTCCTCTACTGTATATACCTGACCCTGTGCCTTTCTCAGTCTTTGAGCCATCGGTATACCAAATTGACTCCCCTTGGATTGGGGAGTCATTGTTCCATGAGTCCCTTTCCAGTATTTCTACTCGAAAGTTTCTCACAAAGTTATACCTGGGGACTATCCGGTCCTGAGGCATACTCATTATTTGATCTGCCTTAACCCTATTGTATAACTCTGCTTGCTTTTTGCCTTTTAATAAGATAATGGGGGCCTGGCCTTGTAGCAGTCTGTGAGCAGTTGCCATAGCCTCGCCCTGAATGTAAATGTGCAATGGTGGTAGGTTGAGTAAAACCTGTAGTGCGTCCGTTGGGGCGGTTCCCATGGCACCTGTAACATTCAGACATGCCTGCCTTTGAATGCTTTCCAGCTGCCTGATCACCCCGGACTGCTGCGTTCTACTCCACCACACCACCGAACCATAGGTTAACATTGGTCTAATGACTTGTGTATACAACCATAGGTTCATTTTGGGGTTCAATCCCCAGTTCTTGCCACACAATTGTCTACACCTACCAAGGGCTATTGTAGCTTTATGTGTGACCTTTTGAATGTGTTGCTTCCATGATAGCCTCTGGTCAAATACCACACCTAGGTATTTGGCCTCTGTGGCCATTGGAACCACGTGTTTTATATTTGGTACCATATTGGTGTATTTCTCTTGGATATCGCCATTGTTTTTTTTTCTTTGCATTCACTGTAAGTCCGTATTGTTCACCTTCTTGTACTACTTTGTTTAACAGTGTTTTTAGTTCCTGTTCACTTCCAGCAATCAGCACTATGTCATCGGCATATCAGATGTTGTTAACATTTTTTCCAGTTACTTTTATGCCCTCTTGTGCCTCTAGAGCTCGTGCAAATATTTCTTCTGAGCACAGGTTAAATAATAGGGGTTATAGTACACAGCCCTGTCTAACTCCTCTTGGAATATTTATGGTTTCAGTGTTTCCCATTTCTGTTCTAACAAAGGCGTTTTGGCCTATCCTTCGCAAATAAATTTAAGTGCAAACAATTTGGCAAAAAATACGACTTTATTAGACGCTGTACATTTAATTTCAAGAACATGGACAAAAGTGTCAAAACGCACAATCAGAAACTGCTTTAATATATTGAAGCTAGAAGAAAATGACGGAAGTGAATTTTGAAGACTGGATCTACGTGGATAAAAATCTAAAGAAAAGTTGTCAGACAATAAAATTTGTAAAGAATTTATGGCTCCAAACAACAATTGTGAAAATGACGTGGTAGTTGAAGAAAACGACAACAAAGAGAGTCTCAACCTTCCACCAACAAATAAAGAAATACGACAAGCTTTGGAAGTTTTGCATCGTGGTGTTCAATCTCGTGCTGATAATTTCGATGTGCATTACGAATATGATAAGTTTATTGACAATTTGTTAAAAAAAGTGAAAGACAAAACAAATTAGAAAAGATTCTTTATTTTTTTTTAATCCCCTGTATCATATTTTGTTATTTAGTTAAATTACTTAATTAAAATTATAATCTTAGAACACCAATTAATTAAGAAATTTAAAGTGATTTTCCACAAATAAAAAAGGTACGTATAGCTATTTGTATAAATTTTTGGTTAATGTTGTCATTTTCTTAAAGTCCAAACGTGATTCGATTAAGCGTACCTACTCTTCTATATTTATAAATCTATTTCAAACAAATGCATATACACTCAAGAAAAGTTTTACATGAAGAAAATTTTATCAAGAAAATATTTACGTTTTTGAATAGTTTAGTGTCAGACATTAAGAAATATTTATCTTGCTGTTATGATATGGTTATTTGTATTTTTCGCACCATCCGATACACACTCTCCACTGTTTCTTGTCATATTATACAACCAAATAATAGAAAAAAGATGCAAAGATACATTGTTTTCTTACTATTTGCAGTGTGTTTTTCCTTAGTTGTTGCTGGGGATAAAAACTATTGGGATCTAGAGGAATTACAACAAAAATTAAGTAAGTAATTATTCTAATTTTATATATGATAACATCGATAACCAGATTGGTTAGTATTGGAAGTATCATGTTTATTGGACTATTGGCAGGTTAGTTCTTCTAAGTAGGTGTTGTGCTATAATTGTTTTCGTTTTGGTGCATTGCATTATCCTATTGCCAACAAACTCATTAATCATGACAAAAATCCGTGGACCTTAAAAGAAATTTCTGCCCAAAATTCTATTGAGCCACTCTTAAAAGCAAATCAAGGTGAACAAGTGCATTCAGCATAACGTCCTCTAGCTTTTTTGTAAACCATATTTTAGTCATTTTTCTTATAAATTGTCTAAATTGCCTGTCTGCACTAATTCCTAAACAATATTTTCTTGGTTTGTCTAATTGATATGTTCTTGGGCAAAAGCATGTTTGCGTGTTTTGTGAGTTGCAGTATTTTTCACTCACTCTTTAAAAAAAGCTCAGTCTTGAAGAGTAGTGTGATAAATTCGATACACTACGACTTAATACCGTTCTTAAACAATCACACTTAGGCTACGGTTACTATGGATGCGAATTCTGGTGAAATTTTGTTCTGACGAATACGTCCGAGATGCTCGTCAGAACAAGGCGGTTACACTATGCGCGTTTTCTGACATTTTGATAGTCAGTACGCTTCTACCGCCCAGTAAATATGGACGAAGTTTTATTTTCTTGAAAGTCCGTAAATGCTGTTAAATGAAGGAAAAAAACATGTTAATCCTTTATTTTCTAGTAAACACGACAAAGGAGAGTTTAAAATGTTATTTGAAGAATTTCCTCCCACTTTTGCGATAAATATCTCTGTTATGATAATTTTTCCTCTCATATCACACAATAATCTGTTCTTGTACATAAGAGTAATTAATTTAGCATTGTCCATGATGGATTAACTAAGTAACTACGCAAAAACAGACGCAGGTCGTACGAAAAAATCAAATCTGTTTTAACGCTCAAATGGTTCCGACGACGTCGTGCATGTTCTGACGTGCTGGTCGCTGGCAGTGTAAACACGCTCATTGGGAAACAGGCGTTTGCTTATTCGGACGAATTCGTCAGAACTTGTCAGAACAAAATTTCGTCAGAATTCGCATCCATACTAACCTTAGCCTTATAAAACTATGTTAGTAACATTAACCATTCTAATTAAAATAAATTTAAAAATATTTTTTTGGATAGGTGGTTTGCTTTTTATGAAAATTTTTTGGTAGCATCATTTTTTCTGAAGCACAATGTATTCTATTTTTTTGTTTCTTGCAAGATATTCAAATAATAATACAATTTTTTAAAGATGAAGATGTTCAGTTTCTATTGGAACTTTTTCAGGAAGTAGACAAGATGAAATGCAAACTAAAGTACTGGATACAGGTTTTTTGGTGGATATTCCATGCAATCCTCCTCAAAAATGGATCAGAGGAAGATGTAGAGAGGTTTTTGGTCATTAATGATCATGAAATTCTGTAATAAAACCTGTTAGTCTTTATTATTAAATTTATTAAATTTTTTCTGGTTATTAATTTCTGCTCAAGAAAAAATTGTGTATTTAATTTACGCCTACAGACATAGGTACTCCTAGTGCTCCCTGTGTAGTTCCATTTTAATTTGGTCCAGTTTTGAAAATGGAATTCATGAGAAAACCATGTAGACCTTAAAACATTTAGGATGTGCGTGTGTAAATGAAAAACTATTATCGTTTTCCGGTTATTCAACGTCATGTGTTTGGATTTTGGTATTCGATGAATAAACGTCTACTTTCGAACAGTCATAACTTTATTAATGTTGCGATAATTATAAAAAAAGGAATCTTTCTTTTCTTGTATAAGCTTTATTATATATTATGACAGTTTTTCCGTAAAATGTAAATTTTATTCCCAAAAAATCGTTTAAAAACCAATAACTCCAAAAGTACTGATTTTTCGAAAAAACTCTAAACAAAATTTTTGTCTTAAAATTCATTATTCTAGCGATTACCATTTTTTTAAATAAATATTTTCCACTCCCGTGTTCGGGTGGTAACCACCCGCAAAGACAAAGCACATATTGGCAAAGGGTAGATTTTGAAGTGGAGGGTATATTGAGCTTACCTACAAATTTTTATTTAAATCGATGCATATAAAAAAAATGCAAGGTTTTCTACTAATTATATCGTCATATCTTGGACTATATATCGTAAAAGTATTTTTATTTTCTTAAATTAACGAGTTGATGTTTATAAAATTTCAAAACAATATGTTCCGGGTCACCACGATAACCATGATTAAACTAAGTCACATTCCTTTTCACTGATAGTTTTAAAATAGGCTTAAGCTGTGATGGTTATATATAATATGGGTATTATTAGTAAAACTATACTGTTTTTAATATTTGTAAGTGTTAAATCTCAACAATACGGGTATCCATATTATTCTTATCCTTATGGATCAACTCAAAATTATTATCCATATTATTCACAACCTAGTCAAAATGTTTGGCCCTACCTTTCTCAGATCCCTCAACAACAGCCGCAATATTATCCTATAAACGGTCAAGGACATTATTATCCCTATCCTTATGTCTATGGAAATGGTCAAGACCTACAACCAACTAATCCGGTTCAACCAATTAATCCAGTTCAACCAATTAATCCGGTTCAACCAATTAATCCGGTTCAACCAACTTACCAACAAAATCCAGAACCAAACCCCAATAATGAAAATGTGGAACCAATAAATTTACCTAGAGACCCAAAGGAGACTGATCCCTTTGCAAACGTTCCAACGGAAATGGTAGATGTCAATCCTGCTCAGTTCAATAGTATTATGAAGCAAATAGGAGGTGAGCCAAGAATAATATCCTATGAAACTAGACCAAGGAATAACAAAATCCGACATAAACCACGTGTATCAGTTATAACTGAAAAGAAACAGTCTAACCAGACTTCAGCTCCAAATTCTATTTCTAGACATCAAGTAAGCAGCAATACTTATAGTTTTAACAAAACTTACGTGTTTCATCCAGGACAAGATAATCAAGTTATTAATTTGAATTTTGTGAATGGTGTGGAAGTTACACAACCTCCAAAAGAAAACGATATAACAACTACTACCACTACAGTTCAGACAACTACTGAAATTCCTAGTACCACAACAGAAAGTGAAGAACCAGATAATATTAATAGTTGGATCAAATTTTAATGTAGGTCAGCACACAGTGTTTAATATTTTGTGCGAAAATAATTCTTGTACATGAAATAAAATAGGTAAGGTATTAAATGTTGTTTATTTTCTTTCATACAAAGGTTCATGCTAAATTCAAGTTCCAATTGTTGATTTGGGAATTTGTTTATTTTCAACACTTTGTTTAACGAATGCTAAAAAGCGTTGAATTCAAACAAATAGATACCTAAATATTTGTTCATAGGACAGGGCTTTTAAAACGTTGGGCTTTATTATCGAGCGTTGATACTTATTATTAATCACACGAGCGCTACAAAAGCGTGTTATCCGGAGAGCGTTGGTTCGACCGTTGAACGTGTAAGGTATTTCAATTAATTACATTAGGCCGTAAGTTACAATATCATTTATAAATCTCGAAGAAGATTCTCGCCCACTTCTATGTGAAAAAAATTACGGTAATATTCAAATAAAATTATGAAAAATATCTAGACGTAAACAAAAAATAGTCAGACAATTGGATAACTCTCACTGTATTTGCGAACACTCGCCTAGCGGCTCGTGTTCTCAAACTTCTTCGTTCGTGGGAAAAGTATTACTTTGTGCACTTGTTGCAAAAACTACTATTTCACATTTGGGAACCTGTACGTTAATCGATTTTTGACGAGTTTTGTGTTCGTGATTAATGGGTTCTAATAATTTTTTATTCTTATAAATATTTACAAGTACTTTTTGAAAATAAAGTTGCCTAATATCAAAAATTTTACTTGTATTATACAGATTGTCACTAGAGAAGGTTATGTTTTTCTTATAAATGATTCATAGTATCCATTCCTGTAATAGGACCACAAGAAAGTTGCGAATGTATGAGGGAGTAACATATAGTTTTAAAATGATGGACATCTTAAAATTGAGGTAAATATTGAATTTTACTAATCAGACCTCTTACTTTCTTTGTGATATTATTAATTTGTAGATATTAGGCCCACCAAGATATTTTTAACCGACCTCAAAAAATGAGAGGGTTCTCAATTCGACCATACATATGTGGTCCTATCAAAATTTGGTCAATGTCTGGTCATCCATGTGGAAGATATTTCAGGAAATACCACAAAAATCAACAGAATAAGCTCTGCAGTTAAGTTAATATGTTAATAATGATGTATAAGATAAAAACACTCTAACCTCTAACCGATTTAAAAAAGGGGGGTTCTCAATTCGACCATATTTTCTTATGTTACCGAATATCTCCAGTAGGTATTTATAATCTGATTTGAAAAATTCGTTTTGCATTCAAAAGTGTCCATGTGGTCCCATAGAAATCTGGTAAGGTCTGTTTATCAATGTGAAAGATATTCAAGGAAATACAACAAAAATCAATAGAATAAGCTCTGCAGTTAAGTAAATATATTAATAATGATGTATAATATAAAAACATAATAATAAACCCATTACTGATTCACTCTAAAGCTAAAGGTCTCTTGTCACTAGGAGAATTAATGAGCATTTAATCAATTAGCTTGGTGATTTCAGACAATTCTAATGGAAAATTACATTCTATTTTAATCTTAGCTATCTTAGCTAAAATTCCAATGGCAAATTACATTCTATTTTAATCTTAGCTATCTTAGCTAAAATCTAGATTTCAAATGTTAGTAACTTAAATCTTTTGCAAAGATTTAAACCATTAGAGCCGACTTCAAGAAAATCGAAATCAGATGCCTAGTTGCTTCCAATTTTTGTAAGAAATAAAGATTTTATTTCTGGCTTTTAAGTGCATTTTTTTGAAGGCAGTTCATTTTTTTTTTAAGTTTTTATCTATGTTCTGCTTCCTGAATATGTACTAATGTTTTGGGATATATGTAAGTTACCAAGGCGAGGCAGATTTGTGGCATATGAAGTAAATGGCATATAATATGTTTTTTTTATGCATTTACGGTAAGCTTGTTATTTCGAAACCACTTTACTACTTTGTTAAAATCAGTTTCTGCTTCAAATGTTCATACAATCTATTAAAGATTGTCACCAAAATACCTTCTGTTTTCTGCTTTTGTCTCGCTATTTCTAATAATTTTGCATTACTCGTTTTTACACTTTACTGACGCGAAAGACCAGACAAAAGTGATTAAATAATGTTCGTATGAACACTTATAAAAGCGGTATAAAAGGGTCAATGTCCAGTATGAATGAGATCTAGTGTTAGATTGTATCTCATAGTAACATATTCAAAAAATCAGTAATAGGTTGTGATACAAAATTTAAAAGTATATTTTTATTAGTATTGAGAATAACCTGTTTAATCTGTTTAATTTTTCTAAGATTACATGGTCTAAACAAACACGAGCACTTTTCACTTATGATTCATCCTACCGTTTTACAGCTAATACTATATTTTCGATGTTCTTGGAAATTTAATTACGAGTATACAGATAAAAGCCTTATTTAATACAAAAAAACAAACTTATTTTGTTAACCTCTTTCTACATTATCTAGTATTCATAACTAAGCATATTACCACGAAAAACTGTACCTACAATAGACCACTTAACGCTGTAGACTATAAATATTAACAAATAATAAAAAAAACGTTATAATTACAGAAAGTATTCTTCAAATCCATTAACTTAAACAAATTGTATGTTTATACTCCAACCGATAGCGCCAAGCAGTTATGAATTTTAACTGATAGCATTCTGGACTGCGCTATAAGAATTACATAATTAGGGAGATTATGGTTAATATTGCCTCAAAAAAGATCTTAAATAATTGGTTATAAATTGCCAAATGATTACGACAATTAGTGAGCTTTTGAATTTTAAAAATTTTAAGTATCTATTAATTATCAAGAACAATCAAAAACTTTTGGCACTTATTATTTATGTTTTTTACAGTTTAAAAACCTTTTCTGAACTTCCGCAAATAATTGAAAACTAAAATTAGCCAAATCGGTCTAGCAGTTCGCGAGTTTTAGCGAGACTAACGAACAGCAATTTATTTTTATTTAGGTATATAGATTAGGATACGTAAATTCAATCTATAAATGTTCAGGTAGTTTTAAAAATTTGACTTCTTTGCGTAGATCTCCTTAATTTTAGGTTGTTTCGAATAAAGAAAATTAGATTTCGAATTTGGGTTGCTACAAATTTTTGACTGTCCTTGAAAATTAACATTTAAAATTTTAAGAATTTAAAAGCTGACCAATGGTCATAATCACTTGACCATTATAGACCAATTGATGACCAATTATTTAAGCTTTTTTTCGAGGCAATATTAAAACTTTCCCGTGCTATCAATGTTAACCCGTAATATTTTTTCCCAATTTTTTTTTCTCCTGAAACAATTCTGACCATGTGTTGATGAGAGGTATAGTTTCGTTCGAAGATAACTTTTGCTTTTCGGCATCGAGAAACAATTCTCTCAACCGCTTGGTACAGGATAGGTCTTCGCTTGTATTATTTCGATACTCGATATTTACGATTTTATAAATGTGTTAAACATTTTTAAAAATTAATTATAATCTGCGATGTATTTGTCTGACTTTAAAAATATAATGATTCTCACCACGTCAAGGCTACATCTTTCATGAAGGAAAATAGATTAAACACATACAACGAAAATGATATAG
This sequence comes from Altica lythri, assembly GCA_964028335.1. NCBI lineage: Eukaryota > Metazoa > Arthropoda > Insecta > Coleoptera > Chrysomelidae > Altica > Altica lythri. The sequence goes on along the minus strand of OZ034801.1, from coordinate 36,345,244 downwards.
ATTTAGATTCTAGATCATATAAGAAAAACAGTAGGTAATCCTCACTAGATGTGTCATTCAAATCTATAATACAGGAATAAATCGATAGTAGTCTATAAGTATTTTCAATTTTATGAACATGGCCAACGCAGTTATACCATAATTCATTCAAAAAAAAAAGTGAGAGGTGTCAAAGGACACACGGATGGAACGAAGTTCCTTTCGATTAATTAGTGAAGGAATTGTAATTTGTAAACACAACAGAGAGTTTGTATATACATAAGCATTTATTATCGTCTGTATAAAATCTCTACTTACCTAACTCTATCAACAATATCCGGAACTTGTGCAGAAACATTGTCAGGATACATTATTGTTTTTATTTTCTATTATTTTAACATTTATTATCTACAAAACTGTATGTATAAACTTAACAAAGTCGCGACACTACTACACTGTTCAAAGCAAAATAGAAAAAAAAGTAAAAAAATTGCAGTTTTTCTGCTCGCTATAATGTTTGCAATTGGGGACGAAACACATCACCATTTTTACTGCAACAGAATACTATTTAATAGTTAAAGAATACATAATTAATTACAAGATTACCATAATAAAATTTATAAACTTTGAAACAAAACATAACCTCAATTCCACTAAAATGCATATAAAATTTAAACACTTACACTAACTTTCAATGTTTATTCACTATCACAAATTGGATACAATAGGTCGTATGAAAAGTGTCAGGAAAACGTTAAGATTTTTGATTAGAAACCACTACAAGTAATAGAAAAATCTTTTTTATATTTTACACCTATAATATTTTTCATTATGACACCCAAATGGGTACTATAATGTTTCATTAAAGCACTCAACTTTGGAAACTTTTCCTGTATGCGGTTGGTAGCATTGGATAGTATGATACGTCAAATAAATAAACATCACGAAGGTAACCTCGTAACAAACAAGGAAAAGTTTGTTTGTTTGTTTGCTACCAACTCATTTAAAAAGAACTAAAATAAAATACAAAATTTAATTTTATTTAAAAAAGCAATAAAATAGCAAAATATAAAAAGTATTATAAACAACTTATTTCATATGGCTGTTATGACTTTCGTCCTTTAAAAAACACATCGCTACGCGATTCGTTTTTTAAATTTGGACTCGTGTCGTAACAGAGCGCCATATGAAATGCGTTGTTTAATATACTATTTTATGGCATTTTCAATGCAAATATGTTTTGTAGTTTTGTGTTTTGTTTAGAAAGATTTGTAAGCTCCTCCCATAGCTGATGTCACACTTTTCTATCTATTGTAATATATCTATCTATGAGAGAGAGGGAGAGAGAGTTATTTATTTTTTGGTCTGAGAGAGAGAGAAACATGCGTGTGTCGTGTCATAGTGTCGTGACAACTTTTGGTATGAATTTTTTTTGGCTAGCTCCTAGCGTCAGTCGTAACTGTTCGTAACGCGCGAAAGGGAACTTCGTTCCAATATCTGCAGCAACTTCCCTTATAGTGTCAATCATAATTCCTGATAAAGTTGGGAACACATTTTTTCTTTTTTACTTCTCTTTTAATATTGCCCCAAATCAACTCGATGGGGATAAACACCTAATAATAAGGTGGTAAACGAATTACATTATGTCCTTAATGTTTAGCCATGCCATCGACATGTTGAAGAATAAGCTACCCCTACGCTATCTAGGTACGAAGAAATAACATTTTTTCGAGATTTAGTTTTCGGAATTTCTCCAGTCTGTCGTGAATAGTAAGTAGCATTGTCCATTACTATGACTGAATTTTGAGGTAAATTCATTTTTCGAATAAGGTAGATTTCATGTCTTGATAATAATCTGCTAAAGAATTTGAAATATTTTTGGCCAAAAGCAGCAACCAATTTGGCACAAAACCATTCTCATTTCTTGCATGTAAAATGATCATGCGTTTTCCTCCGTTTGGTGTCGTACCAAGTTTCATATAAAGATAAACAATAAACTTTCTTTCCTGATGTGCTTTATCGATTTCCTGTAAGTACACATTACGAGCCATACTGATTCTTTGCGATTACATACACGATTGTATTTTATTTAAGGTTCGATTTCTTAATCGTAACGAGTGCAAAACTTTTCTCAAGATATTGGTTGATTTATATGGATAACCGGGAACTGCCTGACTTTTAGTTTAATCATTTGAAAAGACGGTATAAAATTTGTAGAATTCATAAATTTTTCTTCAAATATTTTCCATCATGTCATAATCTGATTTGTTAAGAGATCTTGTGTTTTATTTTTTCTTGGATTAGACTCTTCCCTAGACACCACCTTCTTTATCTATGGCTCAGAATTGTTTGTTATTTCTCTACTTCATTTTCATATAAAATTTCATCTCAAAATACTTATTAAAAACTAAATTAAATTTGTATTTGATTAAATACCTTCAAGGACATGTTCAAAAGGTCTTTAATACGCCATATTACCACAAAAAAGATTTTCATAAAGTAAAATTTCAATACCAAATTAAAATTCAATACTGGAAAGCGATAAAAAGACTAAGTAAACTACACCAGGCTCCCAGAATAGTGAGGCACCTGCCAGACACCAATGAATCTCGATATCACACTCAAAATAAAGTATAGGTAATTATTGGCTTATAATAGTTCACGTTGACTCGTATTACACTTACTAACAAGCAATAGTAATGAGTGACTAGACGAAACGGTCAATAAAAATTGCGAATTTTTGAGAGTTTACAGCGATAAGACATTTTTCGTAAAGCCAGTGTGAAGAAAAGCAATATTGCCAAGCATTAGTTAATTCTAAGTATCATATAGGTTTATACCAAAAGCTGACCAATTGTCGTATTGACTTAATCATTTATGGCCAATTGAGGACCAATTACTCAAGCTGTTTTTCGAGCTAATATTAAAATTTTCCCGTGCTATTAATGTTGAGGCGGTTAACAAGAGCTAACATTTTACCATACTGCTGGTGAAACAATGGATATAGTGGAGATACTTAAAAAGTATAATTTATTCCAACAAATCAGAGTCTCTCGAACAACATACGCAACTTACACATTTTCAGTCTTATGCATTCCATTTAAAATTTATGTCTTTAAAAATATGTACATATAAACAACAGGTCGAAACCTATCGTTCTTCAAGATAACACTTTGACACTAAAAACTATCGTTATTGATACATTCAGTGCTGTTTAAAATTCTAAACAAAATGAAAGTTGTGGTATTTACGTTAGTTTTGTTTTGTTTTTTTGGGTTAAATAGTAATGCTCAGTTGCCAGCTAAAAAAGGAAAGAAGTTCATTGATGTACCCACGGGATGTGAAGCAGGAACAGCTTTTTCAGCAACTGGAGGATGTTTTGAGCCATTTAAATTAGGTGTCGATGATGGAAGTAGTAGGTACGAAATTTTTAATTAATCTGTTGATATTATATAATACAAAGTATAACAGTAGCGTAGTTATTTCTAATTCTAATCAACCGCATTTGATTAATTAGATTATTTATTTTCAATTATTTATATTATAAAATAAATATTTAAACATTAAAAGATTATAAAAGGGGTTTACTAGTTCGCTGCTGTAGTCAGATTTTATAATCCCTTTTAAAATCTGGAAGGTACCAATAAGGGCTTTCCGATCCATCCAAATATATTTCAAAACATTTAGAAGATTTAAACGATATTCAAACTGAAATACCTACAAATAAAAATAACTAGTGTTAATCCTAAAAAAATACCGAAAAGTGATTACGTTGTTAGATAAAAATTTAATTACAAATTTTGAGTTTGTAAAATATTTTTCTCATTTTGTAAATATCACTTAAACTTTTCTTCTTCTTCTTCTTTATCTGCTCTATAAGTTCGGATAGTGTACTGTGTTTTCTTCAATGGTCTAACAGTTGAGATGATAAAGACAAAACAAAACACTCGTCAACTTTTTTGTTAATTTTATTATATTTTCCCGATTGTATTCAAGTTTCGTCTATTTAATTTTTTCGTTGAATTTTGTAATTTTTCAAGTTTTGTCGTTTTTTTTTCAAAGTTCAATTTTTTCTTCTAATGTTGGTAATATATTATTGGTTTCTTTCTTTCGGTTTTTTTACTTCTTTCTTTCCTATCATTGATTTTACATATTTTTCGTTTTCTTTTGTCATATTTTTCAATTTCTTTCATGTTAGTTATAATACTTATAATCTATGTTTTTCTATTTGTTTTGTTTTATCCATTTCTATAGTTTTTTCCCAGTTTTGCTAGTTTTTCCTGTTATTTTTTTCAATTTTTTGTCGCGATTTATTAATACTCTTTCATTTTTTTTATTTTCCTACATTCCTGACAAAGACAAATCCAAATAAGCTTTTTAACTGTATTGTAACGTTTTTATTAAATTAAAACACAGGTTCGATTTATTTTTAAGTCGATTTATTCCTAACGAATAACTACACAAACTATAACACTGCTAAATACTAAATTCACAATAATTTATCTATACTTTATTTATTTGCACTATTCGGAAGTTTAAATATTCGCGCTATACTGACTGCCTGCCTACGAGTCCGGTTTATATAGGTACTGCGACGCCATCTCACGTTTGAGGACCAGAGAGTTCAGAAAAGGGTCCTTTATTATTTTTGGTACCAGAACATTCGCCCGCAGCACCATCTCTTGATTATTCTAGACTTCTAGAGAATTCCGAAAAGTCTTTTGATAACAATAATTCGCCCAGTGGCGTAGTTTCGTTACAGTATTATTTAACAATTGAAATACAACGGCATTATTTCTGATTTATTATTCGTTTTTTTTTTTCGATTTACTTTTTTTTTCTCAATTTTTTCCTTATTTTTTAAATTTGTGCAATTACATTTTGTTTTTTTCCTGATTTATGATTTCATCTAATTTTTTTGCTTGTTTCCAGTTTATAACCTATATTTCAATTTTTCCTGTTGTTTGTTTTTTTTTAATTTCTATATTTTCTTAAATGCGTGTTTTTTTTTGTTTAATTTGATTGTTTTTCATGTGTTTTTCCTGTTTTGTTCATTTTAAACATAGTTTCTTGTTTGTTTCAATGTTTTCGCAATATTTTAAAATTTTTTTTCGTGATATATTCTTTTTTTTTTTATTTTTTTTTTAATTTTTGTTGTTTCTCCCACATTTTTTCTTATTATATGATTCTTTTTTTCTATTTTGATTATATTTTTCGTTTCTTTAATTTTTTGCTAATTTGTCAGCTTTTCTTTTTATATATTTTTTGTCCCATTTTTTTAAAAGGTTTTATTTTGATTTTTCGATTTTGATCATTTTCCTTTTTTTCATTTTTCTTTTCTACTAATTTTTTTCCTAACATTTATTTGCAATTTTTTCATTATTTCAAATTTTAATAGTTATTATTTAATTCACAAAGAATGCAAATCTACATAATTTGTCTAACTGTATTATTTATAAATCGAAATACAGCGCCATCTACCAAGTGTCTCCGCAACCTAGATGTCAAATAATGGAATAAATTTATATCAATAAATTAACTTACACTTCCATCTATAAGAAATTCATAGAACTTAATAATACATAAATAAATTAAATTCTCGATTTTATTATTTTCCGTTAATTATTATTTATGTTTTTTACTGTTCAAACCATCGCTGAACTTTCACAAATAATTTAAAACCAAAATTAGCCAAATCAATCCAACAGTTCTCGAGTTTTATTAAGACTAAACGAACAGCAATTCATTTTTATTTATATAGATTTAAGTAATTGATATTCGAAATCTAGATTTCGGTGTGTCAATCCATTTTACTTACTTCTTGTTGGTGCATTTATCATCTTGTTTAAAATTTGGCAATCTGTTTGGAAAGGTTGCCTAATTGATATTTTCGTTTAATGATATATAATATTATATTACCACTATCATATATTTAAAACAAAATCTTTCGCAATGACCTTAAACAACGATTTTTGTTTGCACATTTATTTAAGGGCAGCTTATAGTCGCGTCAACGCTCGCGGAAATGGGTACAAAGTTCGGAATTTTGTGCCACAGGTCGGATCGGGATGCGGTTTTCTGCAATCTCTTCCAAAACGATTATGTAAAAATGTGCCTGAGAAGATTTTCCCCGGAGACCGAAAATTGGCCCGCTGCAGGCCAAAGTGCACGCAAAAAATGCATTATCTGGGAGGCCTTTTTGAAGATTTTCAAATTTGATAAATAAGGGTCAGAACTAGCCCGGATCGGGTACTCGGGGGTTTTCGAGGCCGCTGATCACGAATATAATGTTCAAATTGACCTTCGAACACCTGGTGCACCAGAACCTGACCCAAAACGTCATCTCCGGGAGTTTTCCTGACACAATCAAAGAAGGTCAACCAAAAATAATTTCGGGGGGTTTTTTGGCCCGCTGAATCCAAATCTGGCATCGGCGAGCACCCCACTGGCACCTGGTGCACAGAAACCCGGGCTAGAACGTCGTCTTCGAGAGTTTTCTTGACAAGACTGCCAAAACCCACCCGAAAATCATAAGAGGGCAGTTCTGTGGGGCGGTGGTCCCGAATTTCAAGCCGAAAACAACTCCCGGAACACCTGGTGCACCAGAACCTCACCCTAAACGTCATCTCCGGGAGTTTTCCTGACACAATCAAAGAAGGTCAACCAAAAATAATTTCTAGGGGTTTTTTGGCCCGCTGAATCCAAATCTGCCATCGGCGAGCACCCCACTGGCACCTGGTGCCAGTGGGGTGCTCGCCGATGCCAGATTTGGATTCAGCGGGCCAAAAAACCCCCCGAAATTATTTTTGGTTGACCTTCTTTAATTGTGTCAGGAAAACTCCCGGAGATGACGTTTTGGGTCAGGTTCTGGTGCACCAGGTGTTCGAAGGTCAATTTGAACATTATATTCGTGATCAGCGGCCTCGAAAACCCCCGAGTACCCGATCCGGGCGAGTTCTGACCCTTATTTATCAAATTTGAAAATCTTCCAAAAGGCCTCCCAGATAATGCATTTTTCGCGTGCACTTTGGACTGCAGCGGGCCAATTTTCGGTCTCCGGGGAAAATCTTCTCAGGCACATTTTTACATGATCGTTTTGGAAGAGAATGCAGAAAACCGCATCCCGATCCGACCTGTGGCACAAAATTCCGAGGTTTTCGCGGGCGTTGACGCGACTATTATAGCTAGCTTAGTTACTGATTATTATTAGGAATTGATGGCTTATCAGCAAAAACTAAATAAAATATCTTCAAGATAATATTGATAAAACGTATTTTCTAGAAGGTTTTATCAAAAGTCTACTTATTTTAATGAAATGGACGATTGCAGCTGTTTTAAAGATTATGCCTGTTTACAACAACATTAATGGTTAAATTATAACTAATCGAATATAAACTGGAGTAGATACGGTGTTAAACCAATCTGCTGCTGATTTCAGGAGTTTCTTTTAGAAATATCTGCAATAAATCAATTAGTACGAGGGTTGCCTTTTATATTTCGGGATTAGAGAACAAAAACAAATTTTAATTATCGAAAATCACTTTGTTTTTCAAAATATTCCCCATGAAAATCTATACACTTTTGCATGCGTTTAAGCCAATTGTCGAAGCACTTTTACCACTCTGATTTAGGGATCTCCAAAACATGTATTCTGAATGCAGTAACCGCTTCTTCAGGTGTCGAAAAACGTTGACCTCTCAGTTTGTTTTTTACGTAGGAGAAGTCAGGAATATACGGCGGATGACTCATCAAATCGATGTTGTGGGTGCTCAAAAACGCAGTTGTTTGAGCCGAGCTAGAGTAGCCCATCGCACATATTTTTTTTATTTTAATTAACACGCTTTTATTAACTTCACCTGTATGTATGTATGTATGTATGTATGTAATGTATGTTTGTTTGTTTGTTTGTAACTCTCCACTCCGTTATATAATTATATCTCGAAAAGTTATCGTTTTTTTGAAAAAACACAGGAATACTTTTTTGTTTAGAATTAATTTTTACATCAACTGTCAAATTATGACAGCTGTCATATTGACAGTTTTCGAAATAAACACTATTTTGTGAATATCTCGAAAAGTTATCGTTTTTAACACGCTTTTTATTAGTATTATTAATTAACTTCACCTGTATGTATGTATGTATGTTTGTTTGTTTGTTTGTTTGTAACTATCCACTCCGCGGCTGCTGCCTCGGGTGAGTCCCATATCGTTATTTTTAGTCACTACCTCCCCGTGCCGGGAGTGGGTAATAAACAATACGTTTAATTATAAACGATATGAATGAAATTGTCTTAGAATTAATCTAACAATTCTTTAGATTTCACAATAGTATTTTTTTTTCCAAGTTCTGAAAACAATACGTTTAATTATAAACAATATGAATGAAATTGTCTTAGAATTAATCTAACAATTTTTTAGATTTCACAATAATAATTTTTTTTCCAAGTGACCATATTTTTCGAATGTCAAGCGCCCACGCTTTTTTCACAATAATACTAGTATTTTTCATTTATTTTTGTTTTAATTTTATTTTGAAAATTATTTTTAACTTTTTAGTTCGATGTTTTTCAGAAACATGCTTTATAAAAGCGTGTTTTTTAGTTTTTTTAAACTATATTTATTGATCTAATACTTCAAAGATGAACGGAAAAGTGGCATAATTTGTTACTTATTTATTGCTATATATTGTACCCAACTGCTTTTTGTTGCTCTAGTCAGTTCCGAGAAAACGCAATTAGTCCAGTGTATTACGCTAGAGTGGACCATCGCGCACAACTGGCATAATTTGTTACCAATTTATTGTTTATTATTGCACTCCACTTTTTTTTTGTTCCATACATTTCTGAGAAAATGCGATAAGTCCATTACACTAGAGTGGACCACCGCGCTTTTCTTTTAATGTAATGAATCGATAAAGATTAGGCAGGTTCCATAATTTGTTTCCACTTATTGCATCATTATTTTTTCTTCTAATATTTAAAAAATATATATATTGTGGTATGGAAACGGTTAAAGACTTGCCGCGGAAAATTCGATAGTAACATTTATTAAAGATCGAATAAGATACAAAAAGCTGATTAATATTGTAATGGACGAGGACCTGCATTAAAAGCAAGTAATTTTTATCTATCCGGTATATCTACAACAAGAGCGAGTAGTTCATTATTTCCATTGAAATTATCTACTCTAGCTTAATAAGTGAATAGTCGCGTTTTCTCGGAAATGGCTGGAGCAGCAAAAATGGATTTGGGTACAATAAAAAGCAACAAACTATGCTACTCATTCGATCTTCATCAAATAATTAAATCAAAAATTATGTGTCGTAGGCTAATCCAGCATTTGGGTGCAATAAAAAGCTACAAATTATACTACACATACGATCTTCATCAAATCATCAAGTCAAAAGGTATTACGCTGGAGAAATCGCATTTTCTCGGAATCAAAAACGCATTTGGGAGCAATAAAAAGCAACAAATAAGCCATATTTTCGATATTTATTGAATCAAAAGCTATGCGTGGTGGGCTAATCCATCGTAATATCAAGGTGGAGAAGTCGCGTTTTTACGGAAATGGCTGGAGCAACAAATTTAAAAGTAGCGCAATAACTTAGCAACAATTTCTGGATAATATCATTTTTAAGAGTCGTAAAGGTGCTACTGAAGCAAGCCAACGACTTAGGTACATGGATACACGTTATCACCAGTACCAACCTCATCTATGACCGTCTCCGAAAATGCAATAAGCTTAGAACCCGATCTCCAACTACTAAACAACTAAACTCATTATCAACAGCCTATTGTGTCGTTTTTTTATATTTTTAATTTAATTTAGGTATTATAAACTAGTTGTACCCGCGATGTCGTTCGCGTGGCGTGTCGATTGTTGCATAAAAATTTCTCCCCACACTCCGTTAAATTTTTCTACACCAGATGTTAAGAAGACAAATACATCTGAGAAAACCGCATTCGAATCGGATCAGTAGTTTTCATGTGATGCGCGCACAAACATGCATACAGACAAACAGACAAAATAATCTAACCACATTTTTGGGTTCTATATTGATGTACTCGCGACGTGGTTTGCGTGGCGTGTTGATTGTTGTATAAAAAAATTCCGACTATCCCGTTAATGGGGTGGGGGAGTAATTTTTATACACCAGATGTTAAAAATACAAACACATTTGTGAAAACCGCGTTTGAATGGGATCAGTAGTTTTCATGCGATGCGCGCACAAACATACAGACAGACAAAAAAATCTAACCACATTTTTTGGTTCTATATCGATGTAGTAACACCCTCCGCTAATTATTTTTTAAATTGTATCTTTAATTTACAGAATTTTCATTTTCACAGGTTTATTATATGTACTTACAGATTATTTGTTATTTGTTATTGAGTTTATTTTCGTTATCTTCTCAAGATAAACTGCTGTGGTCTATTCTGCATATAGGTATCTAATGCTTTTATATAAATCCAAAATTCGATTAGCCTTGACCTTAGTAAAATACTAAAATATGTTCTAGTTCTTATCAATTGTATTTGGTTGATAAAATCGTAAGTCTGATATCTATATGATTCACGGCCTAATAATTAAATTTAACCTGCTTGATACATAAAACTATTTACATTTGGTATTTTATAATCTGATTAAACTTTTATTATCTGCATCTGTATTATTCAGTGTATCGACGCTTCGGTAGTGTATCATTATGGCTAAAACTGCAATATTCTTTTGTACATTTTTTTTCATTTCACATATGTTTATTGAAGTAAACTCTAAGAAGTCTAATGTTGAACATACAAAATTAAATGTTCTTAATAATGCTAACAGTACTGCTGAAGTAGTAAATCATGTAGAGGTCGTGGAATCGCAACCAATTAAAAGAGGAAGGAATATCCTTGTACCCAAATCTTGCAAATTCGGATTCATATATGTCAGAGGCAAATGCCTTAAACAGCTTTAAATTTAAATATTAGGTAAGACATAACAAGTATCTTTTAAAGGTTTTTAACAAATATGTATAGTTTTATTTAAATATTCTCCATATCCTGTTTATTATATTTTGTTTTTTGCTGGTGTTCGGGTGCCTTTAAAGATTGGAAGTATAAAAGTATTTGTCACATTTGGCAAACTGTCCAGAACTTTTATGAAAAGTAATTAAACCGTACCGATTACATAAAAAAATGTACTTAGCTTTAATTTCGACTAAATTGGTTAAAATTCTTCATTATTTCCTTATCAAAAGAACAAAAATTAAAAAAAACACTGATAACCTTTCTATATTTATTTACTTTTGCTTAATTAAATTATGAATAAAGCAAACATTATACTATATTTAAATTTACAAGGGGAGAAAATATATAATTTTAATTCATTAAAAAACTGTTTGTGTCCACGAATTAATAATAATAATAAAATACTTTTTTTAAAACCGGCCAGAAATTGGTACTTTCCGGTTTATTTTTAGGTCAGAAAATGTTATTTTGTCGGACAAGTCCGGTAAAATAGTTAGTCTAAGATAGCGGTCAATTCTATGGTAACCGAGTTTTGTATATATTTAAAAATATAAAAACATAAAACGAGCAGAGCGTTTGTGACAGTCTTATATAACAAGATGTAAGAGATGATAAAAAACGTATCTAGTGCCGTGCTCTCAATAATAAATCCAGTTTTAAACTGGATTGGTGTTTGGTTAGATTTCCTTACTCAAGACACCGGTAGATGCTGCGACATAAGTATAAGGATATTAATCAGCTTATACAAGGGCAAAACCAACTACAGACACCGTGTTTTGCTATTTTTGGAGCTCATTAGTGTAGTATAGGTTATGTCTCTTCAGTCACTAATGAAGAGACATTCCCTGTATGAATCGGCCTCATCTTCACTCCAAAAATAGTACTATGACAGTCGCTTTGCATCTTGAAAGTAACCTTCGGCAGGTTAAATAACTTGACATATTTTGACGTTTAGTTGAAAACGTGAAATTTATTATAAAATGGATATTTAAAATGATGCATTTGATTGTGAATTAATGGAAGATGAAATTATACCAGATGAAATTATTAAGGCGGCCACCCAAGCAAGGTTTGTTAAAAAAAATGTTAAAATTAGTTAATAAAGAGTTCTTGTTATAAAAATGTAAACTGAATAATATGAAGTTTATGGTACAACAATGCCCGTTTTAAAAAAAATATTGTACGTAATACGTCCCAAAAGTGCTTTTACTCGCAGGCTTGCAGGGCTCGCCTATGGCTCGCCCTGCAATTTGCCTACTCATCCAGTAAAAGACCACTTTCAGGACTTGTTACGTAAACTACTATTATTTTCATTATTACTTTTGTAAATATCAGATAATGTCAAATTCTTACTAACTAAATAGATAACAGGACTTCATTTTTTTATTAAATAAACAATGTAAATATATGTACCTATATAAATAATATCTGAGTTAATTAAAATTATACTGCATCTATTTGTCAATAGAATTAATTGCTCTATCACAAAGTAGCTCCTTTACAAGTTTATTAAAATGATTTACATTAGATATTTTTTTGATTTTTAAAGGTAAATTGTTGTAAAGTTTTATAGACAGAACACGCGGACCTTTGGCAACATTCCTTTGTCTGTACTTAGGTACGTTGATCTTTAAGTTTTCTCGCAATGAGTGTCCTAAAATTTCCTGTCGTGTTCTGCAAAAACTTGAAGGATTTGACTTAACCATGCTAACACAATTTAAAATGAGAATGCTGGGAAACCTTCAATTAAAATATCGTTTGCTCTGGAGCAACTTCCTCAAGCTACTAAGCTACTATGGCATAATTTAATATTAAATAAACCTACGCATTATAATAAAGTAATAAAAGTGGAGAGTCAAGTTTATTCCTTAACTGCCATAGTACAAAAAAGTGCCTTATCAACATTTTTAGAATACAATCTGCATGGTTTGACGATTGAAGTTTGTTATCCACTAGTACTCCAAAGAATTTACTAAATTTTTTTTGTTCAATTAAATTATGGTTTTATTGTACAAGAGCTGCGATTTTAATAGTTTTAATTAAAAATGACAGTTTTTTCATGATTAAGTAATAAACCATTGTTTTCACAATAACCCAGCACGTTATACCTTAACAAGTTTTAAACGAAGTCGTTTTGATACAAACGGTAGCCATAGACCACTCTAGAATTAAAGATAATAAAATAATGACTACCAGAACGAATGGTTGGAATGTTATTCGAGATTTACTTACGGCTTGTGGACATAAAGAAGAGAAAAAACCTACAAAAAAATCGTGGGACATTATGCCAATATTCCAATGGTTTTGATTAAACAATTTATTGAACAATGCGGGCGATGTGCAAAAAAATCAAAGAAAAAAAATATAACAGGAATTGTTGTAAGATCTTGTAATGAGCAAAGATTTAAAATCTAGAGTACTAATTGATTTAATCGATTATCAATATTATCAAAGAGTTGGGAACCCTCTGGCCTGATTTGGTTCTTGTGAATGGTAGACCAAGACACCCAAAGAGCCAAGGAAGTGTGGAAACAGCTACCAGTACTGTAAAAGAATCGTTAGTAACATGTATGCGTGATAATAAGGCCCATTTCACACAGAACGGACGTCGGGCTGAGAAAGGACGTCAGTAACCTGTTGACTTTGTGGACTACAACAGATCTTTTTCAAGCAGTGATGAAGACGATGAAGATATGTTGGGCTTGGTGTATTTGGCTTAGGTAAATATAACAAAAAAGAGATATTGGGTTCTTCCATTGTGGCTGCAGAAGGCGATAACTGGTAGAATATTCGACGTATCTAAACTAAATAAAAAACTTTAAATCTTAAGTGTTTGGTGAAATGCTAAGGAACTAAGTTGTAAAGAAAGACAAGTACAAATTGTATTACTTACCGGTTGGTTGAAAAAATTTGAAATCAAAAATGAAACAATATATTGTTTAATGTATCAATGGTTTTTGGGCTGTTAGGCCGGCGTCGATTGTCATTTTGACTTGACGTTTCGCCAACACGAGCGGTTGGCATCTTCAGAAGTTGCTTTCTGGTTGACAGTCTGCGAACTACTGAGCTCTGCGTGAACGGAGCCCGTATTTATAGGTCGGGAAGGAAGTGGGCGGGACCTCAGTTTCTTTCGATTCCAATCGGTTCTGGTCGGTGTTGTTCGTTAAGGGTAGACTTTTCGCACCCTTAATTATGGGGACCCATGTTTTGTTGATCTTGACTGTTTCTTCTTTTTTATTAAAGTTGTTCGGGTGCTTCTCTATCTCTATGGCTTCTCTATAGAGTCTGGAATGGTATACTGATGTAGTAGCGAGGACTTGGGTCTCCTCAAACTTAATCCGATGGTCCATAGTGAGGGTATGTTCCGCTACGGCGGATTTGTCCGTCTGCCCCAGACGACAGTTGGCATTGTGCTCTTTAATCCTGGTGTTGATCGAGCGTTTGGTAGTTCCTATATACACGCTTCCACATGTGAACGAAATGCGGTAAATTCCCGAAGCCGACAGTGGATCTCTTCTGTCCTTTGCCGATCGAAGACATTCTTTGATTTTTCTCGTTGGTTTGAAAATAGTTTTCACATTTTTCTTTCTTAGCAATCGACCAAATCTGTCTGTCACTCCCGGAATAAAAGGCAGAAATGATTTTGCCACTGGTTGGATTTGCTTATTTTCTTTGGGTCTAAGATTTGTTGGTCCAATCGATATTTTGATTTCCCGTTCTGAATAACCATTGGCCCTTAAAACATCATGAATATCAGTTAGCTCTGCGTTTAGTGCCTCGGGTTCGCAAATCCTTCTTGCCCTTTCTGCTAAGGTTTTGATGACTCCATATTTCTGACATGGGTGGTGGTTGGAATCCTATGTAAATAACGATCCGTATGTGTTGGTTTTCTGTACACTGTGTGGCTCAATGATCTTCCTTTTCGTGATAATAACACATCAACAACAACAACAACAACAAGCTAGCGTTTCTACACATCAAGGAATACAAATAGATGTTAGTTACATTATTCAGAGGTTACGATACTTATGACATAAATGAGTAGGTACTTCTGAAAGAATAAATACACTCATTCTTCCTTTTTATGGCTACTATTTAACTACTGCACTGTACTTACATAGAAGTCTTGACATTTCTTAGCTCGGCTGAGCAGAAATCTGGATTCAAGGCAAAGAAATTACGAACCATTAATGTATCAATTTTTGGCAAATTTGTGCTGTCTGATTTTGTGAAACCAACGTCCATAATGAATTTATTATTGTTTTTCAATAAAGCAAATAAATTAAGAACGTTATAGGGAATTTTTATCGAAATATTTATACTTTTAATAACAACACGTCAAATTACTCGTTTTGTTTACAATTTGTATGACGTCACAACATGGCCGACAGTGTTTTCGGCGATTCAAATTAACACATTTTTTAAATTGAATTTTTAAATTAATCTTACGCATTTAGTTATTAAAATCGATATACATATTTCGTTTTCGTAAGCTAAATACTGTAAGAAATACTCATTTATTGTATAAAATTAGTTATGTGTCAAGGAGCCTATTAGGCAAATTTTTGACTAATTCATGAAATCGGCAAAAACACAGATTCGGCGTAACATATGCATAGGTAAGATAAATTGGGATTAGATTAGCACGTGTCATAACATTACAAAACTTAGGCCATGACTACCTAAAATGTAATGACGACCCTCGGTGCAAATTTGGAAATTTTCGAGATATACGCTTCTATACCAAGGCATCAGGATTTTTTATATCGTTAAAAGCCTGAAATACTAAACAATTAAATCAAAGTTTGGTTGGTTAAGATTTTAGCCTACCTGCCTCCATTAATATTTTAATTAATATGCATTTTATTATTTGATTAGTTCTGTACGTATATCGAGTTTTTTATTTAAATTTTTATTATTTTTTTAAATAAGTGGAATACGAGTTTTGTCGGAAAGTATTCGATATAAATCTGACCAGATCTACGAATTTGCATTAAATTTTGATTCACATTTTAAAAGACTGATTAGGGAACTATTTAAATGATGCAAAAGACAATTGGATGTTAAATGCAAGAAATAAAACGAGGGTCTTCAAAATTTTTTGCCAGTGAAGAGCAAAAAAAGTTTTGCTTAGAAATCACTCAGTGCAACTTAAAAATGGTCAGTAACGAGTAAAATTTGCTTTTAAAAGTAATTACTGCTGATTATTGTTGGTTTATGATTATGATCCCAAAACAAAATAATAATCTTCATAGTGGAAATACTCCGGTTATAGAATCACGTCAAAATGGGAGCAGTGTCAAGTCAGAGTTGTTTGTTTTTGTTTTATTAGAACTGTGTTATGCACTGATAAGTCAGACGATAAATAAGGAATATTGAGTTGCGTAATGCGGTGAAAAGAAAATGGCCCCATTTTGGTCAAGCGGTCATTAATTTCTCCTTCACGATAACGCACCAGCACACTCATCAAAATCTGTGCACCTTTTTTTTTACGATTCATAATATCGTACAGCATGCCAACCTTCGTACAGTCTCGATATTGACTCTTGTGATTTTATGTTATTCCCAAGTTTAAAAAACTGCTCAAAGAACGCATGTTTGATAACCAAAATACTGTTGAAGATAACGCGAGGATCGTTTTCAGGACTAAGTATTCAAAAACTGAATTCCAGATCCGCTTTGGAAAATAGAAGAACCGTGCTTAAAACAAAATATGGGTTTCTGGTTTTTGAAACTCTGAAGAGAACTTTCAGATGACTAAATCTCAGTTTAATTAACCTCCGTATTATATCGGGAATATTAACCGGGCACATGATGAAACTAGGATTAGTAGATGAAGAAAATTGCAGATTCTGTGAGGTAGAGGATAAAACCTCAATACACAGAATGCATTGCAATATTCAATTCTAGGGTCAGATACCTAGAATCATACGAAATAGAAGAGGAAGATCTACCTAACTTGAAGCCCCACGATATCCTAAACTTTCTAAGAAAGATCGGACTAGAAGAGCTGCTATAATTCTGAGGAAATATCAGAAATATAACAATTAAAAAGGGGATCACATTATACTTTATAGGTCACCCTTGATTAAGCACATAAATAAACAAGGTGTCTCTATTTGCTATGAATACTTAAATTAAACTGATTCATTAATAGAAAATATATTTCTTTTAACTTTTCCAGAAAATAATCCCAATCTGATTTTTAACTACTTAGGTCCTTTTTTGTACGTTCCTAAAAAAAACAATATTTTCTTATTTGAAATTTGTGTAATAAAAATAAGCTCCGGTTGCAACACTATCAAATGGGAACTACTTTGCAGGATGGTGTTCGCTCGACGACGAAAAATAATGTGATTGTAATTATATGACACTGGCAAAAAAATATTTGGGACCAGAACCATCTTGTGGAATCAGCAGTAGTACAATATTAAAAAAACTAAGGAAAGAAGTAGATAAAAAAGTACTGGAACGATTTAGAAGGGCTAACATAACCAAAAACGCTCCTGGAAAACTATGAATGGAAGAGATCTGTCAGCTGTCTAAACCTCAGTACAAACAACCTCTGTATTATATTAGGAACATTAACCGGGCACTGCGGATTAAGAGGACACATGATAAAACTAGGATTATATTATTAGATGAAGCAAAGTACATATTTTGTAAGGAAGAGGACGAATCCCCCATATGCAACGAGTGACAAATCTGGGGATGTAGTCAACAGGCCGAAGGTGAGTAATAAAACTCTTTGTTAATAATCAAGCTTTCGATTTATTTCAAATCTTCATCAGGATTCTGATTGTATAAAAAATTATGGTTAGTATAAGCTCAAAAAATGAGTATAAAAATGAACTTACTTAACTTGAGTCAAAGAAGCTTTTAAAGCATTAGCCACAAAAGATGAATACATAAAAACAAGTAGTGTAAACACGTAGACACGTACATAATAAAATTTGTTAAGATGATAAAAAAGTGTTAAGCAAACACTTATGTGCCAATACAACGTACTGTAGCGAAAATACACACAACAAGAAAAATTAAAGTTTGAGGAGACTCCAGCATGGTAGTCCATAACGATGTCGGATGTCTTCGTAAAACCCCATTTGAGTAGAAACAAAATAGGAAGGTATTGACTAGTAGAGATAAACAGAACGATGTTGATCCACCACTGTATGCACTGATATACTATCAGAAATTGTATTACGTAATTCTAGGGTCAGACACCTAGGTTTATCCAAAATAGAAGAGAATGATCTAACTAACTTGAAGCCCAACGGTATTCTAAACTTTTTAGGAAAAATAGGACTAGAAGTGCTGCTATAAATCTTAGGAAACATCAGAATTATAGCCAGAAAAGGAAGAAATATTAGATCTTATAGGTTGTTGGTGAGTCGGGCACTCCTGATTACGCACATATATACACATTCAAGGTCTCTCTATTTGCAATAAATACTTCATTCAACTGACTAATTAATAAATAATCCCAATGTTTTTAACGCATAGGACTTGTACGTGCGTAAATAAACAATATTTTCTTATCTGACATTTTTGTGATAATAATCACAATTTATAAAAAAAAACTTTTTATAGTAGAAAGTTTTTTTTACTAATTTATACGTCATATTACTAGGTATTATATAAATTATTTAGTTACTTAAATTTGTATATTATGTGGCAATTTTGTAATGGATTTAAAACTCATACCAACACGAAAAAGAATGCCAATTGCTTATTTGGTTTCCAAAATTTATTTTTTTGGAATTACTGGCCTATCATGAGGATGTAAGGTGTAAGGCATGGCAATATGAGTATGAAAAGCTAACTGAAGTGTAAACTACATGTATGACGCTTCATACTCTTAAAGACCCGTGGGACGGACGGACAGAGGGACATTTTAAAAAAAGTATACGTTAAATAGCATGAAATGAAACAGAAACTAAATCATTAATGAAATTACTCTTCATCTTGAGGAAGATTTCGCATAGGTCCATTTCTTTCATTGCTTATTTATTACAAGGTGCCTTCCCTGTAAGTTTTGTGATGTCTAAATCTAAAATTCGAACACCATGAAGAGAACGCACTCTACTAAGTGCAACATAAACCTGTCCCTTGGCAAATAGCAATTTACTGAGATAGACTACTGCATAGTTCACAGTAAAGCCTAAAAAAAATAGTTTATTTATTTAACAGTTTAAATAATAATTACTGTTTTCACATGCAAGAACAAAAAAAAATCTTTTCTTTCGCGTAATCGATAATATCTATGATAAATGATAATATCTATACACAACTTAAATTAATTTAATAACAATTCAGTTTAAATTTCGAAATCTATGTATATGCCTAAACACACTAGAAACATGCATTGTCATCCAATTCTTACCTATCCTGAAAATTTCAGTGCTGTAGGTGGTCGAAAAATAGGTTTAAATTCGATTACAAAATTCCACGGAATGAAAAAGAGAATGACAAAGAGAATGACAAAGAGACAAATAACAACGCGTAAATATAAAAACTTTCTAAAAATAGGCTTCTGTTTAAACACAATCAAATAGGAACTGCTTTGAGGGATGTCATTCGTCCGATGACGAAAAATAATATCACTGCATATATATGATTCTTTTCGTACAGACCGCGTATATCTTACATAAAATTTGTGATTAAACATACCAGCTACCTACATACTTGTAAACTATTATTAGACTGAAATCAAAAACACAGAAATTCCAGTTTCAATTATTCGATGTAATTACTATTACACATGTAATTTTATGAAAATTAACCTTTCCGCGAATTATAATTTTAGCGTGAAACCCGTTCAGCTCAGAACATGGGAAATGAAATCAGTTTATCTTATGCCTAGTAAATAATACAAGATAAGATAGATGGAGTAAATCGATATTATGTAGACATTCCAACGTATTAATACTTAAAATAATGTTGAATTGTAAAATTGTGCTATGTGTTTTGAGTGTGTTAATTATCAATAATTTGCATGTAATAGAAGCAATGTGGATGACATACCAACAGTTTTTTTCTGGTCTTAAAGTCGATCGTTACAGTATAGCGGGAGGGAATATTATTTGGATAAGAAATAATTGTAAGGCAAATTATATTAAGTTACCATCGGGCCAATGTAGGAGAATATTAGGGACTTAGGTAAGATTTTTTTCTTAAAAGTATATATCTGGTTTAGAAATGTATGATACAAAATACTTTGCATCAACTAAAATTAAGTTAGTTTAACTTAAGTTATAATGATGAATTATTAGTAATTAGTGATATAACTAACAAAAATCATGAACATTTAGGATAGACTAGCTTACTAGCTTGGGATAGAGATCCTTCGTGTAGCCCCATGTAGTCCCCAATTGTAAATTTTTGATCAAGTTAATTAAATCGATCGGCGTTTTATTCTCTAGGACCAAGAGTAGATCTAGTGACTTAGAAAAGTCTAATGTTGTGTATCGTATTATGTGCGATGTGTTATTTCACATAAAAGCGACTGTCGCCTGTTGAAGAGATCTTGTTCATTAGCTGAACATGTAATTGGCTCGGGACATATGGATTTTAACTCTAAGGTCGTAGGATTTAACTCCAACAGAATAAAACGCATTTTTTTGAAAATGATTCATATAAATAATGATAAGTACCCACTTTTAAATTTTATTTTTTATTTTAAGCAAATAACATTAAACGTTTTTGGTATTTGAATTGTTTTAGATTACCTTTTCTTAATTTTTATTACTAACAAAATAACACTCCTGAAAAAGTTTCTGCAAAACACTCTTATTGTTTTTTAAATATAATAAAATTCTAATCTAATAACCATAATAGACATTTTTAACTTTAGTCTTTTGACTGAGTTGTTTTCGGCTTTACACACCACTAAAAGTCATAAAATAAGCACACTTTACAAAAAGAACTTTTTATAATAGAAAGTTTTTTACTGATTTATAGGTCATATTTTGTGTCATCTCAACAATGCACAGCATCCCTGATTTTGCAAAAATATTAAGTCATACAACGCTGTGATTGATCATAGAGAAGATTGTTTCCTTGTTAACAAAATCAAGGGTAGTTGTATCTAAAAACTTTCTAAAACAGTTTATTTTATTACCAGTTAAAATAATAATTACTGTTTTCACATGTAAGAACAAAAAAAAAAAAGAAAAAAAAACTTCTCTGTCGCGTAATCGATCCCATTATGATAACATAACAGAACTGTCACAAGTGGACTGATCCGCCGCCTAACCAACTACGCTACGAACGATTTATTTAATAACTTTCAAAATAATATTATCTATACACAACTTAGATCATGTTTAATATCAATTCGGTATAAATTTCGAAATCTATGTATATGCCTAAACACACTTGAAACATGCATTGTCATCCAGTTCTTAGCTATCCTGAAAATTTCAGAGCTCTAGGTAGTCGGGAAATAGGTTTAAATTCGATTACAAATTCCACGGAATGACACAGAGACACAGAACACGGCGAAAATATAAAAAACTTTCTAATTTCTAATATAGAAAAGTTTTTAGTAATGTTTAAAATATTTTTAATGTTTTTTAATTATGTTTTAAACGTATCTGTGCTGTTTTCTATTAGTTTTTGATGTTTTGGTTGCATTGTCATCCTAAAATACCTATGATTTTCTTTGAGCATGTTATAAAAATGATGATAAAGAAACGGGATAAAGCCTTACTTAAATTTAAACGCTCTAAGTCTATTGTGGATGGAGCCAGATATAGGGAACTTAGAAATTTTGTTTTAACGTGCATTCGGCGTGAAAAGAAAAATTATGCCAATCGAATGTTTTCACTAAGTAGCAAAAAGGGGTGGGAGGCTTTAAACTTTATGGGGATAAGAGCTAATAAAAATAAAGAAACACCTCCCAATTTGGCAACTCCTGAAGAAATTAATAATTAATTTTGTGGGTTTGTTAATAAAATTAATTCCAACTGTAGAGATACGGCAGAAATGTATAAGCAACTCCCTTGTTTGACTCAGAATAAATTCAACTTTTAACTAGCTACTATGGGCGAAGTTCGTGATTGTTTTCTTTCAAAAAAATCTAATTCAGTGGGTAGCGATGCTTTGTCTCTTTGCATGTTAAGTTACTGTTTGCCACATATTTTACCACAAATTTGTCATATTACCAATTTTTGTCTGGAAAAAGGGATATTTCCCGCATCTTGGAAACAAGCAAATGTGTTCCCAATTGCAAAAACAAGCAATCCTGTGGAGCTTTCTCACCTTCGACCAATTAGCCTGTTGCCCATTCTCTCTAAAATTTTGGAAAAAATGATACATAAGCAAGTTATAAAGTTTCTCACTGAAAATTCCATACTTTCGGATAAGCAGTCGGGCTTTAGAAAATTGCATGGAACAATTACTGCTCTACTTAAAGTAACAGATGATATTGGCCGATCAATAGCATGCAAAAAATTACTGCTTTAATGCTACTAGATTTCTCTAAGGCCTTTGATACTGTGGATCACAATTTACTTTGTTCTAAACTAAAATTTATTGGCTTTGGTGAGGTCCCGTTAAAGTTTTTTCAAAGTTATCTCTATGATAGAAAACAATGTGTTATTTTTGATGGAAAATTATCAAACTCATCCTCAGTATACACCGGGGTACCTCAGGGCTCTATATTAGGACCCTTGCTTTTTCTTATTTATACCTTTGACCTATTCTCTAAGCTCGAATTGACATTCGAAAAATATGGTATGCTTTTTTTTCACAATAATACTAGTATTTTTCATTTATTTTTGTTTTAATTTTATTTTGAAAATTATTTTTAACTTTTTAGTTCGATGTTTTTCAGAAACATGCTTTTTAGTTTTCCTTAATTACATTTATTTTTTTACTTGTTAGTTTCATATGCTATGAAAGCGTGTTTTTTAGTTTTTTTAAACTATGTTTATTTTTTACTTTTTAGTCCAATTTATTTTATTTCAATAGATTCGTTAATTTGCTGTGACGATTACAAGACACTCACTCAATCATTATTCGTTTATTTAGTTGGAAATGCTTTGAAAGCGTGTTTTTTTTGATTTCTCAAATTAAATTTATTGTATTCATATTGTTGATGATTAAAGGCAGCAGGCGCACAAATTACCCACTCCCGGCACGGGGAGGTAGTGACTAAAAATAACGATACGGGACTCATCCGAGGCAGCAGCCGCGGAGTGGAGAGTTACAAACAAACAAACATACATACATACAGGTGAAGTTAATAAAAGCGTGTTAATAGAAATGAACTCAATTTGGAAAGCTTTTTTTTCAATTTTACGGTTTGGACTTTTCTGGTTATTGTGGATAGAGATTCTATAGTTTTTGAATACTTAATATCCCAAAATAAATCCAATTAAACATTTACAGGACAGAATGCGTAGACATTTTTGGGCAAAGGTACCTGGTCTAAACGACTTTGCTCAGCTTGGTGCGGTTGTTCAGGAAATATAAGACCAAGGTCTCCAAGCTGTTATAAGGGCTTGACGCATCCAAACCTTTTTGTCTTCACTAAGACATACATACCGTGCTAGCGCCAAAAGTCCCCTTCCCTCCGGGTATCTTTTGAACGGTTATACTTATAAAAGTAAAATTTAAATGGAAGAAATAAACGGACGTAGTCATAACAAGTGAAGTAATAGTCATAAATGACGTTAAAGAACCATTGTGACCCATAATTTTAAATAGGACGTTATGCCAAGTGATATCTCGTTTGACAGGTATTGAAAATATCTACCTATATTTATTTTGTATGGGTTTAAGCTGATTTTGATGAATAAATGTAATGAATACTAAAATTATAGTTTCGAATTTAACTAATACAGATTCTAACGTCTCTCTGGTTATTTGCCAAAAAAGTTGTTTAATTAGTTTAATTTATTTACTGTTTAACGAGACATTAAAGTGTTTACATATGCAGAATGGTACGTACTGTAGCCGACACAGTAGTAGCTTTCTTATTAATTGGTGAATGTAGAAACAAATTCCATGCAGCGTAACGTCTTTTTAATGAGAGGTACCCTATATCGAGGATTTATTTAAGGGAGATTCTTCGAAAGTTTAAAGAAACAGGTTGTGTTCAAGATGCCAAACGATCTGGTCGACCAACAATTAGCGATGATACAAAAATTGACATAATTGCAGAAATTGTAGTGAACCCTACTTCTTCTACAGCCCAAGTTGCGTCTTTGTGTGAAATCGGTCAAAGGACAGTACACCGAGTGTTGGTTAAAAACAAATTTCATCCATACAAAAAAAAAACGCTAAACCTGAAAAAAAACTGAAAAATGGAACTGGAAATGTAATACAAGGAAAGATGCCAAACGAACTGGTCGACCAACAATTAGCGATGATACAAAAATTGACATAATTGCTGAAATGGTAGTGAACCCTACTTCTTCTACAGCCCAAGTTGCGTCTATGTATGAAATCAGTCAAAGGACAGTACACCGCGTGTTGGCTAAAACAAATTTCATTCATAGGTACAAATAAAAAATGGTGCACCAACTTTTAGATGATCAATACGACCGAAGACTGGAATTCTGAGAAAATATGTCCAATCAAATTTACCAACAGCCAGATTATATAAAAACAATTTGTTTTTCTTCTTTAATGAAAATGTTAACAGACAAAATGTGAAGTATTGGAGGGATGCAGATCCTCACGTCTTTCGTAAAAAACATACTCAATTTCCAAAGAAAGTAAATGTTTAGGCAGGTAGTTTGGGAAACCACATAGTTGGGCTTATTTTTCTCAATATTAACTTAACCTGTGAAGTGTATCTGGATATGTAACAAAACGCAACTGAGGCGTTAATTCTTTAAATTCTGGAAGATAATCCAGATGAATTTAACAACTTAGAAATAACATTTCAACACTATTATGATGCAGTAGGACGTTGACGTTACCTAAATGAGGAATATCCTGGTAGATAGATTGGACGACGAGGTCGGATAGAATGGCCAACTCGGTCACCGGACCTCACACCATTAGATTTTTTTCTGTGGGGGTACTTGAAATCTAAGGTTTACGCTACAACACCCGACAGTATTGACATTTTGAAACAATAAATTGTAAAAGAATTTCCCTCGACATATTTGAACGGGTACGACAAGAGTTTAGCAATAGAATACATATTACTGACATGAAGTAGATGAACATTTTGAACACTTAATATAAGAACTGGTTCTTAAATCTTTATTAATTAAATGCGAAACTACAATTTTAGTATTTATTAAATTTATTCGTAAAAATTAGCATAAGCCCAAATAAAATTAGTATGATTAAATATAATAGATACATATTTACAATTTCTGTCAAACAAACTATCACTTGCCATAACGTTCCATTCGAAATTATCGGCCACAGTTGCTCTGTAACGTCATCTATGACTATTACGTCACCTGTTGTGACTTTCTGAGAAGCCTACGTCCCATCAAATTTCACCATTATAAGTTACGGGGTGAGGGGACTTTTGGCAAGCACGGTATAAATGCTTAATTTTGCATGTGTGTAATATACTGTGCTTAAACTTAAATTCTACCGATAAATGTAAATGAAACAAATATGTAACTTTTAAACAATTTTTTTAACATATTTGTTTATCTTATAGTTAGTTACACCTTCTAAACCTTGCATCTATAAAAATAAAAATAAATTGCTGTTCGTTAGTCTCGTTTAAACTCGAGAACTGCTGGACCGTTTTGAATAATATTGGTTTTTGATTATATGTGTTCAGGGAGGATTTAAACGGCAAAAACATAATTAATAATAAAATACTAAAAACAACAATTTTATATTCCATTACTGTGTGTATTTATTATTTAGTTTTATCAATTACAATTACATCATTTGATATCTAGGTTCCGGGGAAACTTGGTAGATGGCGTCGTATTTCGATTTATAAATAATATAGTTAAAAAGATTATTTGGATTTGTCTTCGTTCTAAATAAAATAGTAACTGTTGGAATAACAAAAGAAGAAATAAAAATTAAGAAAGTTAGGAAAAATTTGGAACAATCATGATATTAAAAAAATCGTAAAAACGATTTGAAAAAACGTAACCAAATCGACAAAAAAACGCTAAACCAGAAAAAAAAGTGAAAAAAAGGAACTGGAAATGTAATACAAGGAAAAATATAACAACAAGAAAGATCGAAAAAAACAGGAAAAATTGTTATAAATGGGTAAAAAACTGTAAAAAACTGATTACAAACAAGAAACTAAAATGAAATAAAACATAATAGAAAAAAAAGAAAAATCATTAAATATCATGAAAAAATTGGAAAATTAAAAAAACGACGGTAGTGAAAAGTTTAAAAAAAACAAGGCAATATGATAAAAGTAATAAAAACAGAAAAAGAACATGATAAACAAAAAAATTGGCACAAATTAAAAAAAAATGTGAGAAAATACTCGACAAAAACAAATAATATATTGGAATTAATAAAAAACTTGGTTGCGAAAACACCCGGTAGATGGCGTGGTATTTTAATTGCTAAACAATAAAATTAAGAAGATTATTTTGTTTTGTCTACGCCCGGAATGTAAGAAAATAAAAAAAGGGAAAAAGTATCAACAAAATAGCGACAAAAAATCGAGAAAAAAAAAATTAAAAAAACAGGGAAAACAAAAGAAATGGGAAAAATGAAAATAAAAAAACAGACTATACGAAAAAATAATAAAAAAAATGTGTAAAATCGATAAAAGGACAGAATCAAGAAGAAACCAGAAGAATTGAAAAGAGAAAAATGACTAAAAAATTGGAAACAAACAAGAAATTAAAGTAAAATGGAAAATAATCAAAAACACTGAAAGAACAAAAACCCAGAAATTATTACATAAATTTGAAGAAAAAAGAGGAAAATCGAAAAAACCAACAAAACTTGAAAATTACATAATTCAAGGAAAAAAAAATAGAAAAAACTTGGATACAAACGAGAAAATACAATGAAATGAGCAAAAACGTGGACAACAATCGAAAACCAGAGAATTGACATAAAAAAAAATCGAAAAGAGGTTGACCTTAAAGGCCATCCTTGCAACTTCCCGCTACTTTTAACCCCAAAGCTATTTTGACGTTTTTGAGCTTTTTTTGGAATGTTTAAAAAGCAAGTTTTTAAAGCGTTATTCGATTTTGATGTTGAAGACGGCAATCGACGCAGTTTTTTGAGGAGACCTAAAAATGTTATTCGAAGTGCAAAATCAATTAGTCAAAAAATCTCAAAAATTTCAGAAAAAACACTTTTTTTACATTTTTCGACAACGATATCTCACGAACGAATCAACCGATTTTAATTTTCAAAACGGCATTCGACGTGGTTTTTTTAGCTTGAGAGCTAATTAGGTTATGAAATTAATCGATGTAATAGTCAAAAAGATATGCCCAAAAAACATCATTTTTTTTTGTTTTTTTTTAAAGTTCCCGAAATCTACCTTTCCGAATCGGTTCAAACTTACAGGGAATCTAAGTTAGATGGAACTCTTTGGAACGCTTTTTAGTTCATTCCGATCGGTCAAGCCGTTCAAAAGTTATAAGAGGTTTACATACATCCACACACACACGCACACATCCACACATACATACAGACATACAGACACCCTCGTAAAAATAGTCAGGGGAGGTTCCAAAGACCTCAAAACGTTGAGATCCGATGAAAACTCGATTTTCGAAAACAGGGTAAAACCAATAACTACCCGATTTTAAAATTTTTTTAAATTTTTTTAGCGGGAAGTTAAAAAACAAAAAATAGCAGTACATAGTCTGCCGGGTTAGCTATTTTGTATATAAATACAACATAATAAATTAAATATCAATTTATGATTTTTATGCCGGTCCTGTCTTTATCTTTAATGAGGGTCACAATCAGTCGTAAATCCAGTTATAAACAAAACATTACTGAAAATATTAAGTTATTATTAGTTATAAAATGACGTCTAATTGTATATTTGTATTAGTTACTTTATTTATGTGTTTATATTTAACCAGTGCTGTGATTACGTCATACAATGATTTTTTTAAAGGTTTAATGAGTTCTACAGTGAAAACTCCTCAAGAAGCCTACATTATCAGAGTGGGATGTAAAAGGGGATTTAAACTTATACATGGCAAATGTCGGGAAATATTTTAAGTTCATTTCGTAACATAAGGTCAGGGTATGATTTTATTAAATCTACTTATCTTCTTTTTACAAAAATATTGTTTTATTAAATTTTAACAAAATATGCAATGCTAGTGTGTAGGAAACTTTTATTTTTATTTTACACTTGCCTTGATTTTCTTCATTCAGTATATAAATAAATAAATTTATTAAAAATACGAATACGAATACCCTGTCAGCTTGGCAATGAGCATTTTACATCTTTTTGAAATTTATGAGAAATTAATTTTCTATTAGCTTTTTAGGAATTAAGTTTCCAAAAATCTTAGTTGGATGCATTTTTTTCAATGTATGACTAAATCTGTTATATTTATACAAACCTGTTTTTTTTTTTAATTTCAATTCATCACGATTTCAGCATTTTCAAATTTTTCTTGAAGTAACTTAATTTGTCAATATAACAAATTGTATAGTTAATTTCGATTTTAAAACATATTTTTGCTATAAAGTTAACAACTAAAATATTTACAAAAAATCTTTATAATTTTCGATCAAGTCTATTTTGCTCTTTTAAGTTTTTCTCGTAGTAAATTGACGAATATAACTATAAAAACATTTTTAGAGCAATTTTTCTTAGAGGCGACTTGTTTTGTATTTAGGTTTACGTAAATTTAATTATTTATAAAAAATATTTTTTAAGTTTAATTGCCAAAAAATATACTTATACCAATATAATAAAAAAATTCCTTCTGGTAAATTTTGTTGAAAATTTTGTGAAAAATTTATATATTTTTAAATTTTATATTAGGTTTTCTTCTTTTATTGGTAAATAAAAATAATAAATCGAGATTTTAAAAATGACCCTTGCCTATTTAATTTATCTTGATTGATATGTCAAACTTTTCAAGGACCGTCTTTGAAAACTGAAAATGCCTAACAAATTTAAAATAATTATAAAAATATTTATAGTATTCTACGTTACAAGGTCGGTAGGTGACTTATTACAGTACAAATTAGTTTACGGAGGAGCCGAGTCTGGAAATGAAAACGATTACTGTAATAACACCTAACGACCTATCATATTTTATTTCATCCTGTTTTTATAAATTAATAAATTTATAAATAGTTCGTAACTTGACTAGTTACGTCAAATTTTTGTATTAATTGTTAATTCGTGTTTTAAATTAAAATAAAATACAAATTAATTAATTATTTTATTTTATTTTTATTCTATAGTCATTATAGTGTTTTTAAATGTCAAAAATTAAAAGTAATTGTTTTCCATTAAGCAATCAGAGCAGAGTTGTTAGGGAACACATTACAGTACATGATACCGTAATGTTTTAATTACCGGCGCCGAATTTATAATTGGGAAGTTTATTTACTGGATAGGATGAAATAAAGATTTTTTTCCTCTTAGCTTTCGACAACCAGATCGGTTGTCGTTTTGAAAGATAAAAAATTGTATCTATTTCAGTCTTTGAAGTCTGAGAACAGCGGCCCGTCCATAAATCCGAACCTATTCTCCACCCTCACTGTAGGCGGTGATATGAACTCATGATTTTACAACCTATTGTTTCCATTTAAGAAATATATGTGTTTAATTTTTTATAAATAAATACCAGAAACGTAAAGATACTTTTTTTTGGAATTCAAATATATTATACTTTCCGCAAAATTTTGAAGTTTACAGATAAGACACCAAAATATTCTATATTGCACTGAGAAAGGAACAACACTCAATATAACAAACAATATCTCTGGCCCCTGTAAACTTCAAAATTTAGCGTAAGTATTTTATATGAATGAAATCAGAAAAAAATATCTTTATGTTTCTGGTATTTATTTAATTTAATTTATGATTAATGATAATTAATTACATATTTTTTTTTAAATCATAACAATAGATTGTAAAATCATGAGTGCATATCACCACCTACTGTAAGAAAAGGTTCGGATTTATGGACGGCCCGCTGTTCCCAGGTAAAGGTAGACTTTAAAGACTCTTTAACATCTATTTGTTCTTGCTAAGAACAAAAAAATTAAACATTTTAATTTTGTTAGGCACATTCAGTTTTCAAAGGAAACCCTTGACAAATTTAAAATATTATTCAAGTTAAATTTAATGGCGAAAGTTCCCCTAACAACAGAAGAAAATATATATAGACGATGCCACAAAGAACTTATAGAGGATATTTATTTATATAAGGTTAACTCGACAAAAAATAGTAGTTTACGTAACAAGTCCCGAAAGTGGTCTTTTATTGGACGAGTGGGCAAATTGCAGGGCGAGCCCTGCAAGCCTGCGAGTCCAGTAAAATCTTTTTTGGGACGTATTACGTACAATATTTTTTTTAAACAAGCATTGTTGTACCATAAACTTCATATTATTCAGTTTACATTTTTATAACAAGAACTCTTTATTAACTAATTTTAACATTTTTTTTTTAACAAACCTTGCTTGTGTGGCCGCCTTAACAATTTCATCTGGTATAATTTCATCTTCCATTAATTTAAAATCAAATGCATCATTTTAAATATCCATTTTATAATAAATTTCACGTTTTCAACTAAACGTCAAAATATGTCAATTTATTTTATAGTTTTAAATATATACAAAACTCGGTTACCATAGAAACCAATTGACCGCTATCTTAGAGTAACTATTTTATTGTTTTTTTCATTAAAGATAGGCCGGAAAGTAAATAAAAATGCCGGTAAAAGCTTTTTTGGTCCTCCGTCCAGAAACAATACTATTAATTACTTCAAAATCGTCCGGAAAATGACATTTTCCGGCCTAGGCCGGCAAAGTAGCTTTTAGATTATCTAAAGAGATGGCGCTATGAGTCATCAAAAATACATAATGAATACTACAAATTTTAATTAAATTTATTTAAAAACAGCGTATAATATACTTAACTAATAATTTTTTCTAAAGGTAAGCAGGATTCAAACTTATATACATTTAATTATTTCTCTCACAACTTTTATTTTAAATTTGACATTTATGTCAATTTACAACTACTTATCATTCGATTATGAAAATACATATCTCGATTTTATTATTGCTCATTGAACTATAAAAGTCCATTGTCTCTGCTATTTTTATATAAAATTATTAGATATTAATATTATCAATATAACAATTTTTACTGTGCTGCTTATTAGCACAGTATTCGTATGTATAAAAATTAAGGATCGTGAAATCGATTATCAGAAAATCATTCCTTATTACTAACTTTTAATCGTGCAATAGATGTCAATAATGTCAATATACACCTAATCTTGTATGTCACAAAGTAAACAGTTTTTTAACTTTTGAAAATAATATTAAAAATTGGTCGGACCAAAAAATAGTGTGTGTTACACGTCCGCAAAATGTTTTGCAAGTGCTCGTATTGTTTCGCCTCGGTGCTACGCCCCTCGGCTACACAACTTTACTCGCTCTTGCAAAATGGCATTTTCCGTCCTTGTGTCA
Organism: Altica lythri; assembly: GCA_964028335.1. Classification (NCBI taxonomy): domain Eukaryota; kingdom Metazoa; phylum Arthropoda; class Insecta; order Coleoptera; family Chrysomelidae; genus Altica; species Altica lythri. Next base: position 36,313,647 of record OZ034801.1, on the reverse strand, counting down.
CAAATAACTATTACCGGACTCATTTTTATTTTCTGGCCTTGTCCGACAAAATGAGATTTTCTGAACTAAAAATAAAGCGGAAAGTATTAATTTCTGGCCGGTTTTAAAAAAAGTGTCTAACGTTACTATAAAAAATTTCTATAAGACAACTTTTCGATAAAACATTTTACCTTAGATTCATTTGAAGTGAAATATCTATAAAAACATTTTTTTTTCTTAGCACTAACGTGTTTATTTAAGAGTGGGTTAATTTTTCAAATTAATGTAGGTATAGTTAAATTATTTTATAATTAATTTTCTACTGGAGAATAGATATCAGATTGATATCAAGTGAATTATACAAAATTTGACATTCAATGGGAATTGACCTGTAGTTTTCAGTGCCTTAACCGTTTGGCCACGTATGTGTCTACCGTTTAGTCATCCGTTTTCAACTCAAATCTTATAAAACATCTACTCAATTGTTCCTTAGGCACATATATGGCCTGAATGATAAAAAGATTCGACAAATGAAACACGAAACTATTTCTTATATTTTATGCTCTTAGAGGACCGTAAACCCTAACCACAAATCTTTAGAAATATAATTATTTGAAACATAACTTTTATGGGATTTTAGCAATTAAGAAATTAGATAAATTAAGGAAAAATTAAATAAAAATGTTACTTCCAACAGTTATTAAATTTTGATCTCTATCTTTATGTGATGTATTAATATTCACCCTCTCTCTCTTCCTTACCCTTTCTCATTAATGGTCTGAGAATAAAAGAAATGTCAGTTTACCAGTTTTTTAACTTATTGAGGCCAAAACCAACCATTGGCGTGAAAATGAAGTAAAACGCATATTCCGAGAAAAATTATATCACTGTTAAATCTTATAAGGTTTTGTTTTAGATAAAACATCTTAATCACTCGCCCCAAATGATAGCGAAAATGCCATAGTATTATAAATAATTATTTATCAGCAAAAATATATAACTTATACCAGTAACTCCCCTATACCTGCTATTGTTAAAGTGCAAGAATATGCCAGCTGTTGAAGTCAAGCGACTATTAGCAAACACGGTGTTACCATCATCAAACACGATATGGGTCGCTCCAATTTTAATGTATTAATGTATAAGTATAACGAGGTTATCCTATTTTTTCTTAAAATTGATTTTTTTAAACATTGGATTTTTAGTACCTACGTTGGTTTATCTATGAAATTATTTTCAAAATCCAGTTATATTACCAAATTTCATCTAAATGGGCCCAGCAGAAAATATCCGTAAAAGATACATCCAGACAGAGCAACAATTTTTTTAATTCAAAGATAGTCTTCTACGAACGTAAAAAGCCAAGAACTAACAAAAAAATTGTCTTTACACTTTTCAATTTCATCGATAATCTCAATACTCTCTTATAAGAATTAAATGAGAAATTATATCCAAGAGTATTAACGCTAGAACCATCAATATGGCAACGTCAATTTAAAACTCCTTGCTTAATTCACTCCAGATTACAATGTTGCCAAAACCCAAAAATGTCTTTAAGTATATCTAATAGGTATATACAAAGTAGCTTTATTTCATTAGTGAAGACTTCATTGAAATATGAAATACCTAGTTAATAAATGTATATAGTTTTTAAGAATATTTTCATATTATCTTTCTAAGAATGTCATTGACTAATAATTTAATACCTATTAAAGTAGAGAGAACATTTTCAACCTTGATTCGAAAGCCGGTCTCTTTGATAGGATTAGAAGGCGTGTTTATGTTAGTAAATTGTGCTAAGATAAACTATATAGACTATTTGAATTGAATTAATGGGTGATCAATTTGCGGTAGGTATATCAGTAGCCCAGCGATTAAGCTGCAATCGTAGGTTCGATTTTTTTTCAATTTTTCCTTAGTATGATTTCTTACTTGACTAATTTCTAAATTTCAAAGATCCCATGAAATATATATCTTTAATAATTAAATTACTAAAAATCTGTTTTCGTGCTTTAAGGTAACTTTCCTTAAATAAACATTTTTATTAACTGTAATTTTTAGTTAAAGAAAATCACATAATACTATAGAATTCGTTTAAAGATAATACCTATTAAGAATTGAACAAAATTAATAAAAGCCTCATTTTTTATTCTTACTTAATATTTATATTTTATTTAATGTTTCTATCCATTTATTGATTTCAATGTTCGGTTTTGAGAATTCCTACCTGAATATTATCATTTCTTCCAAACTATTTTACATTTTTTTAAACATGCATCTATTTTCTTAGTTTCGAAGTTAAAAAGCTACACATACTTACTGTTAGGTAGAATATAATACATATATGATTAATATTCATACAAGGTTATTTAAAAATATTTTAATTTTCTGTTTTTATTTCAGCACCACAAGCAGAACTACAACAAAACCTAATACAATTGATGGAGAATCCATACAAATTTCGAATAAGAATAATGTAGTTGTAACATACAATTAATCTAGACATATATAGTTTCAGCAGGGATCTTGTATATAACAAACTAATGTAAAATATATACGATTTTTTATTTTTAATACATCATTAACAAATGGTATAACCTTTTATTTTTATTTTTTGAATTTCCAAACCAATAAAGACAAGAATGTGGTTATGAAAAATGAGATACTATCAAGTAGGTATGATTCTTCACAAAAAAAAAACTTGAAATTATGAAATTAACCAAAACTGATAAGTAATTAACAGAGGCAAACATATTCCAATGGAAAATGATCAGAATTATTAAAATAAAATTCACCATCATTTATATTTGATAACCATTTTAGTTACAACAAAGTTGTGCGTCAAAAACAGCTAAAAACCCTTTTTAGAGATTTTGTATCGTTCATCGGGTGCACATTGTTGTTGTTGACAATTTGCTTAATAGAACATCCAACGTAGATTAAATTTTTTTATAAACCCTTTGAAGGTTCATACCAATTGGACCGTGCTCAAAGTTGTTGGTCTTTCGTAATTCCAGTAATAGCGTTATTAGAAAAGCATAAACTATAAGTATAAATGTTTGTATCGTTGTAGATTGGCTGTTTATAGAACAGGAACAATTTTTCCTCTTGACAAATTTGTTCTTATTGTAATAGCATATGTTTTTAAATACAATTGTTTAAAGAGGGAAAAAGATATCGATAGAAGTTCCGTTTATATGATGCAAGAATCTTCAATAATTATTTATGGCTTTTAGAACATGCTAGTAACTCTTTTCCATTGCCCGGGTGTCATAGTACCTCTTCATCCGATCACTAGATAATTGAAGTTTTCCATGCACCAGGTTATGTAAATTCTCCAATCGATTCTGAAGATCGGCGACATACTCTTTATGGGCCACTTCTTACCAGGTTTACAACCAAACACCAAGTCACATTTCTCCACCGAACAGAACCATCGCAGGCGTTTGGCCTGTTGATTCGTTAATGGCCGATCGAATTGTCATTAGAAATAGTGGAATAGTCCGATTCATTCGTTCCACCATTCCATCAGACTGAGGGTGCATCGCTGTGGTTCTTGTTTTGTGGATGCCTAATCTTTGGCAAACTTCTTGAAACAGCTTGCTCTCAAAATTTATCCCTTGGTCTGAATCTAATTCTAGTGGTATCCCAAAACGGCTTACGAATTCTTCAACCAATATACCTGCTAAAGTAGTGGCTTCCTGATTAGCAACTGTGTAGGCTTCAACCCATTTAGTGAAGTAGTCCATTACAACAAAGATGTACTTGTTTCCTACATCGATCTGTGGAAGTGGCCCCAATACATTTACGGCAAATCTTTCAAAAGAACTTTCGACCAGGTTTTTGATACGACAGCACATGTGGTGCATTTACGACACCAATCTTAAACATCGTTAGTTGAATTTACCCAGTTAAATCTGCAGCCTTGAAAAAAAAAACAGTCCTTCTTAGTGACATCATTAAGCTTTTGATAGTCGACACAAAACCGCATTGATCCATCTTTCTTTCTCACTAATACCACAGGAGAAGCCCACGGACTACTGGATGGTTCGACTATGCCATTTTGAATCATTTCCTTAAGGGCTCTGTCTGCTTCTTCTGTCTTAACTTGGAACAGCCGTCGGGGTACCTGTCGAATCAGACGTGCATCGCCAGTATTAATTTTACATCAGTTCTTTCAAGTTTATTTTTAGAACCAAATAGAGGTTTATAACGGTAAAGTATGCCTCTTACCTGTTTCTTTTCTAATTTTGACAAAGAGGGATCTAATTTTGTCATTAATTTTTCAATTCCGTTGATGTTATCTGTTTCCATAACGTTTACCTTGTGAATTACAGCCCTTACCGGTTCTAAAGTTCCCATTTCCGTGTCTTTGCGGAGAAGAACTGGATGATCGTTCAAGTTGGTGACTCGGATGGGTACCTCTTTAGCGGATCTAACAAGAGTCTTACCCACAAGGTCATGGTTCTTTGGCTCTATCATAGCTGGGGCTCCATCCGGCTGCAGTCCATCCAACTGCGTTGTTACGACACATTTGCAGCTAGCAAGAAGTTCGATATCATTTGTTAGCTTAATCGAAGCATCGTCAACTTGTTTTCGATGCAGGGACATATCTTCGCACTGGCTTTTTATCTAACTGGCTAGTTCAGAATTTCCTATTTGAATTGGGTCTTCGAACTCCACAGCGTCAGGGTCCAAATTATTACTTAGGTAGTATTTACAGAGCATTCTCAACAATACGGATTTGATCCCAGTAGTTTCCAACTCTAATTCTTCGAGCTCTCTACTGAGCTCAGCCAACAATAGTTTAATTATCTTCTTTCCAGGCATTCTTGTATCATCACCGCACACCTGACACCAATTTGAAACACTTATGGGGACTTTAACACAATTTACTTAACAAAATTGTAACAAGAACTCTGCTTTAATATGTCTAAACATTGACGGTGAACTATTCGAACTATTTGAACTACCCTTGACTGCCCATACATCCACTTACATACAACAAATGAACATTCTCGAAATAGCGAGAAACATGTTCTAATCTAGTCACTATACACTAGAGATTTCTAGAATAACCTAAAAACAGGCTTTCAAGTAAACGTTTTTTCCTTATTCGGATATCCCGTTTTACCATTATACTAAAATGCGGTTCAAGCGTAAAGTAAACGCCGCGACAAGATGAATTAACTATGTGATTGTAGTTTATAGTATAGTATTGTAAAAAAGATAGGACATGTTCCAATCAATGGACAATTTAAAAAGTGAATTCTCACACACAGCTGGCAGTACTGATTTAAAATCCAAAAATGTTGCATCCTGTTCTGGCCCACAACGAGAGACCTTAACAACCAAAATGTTTTTGTTCTAACTTTTCCTGTTATAGCAGTGATGTTTTATATTGGGTATTCATCTTATATGTTGTTTTCATTTTATGTATGTAGGTTTTAAGACCAAATCTAATTGGAATTATGAAAAATTAATACCAAAGATATAATGACAGAGCGGAAAATTATGTAAAACAACTTCAAAACCAAGAATATTATTATTCTAACGCTTTACAAGTTTTTGAAAACATTTTCAAAGACAATGACCGTTCAACTAAGAAGAAACAACTACTTCCCGGGCTATATGCCCCGACGGATATTGAATTACACTTCAAAGTCAAACGGGGTTGGCATATCTAATAGATAATTTAAACCAACCATTCTGGTTTGCAGTTAGAAGGGACAACATAACTTGTAGACCGTACTTTTAAATGTAATCCAATATCCGTCGGAGCATATAGCCCGGGAAGTAGTTGTTTCTTCTTAGTTGAACGGTCATTGTCTTTGAAAATGTTTTTCAAAAACTTGTAAAGCGTTAGAATAATAATATTCTTTGATCTTTGATATCTATTGGTAACACGCTTTATTGAATACGACAATGTTACAGTTTTCTGTATTAATACTTTAATTTTATATTTTAATTACTAGAAAGATTTTTTTACCCATATTAAGTATTTATTACATATGTAAACAAAGTGCTTAACACTTTATTTAGTACATTGTTATGTTAACATATAGTATATTTGGATATTGCTAAAATCAATGTAGTTGTTTGTCATATTGACAATTTATTAATAATTTTAATGTAAATTGTTATTTATAAGATTTTGGTAAAGCAGTAACTTTAAATGTTGTTTCTCTTTTTAGGTGAGTTAATTAGTCTTAAGAATGTTTATGTTTTGTATTTGTGTAATAAATTTCCACTCTTTTTAGAGCAACTCAATTCTGGTTATAGTTTTACTGTTCTTTAAAATATCCAAGAAATAATATAAATCCCATTATAAAACAACATTTAACAGCTGGTTTCCAGAAAAAAGATGGAAAAATACCAATTTGAGTTTATGGTTAAAACCAGTGAAGATGTGAAAACAAATATTATTTGTGTGACGACCATTACGGATTTAGATGGACGGACCTTTAAGATTCCAGATAAGTTACAACCTGCAAAATTACATGATAGTAAAGACCCAAACCTATCAGAAAGTAAAAGCTACGTTACAAAGACGACATGAGAAACGACAGGTGTGGATATCCATGAGTCCAGAGATGAAGGCGGTTTATTGTGATGAAGATGGAAATAAAGAATTTATGGGATACCTATTAGAGGAACAAATAGAACCACAAACTTCTTCAACAGGAATTTCAGAAGAGTCTCTAGCAAGAATCGTGGAAAGCTTCACTGAAATAAAGAAAAATTCATCCAACTCTTTTCATATGGAGGGAATGGCAGAAAAATTTGTTATAGAAAAATTCAATAACAAGATTAGTAATGTGTCTCAGTGGATGGCCATCTTTGAAGCAGAATGTGCACGTATAGGAATAGAAGAAGATATTACAAAAATTGAAATTTTTAGGTTATTTTTAGAAGATTCATGTTTAGACTGGTATAGTTCTATGCTTATAAAGCATACAATAAATTCAGGATGGCAAATGTGGAAAAAAAAATTTGTAAAACATATGCTGATAAGGGTTGGTCACCGATCAGGTAGGTACGCAATGTTATTTAAATATAGACAGGGCTCATTACTGGAGTATGCATTAAAGAAAGAAAGACTGCTATTAGAAATCAATAAGTATATTGATAAATTTACACTAATTGATCTGATTACTATAGGATTACCGAATTTTATTGCAGATAAGATTGATAGAAATAGTTTAAAGGAAACTGAAGACTTGTTTAATAATATAAGAAGTTTAGAACATATGGTAAACAAAAAAACATTGGATAAACAGTTAGGAGCTTCCAAAAATAAAATTAAAGAAAAAAATCTAAAGCCATTGGTAAGTCCATGTAAAATTTGTGAAAAAGAGAATAAAGGTATACGTTACCATCCTGGATCCCAATGTCGGTTCAAAATTAAAAATAACAATAGGCAAAAAAATGATCAAATAAGAAGTATTAACAATTCTGAATTAGAGGCAGAATTAAATGAAATCGATCCAAAAAACTAATAGTGCCGCCATTAATTAAAATTAAATTACTAATAAATGACACTTTAGAAACATCAGGAATGTATGATTCAGGTTCTAATGTGTCTTTAATAAATTCAAAAATATTATCTTTAAAAAAAATAAATACTAATAATAAAAATACAGGTTTAAAAACAATTAATGGCGTTAAAAAATCAATGGGAATAGTAACCCTAAAAATTAAAATTTTTGAAATTGAAAAAGAAGTGGATATTTTTGTTATAGATGAGGACAACTTTGACTATGATTTTCTAGTTGGGTTGGACTGCATACAAAAATTTCATTTATGTCAAAATGAAAATTTAAATATTACTCAAAATATCCTCAATCATAATAATAAAGAAAAGCAACCTATAAACACTAAAGAAATTCCTGGCAGTTCAGGTAGTGACATAGGTAATAAAAAAGAAATTATTAATGAGTATAAAATAAACTTTAATGAAAATATAATAGTCGATAATTTTGATATTTCTGTAAATAATTTAGATTGTGAAAAAACATATATTATCGATCAATTAATATGCAAATATAATTCAATTTTCGCTAAAGACAAATATGATATAGGAACAGTAAAAGGTTATGAAGCCCATATTGATTTGTTAATAGATAAATATTGTAGTAAAAGACCATATAGGTGCTCTATTGAGGATATGAAAGAAATTGAAAACCAAATATCAAAATTACTAGAAAATAATTTAACCGAGGAGTCATACCTATAGTCCGTTTGCTGCTCCGGTAACACTAGCATTAAAAAAAAAGGAAGAAAATCAAGGCTTTGTATAGATTTTCGCGAATTAAATAAAATTGTAGTACCCCAATCGCAACCTTTTCCACTAATCGAGGATTTGATGATTAAAACAAGAAAATGTAAATATTTTTCAACATTCGATATAAACTCAGCGTTCTGGTCTATACCTCTTAAAATTGAAGATAGACAAAAAACTGCATTTGTTTCACAGGATGCACACTTTCAATGGACATGTTTACCTTTTGGTTTAAAAACTGCACCCGCTATATTTCAGAGAATACTAAGTAGCATTATAAGAAAGCATAAACTATCTGATTTTACTGTCAATAATATAGATGATATTTTAGTATTTTCTGAAACGTTCGAAAAACACATTGAACACTTATCTTTGTTATTAGAAGCAATGTTAAAAGAAGGTTTTAAATTAAAATTTACGAAATGTAACTTTGCACAGGACTCTGTAAAATATCTAGGACATATAATAAAAAACAATACTGTCACTCCTTTAAAAGATAATTTAATTGCCATAAAAGAATTCCGAATTCCAAAAACACAAAAAAACATCCGACAGTTTTTAGGAAAAATTAATTTCTATGGAAAATATGTGCCAAATATTTCAATTATACTTGATCCCTTACATAATTTATTAAGAAAAGGAGAGAAATTCGTTTGGTCCTTTGATACTATAAAAAAACTACTGTGCTCAAAACCAATTCTAGCCATATTTGATCCAGATTTGCCAATACATATTTATACAGATGCAAGTATACAAGGTATCCGCTGGGTGCGAAGGATAGGGTGGGAGAACCACGAATCGATCGCAGCGCTCACCGTGGCTAAAAAAGGAACTTACGGCGGACGATTAATCACTTTTTACTAAGGATTTTACATGGATTTCACTTATCCATGCGTCGATTTAAAAAGTAAAGAAACCTTCGTCACGAAACCTGCTGAACAGTCAACTGCAACAACAATGGCAAAAATAGTGATCAGAAATTCTATAAATTTCCACAAAAAGTTGGAAACGAGAACAACGTGTGAAGTAGTGGATAATCGCTATCAAGAGGAAAAACCTAATAAGCTAACTTAAAAAGCAACATTTTAAATATTTGCTATATTTAGTAGATACCTATGTTGTAGGAAGCATCACGTTTTATTTTTACGTCTTGCACATGTTAAGCCAAAACTAATTCTTTACCTTTGTTGGTTGTTTGAGGTTGGAAAGTTATGTCGTGAGTGATTGCTTGAAAAACAGTTTTAATTATTAATTTGGCCATGTTTAACTGAAAATACACAAAACGTCTGCATTATTAACGGCGTTATAATCATATTATTATCATCTATAATGCGATAATCGATTACATTTATTTATTTTTTTAATTACTTCACGTGAAGTCCGCCGTGATAAAGCCCATCTATACTACTTAAAATTTAATGATTTTGACATTTTAGACGAAAAATAAAAACGATAAATATTATTATCGACGCTATAGATTTACATGACCAATACATTTGGGTAGAAAACTAATAAATTACGATGTTTCATTGGAAATAATTATTTGTTTACTTACTTTTCGTAATGACAGTTAGCCATTTGATATTTTAAAGTCCGCCGTAATTGTAAACGCAAGGTGCCGCTATCATCGCGCACCCAGCGGATGGTGCTATTTTAAAACAGATTCAATCTAACGGTGATCAAAAACCTTGCGCATATTTTTCGAAAAAATTAAGTACCTCTCAAAAAAAGAAAAAAGCAATATATCTTGAGTGTTTGGCAATAAAAGAGGCAGTAAAATACTGGCAACATTGGCTTATAGGAAAAACATTTACGGTTTTTTCAGATCACAAACCTTTAGAAAAAATGAATATTAAAGCCAGAACGGACGAAGAATTGGGAGATTTAACGTATTATTTGTCTCAGTTCAATTTTAAAATAATATATTCTCCGGGTAAATATAATACAGAGGCTGATACTTTAAGTCGAAACCCTGTGTTAGAATCGTATGAAAATCAAGAAAGTAATTTAAAAGTGACGAATTTTGTAAAATTAGAAGATATACGAAATGATCAAGATAAAAACGAAGATATAAAACAAAATATAAATAAACTTATTTTTAAAAATAATATATATTACAAAAAAATAGGAAAATATGAAAGTTTATTGAATAATATAAAAAAAAATTGCGAAAACTGTGATGTCTGTATAAAAAATAAATCTAGAGGAAAATACAAGTTTGGACTAATGTCTTACCTAGGTCCCGCTTCTTATCCTTTTGAAATAGTGTCTATAGACACCATAGGAGGATTTGGTGGTTCTCGTTCAACCAAAACATATTTACATCTTTTAGTAGATCACTTTACTCGTTACGCATACATTTTGACATCCAAAACCCAAAGTGCAAATGATTTTATAAAACTTGTACAAAAAGTAACACAAGATTATAAAATTTACTTAATTCTATCAGACCAATATCCAGGCATAAATTCAAAAGATTTTAAAAACTTTTTAGAAAAAAAAGATATACATATGGTTTTTACTGCAGTTAATTCGCCATTTTCAAATGGATTAAACGAAAGATTAAACCAAACGTTGGTAAATAAAATTCGTTGTAAAATTAATGAAAAGAAGGATAAAATTGCATGGACAACTATTGCCCACGAATGCACGGAAAAATATAATGAAACGGAGCATACTGTAACAGGGTTCTCCCCAAAATATTTATTCGAGGGAAAAAATGTTGACATTCTACCAGATGAACTAAAACAAAATATAACACAAAATCATCTATTACGAGACCGAAAAATTGCTTTAGAAAATAGTATAAAATCACACAATTATAATAAATAATATTTTATCCGATACACACCGTTTAGCGGTGGCGCGCACATGCCGTATAAGCCGCGCGGAGCCCTATTTTCAACGTCTAATTAAAATTATAAATAATGGAGATAGAGTTCCGGGAGGACGGGCTTTTTTTCGGAAATTTCCTCCTCTTTAACGGGCTTGTTTCAAAATGGCTTAAATATTAATATTTTTCGAGTTATTAACAAAAACATAAATATCTTTTTTTTTCATCTTATTTTGTTAATAACAATTGCAATTTTTTGCCTGCACACTTTTCTTCCAAAAACATTTTTCTAGAGGTGATTCCAAATCCAATGAGCTATCGCTCATATTTTTAGGACCTTTATTTTAATTTTTCACGTTTTTGAAGATGTTGACTAGAGTAAAATTAATTGGTCTCATTTCTTTTATCTTCTGTAAAACTGATAAAAAATCGTTTAAATAACAAATCTTCTATATTTTTACGGATGAGTGAGGATGCATGTTAGGAAAGGTTAGAATAATAAAACTTATATTTTTATATTGATTTTAAAACAATCAATCGAGTAATAACATTAAAAAAGACATTTCTGTATGGTTAAAAATTAGACCCTATTTCTTTTACCGATGATTTCTTTATTTGAATTGTCTTTTTTAATAGTTTTTATAAAATTGAAAAATTTTTTTCTGTATCATTTATTTGTATATTTTCTTGGTTAATTTTTAGCACAATATAATAAAAAGAAAAGATGCATCTAAAACAAATATCCAAAAGAGCAATTTAAGACGTTTAAGAAGGAATTTACAAAAAGAGGAAGAAAGGAAGAAAGGAAGAAAAAAATGTAGCTATATGTATATTAGCACATGTATTTTTCAAATATTAAAAAATATATGTTAATAATTAAATGGAGTTGATTGATTAAATTTTCATAAATGTCCTAGTGATGATCTGTAACAAATACGTAAATGAATATTAATTCTTTTATACCTAAATTTTTATTAAAGGTATTTTTAATATTTATTCATTAAGGTACGTTTTTTATGCAAGTATAACTTTGTAAAAGCAGCTTAGCATGAGAAATGCAATAATTAACTCTGACATTAAAAAATTCGAGTCTATCAAGTGTTTTTTTTAATTTATATAAGTAACTTTATTTTACAAAATAATTTAATATTATTATAAACAAATTAATTTTTTTTATTTATCCATAATTATTTATTAAATAAAATACTGCAGAATAATCTGTAAAGAAAGAAAAATCTGTAAGTTACTAAACATAATCAAGTGTATCTAGCTCCTTCTATTATTAATGCTTAATTAGAGCCCAAATTGGCAAATTTTAAAAATAACAAAATTTTTTTGCAAAATTCAGAATTCATATTTAAACAAATTTTAAAGTATAAAATCTACAGTTCAAACATTCTAAATAAAACATTCTGTAAAAAATTTAAAACCTTAAGCACAATTGGAATTTATATTAATTTAATTATTTCATATTAGGTCAGTAAAAATAGCATTTAACTTTGCACTAAATTTCCGATCCAAATTTCTTTTTTTATAAGGTTTCGAATAACTTACTGAGTATAAAATCACAAAATGCTGACAGATCCAGGTGACGCTAGAGGTACCATCTTAAAAAAACGTTTTCGGCCGATATCTCGGAAACTATGCACTTAAGAGCAAAAGTCACACAGACCATTATTATAGAAAATAAAATTTTGCATCTTTTGTTTTCAGCAAACTTTTTTGTAAAACTTACCGTTTACGATTTATGGCCCATTTAATGAACTGGTTTTTCGATCGCAGCCAATAACTCTTGAACGATTAGATTAATCAATAAAACGCATCAATCCTTTTTTAAAGATCCGTTTATTCTCTACAACTTTTGTCTTAAACTTTTTTTTTAATGTCCATAGTTTTTTAGTTATAGGACGTTTTATGTTGGACTACCGAGCGAAAAGTTGAAAATTTCAAGATACGCATAGAATATAATAGTACAAATTCAACAAATAAATTAAAAAAATATCCCGATTGTTTATGTAGTTTACAAATAATAGTTCAATTCCTTACCTGCAATAGTAACGAACATTTTTTTATTTTACATAATTATATTTCGCTGCCGCGTCACCCGCCAAGCGTCGACATTTCTTCATTAAACGTCCTATAACTCAAAACGTATGGACATTAGAAAAAAAAGTTTAAAACAAAAGTTGTAGAGAATAAACGGATCGTTAAAAATAAATTGATGCATTTTATTGATTAATCTAATATATCAATAGTTTTTGGCCGCGATCGAAAAACCGGTTCATTAAATGGGCCATAAATCGTAAACTGTAGGTTTTACAAAAAAGTTTACAAAAAACAAAAGATGCGAAATTTTATTTTCTATAATAATGGTCTTTATGGCTTTTGCTCTAAAGTACTTAGTTTCCAAGATATCGGCCAAAAACGTTTTTTTAAGATGACGCCTCTAGCGTCACCTGGATCTGTCAGCATTTTGTGATTTTATGCTCAGTAAGTGATCCCAAATCCGATCCAAAAAAAAATTTTGGATCGGAAATTTAGTGCAAAGTTGACCCAAAAAACGGCTATTTTTATTGGCGTATATCTATTACGGCATTTTTAAAATTTATTAATTTCCCACTTTTTCGCTGCTATTTTCGTATACAATTCGGAAAATATTGCTCCTAGAGAAAAAATAATGAGAAGTTAAAAGTTTCATTATTTAATTTTACACAACATTTTGTTAGTTAAAAATTAAAAGTCTAAGGTTTATGCTGGGAAATAGCAATAATTGAAAAAAAGTACAAAAATTTTATCCTTGTATTGTTTTTGACCCTCTAAACTTTACTTACAACCTCCATATTCCGCCTAGAAAAACTTTTTAATGTGCTTAAAACCTGTGCTAAATTTCGTTAAGATTGGTCTGATAGTTTTTGAATAATAATTTTGGTTAGGTAGCCATAAAGGCCATAAAACCACTAGTCAGGATGGCTGATCTTTTACCAGCAATAACAGATCCTTCGTAGAACTGAAGAAAACAAACTCAACTCACGATTTTAAGTTTTATGGAATATGCTATAAAATGCTACAAAATAAAATGGTTATCTAACTATCGAAGGCTCTTGTGTTGTGTTGTATTATAATAAGGTAGATACAGCTACAAAATCACACATTCTAAACGTAATGTGTGTATATTATTAATATTGTTTACCTATTATTGAAGTAAAACTTCTTTAGGCGCGACTAGGGGTAACTCAGATTTATTTTCTAACGGAAGTAATTGTAACGGAACGTTACAATTCTGACGTCATATTCTAACGTTAGATTCTAACGGAAGTTTCTGATGGAAGTAACGGTGTGATTTCAGCTATGGGAGGAGCTTAAATTTTCAAAATTTTCAAAATTTATTTATAAAATTTTCAAAATTTTCAAACGGTTTCAAATACATTAATGGTATTTAGAGAGTAAAATCTATGTTTCACATTTTAGTTATCATAAACCTATTATTTCATATATAAAAAATAATGATAACTTTCAAATTCCTAATTCTAATGAATAATATAAATATAACATATTCTTTTTTGTAAAGAATATAGACAATAAATATAATTGAATTGTAATTAAATATTTATTTTTCGATACGTACGTCAAAAAGTTTTACTTCAATCGCGCGTAAAGGTTACACGCACACTTTTTTTTACATATAAAAGAAGGCTAAAACTTTCAAACCCTTTTTGTAAAATTAAAATCGGTCCAATTTGTTAATAAGCTTTATAAGCCTAAGAAATGATTAAAAAAATTTACCGAATTGGACCGAATTTAATTTTACAAAAAGCGTTTGAAAGTTTGAGCCTTCCTATATACGTGAAAAAATTGGCGACGCGACTATCTGAGAGTCTTATTTAGGGCCCAGTATAAATTTGAAAATTTGCGATTATTTTCCAGTATGATGGATTGCAAAATTATTATGTAAAAACTATCCGACCATCTTAACGAAATTTAGCACACGTTTTAATTATATTAAAAAGTTTTCCTGGTGGAATATTGAGGTTTTAATTCAAGTTTGGAGGGTCGAAAACAATTAAAGGATAAATGTCATTTTTTGTATTTTTTTCCAATTATTGCTATTTTGCTAACAATAAACTTTAAATTTTCAATTTCTAACTAACGAAATATTGTGTAAAATTAAATAACAAAACTTTGAATTTGTTAAAAAAAATTCTCTAGGAGCAATATTGTCCGAATTATACAAAATAGGGGCAAAAAAATAGGAAATATATATATATATTTTCAGAATTTGTCACAGGGTTTGCGACTGGGGCATATCGTGATTACCGATAATAGGCATATCCTGAAAGCTACCTAACACAATCAAATTTAGAATCTCATTAAAAACTCTGAAAAACAGTCTTTTAGAATATGTCAAAACCAGTCAATTTATTTATTGTTTTAATTTTTTTGTTTGAAGATTTTTAAATAGTTGTAAACTGTGTCGTTTATATTAACAAATTAATTTTTAAGTTAAGTGTAATTTGTATATTAGGGTAAACCACTTTTTTGAAATAAATTTTTTCTTCTTTTTCTATATAAGTATCAATGCAGTTCATGAAATATTTTTATCAGACGATCTGTTTATAAAATAATTATTACTAACATGAAAAAGGTAGGTACTTACTCGAATTCTTATATTTCAAAAATGTTTTACATTTTCCATGTATTAGTTTTCCACCTCGTCCGCAATTACTTTTAAATTTATTAAAATTATCCGCATCTTCGATTTCGGCTAACCCATATCTTGTTCTTTTATATCCATTACTCCTTCTTTTCAATCGATATCTATTGGTACTTCCAATAGAAAGAGTTGAATATAAAATCAACATAACAAGAAGAAATTTGTAAAAAAGCTTCATGATGACGAAAAATAAAAGTCGGTAATAAGTATCACCTTAAAATATCCTTATTAATAATATTCTTACTTATAGTTTATTTATATTTACTTATCTACTCACTTAAGTACTTATAATGCAGATATAGGTACTACTCTTTCGAAAGTTGGAATTATATTATATTAAGTCAAATTTTACAATATGTACTTGCATTGTGAATTTCCTGTAAAATTATAAACCTTAGGAAATGGTTTGGTAAATACCTAGAGCTTATCACGTCAGGATGTTTAAAATAAGAATGAATAGATTAGACAATAAAGATACGTATTTCTGGAATGTTTTCAAAATATAACTAACTAGCTGTTCCGGCGAACTTATAACCGCATAACACTGTCGTGTCTTTTTTTCCATTTTTCATTTTTTCAAATTTTTACCATTTTGCTTTTTTTTTTTTGTTTTCAATGATTTGTTTATAAGATATCCACTGCACCACCGTACGGTGGCTTTATAGTACTTAATTTAGTAAGAAATTCTCGTTTAAATATATGAGATAATAACTGCCCCACCTTACGGTGGCGTCCTATAGTTATTTTAAAATTGTAATATCTTCTAAGATGTTCATTGAAATTAAGTGATGTCAAAGACAATTTTGTTCACAATTAAATACTCTTAATCAACAACTCATTTATTTGGATAAAGATTAATATTATTACGTTGATACAACTCTTAACAAATAATGCATTAATTTCGACCAAATTTGATTACCATAAAAACGGTTCTAGTGAGTTAATCTTAAAAGATAGACATATACTGTCGCAGACATATTTTTAGATCATTTCAAGCGGAATAATTCTTTCATACATATATTTTAGGTATCTTGAACCGTTTTCGCAGCGCACGCAATGAAAGCCCTCAAGGATCAATAATTTTCCCCGTTTTTTTCACATTTTCCATTACTTCTTCACTCCTAATAGTTGCATCGTGATGTTATATAGCCTAAAGCCTTCCTCAATAAATGGTCTATTCAACACAAAAAGAATTTTTCAATTCGAACCAGTAGTTCCTGAGATTAGCGCGTTCAAATAAACAAACTCTTCAGCTTTATAATATTAGTATAGATTTTAGGTATCTTGAACCGTTTTTGCAGCGCACGCAATGGAAGCCCTCAAGGATCAATAATTATCCCCTTTTTTTTTCTCATTTTCCATTACTTCTTCGGTCCTATAGTTGCATCGTGATGTTATATAGCCTTCCTCGATAAATGGTCTATTTAACACAAAAAGAATTTTTCAATTCGAACCAGTAGTTCCTGAGATTAGCGCGTTCAAACAAACAAACTCTTCAGCTTTATAATATTAGTATAGATTTAAACATTTTTCTTTTAATTCATTTATTAGCACTTAATTAAAACGTATGTAATATAAAATTAGTATAGAACTGATTATTTATTCTTCAAATTTTTAAAATTACAGAATATGTAAAGCATAATTGATAGAAGAGAGCATTGTGTATTATTCCTAAAGTAGAAACTAAAGCGAATTTGATCTATAGTGAATAGTGATTATATTTCACTTTTAATAGGGATGTGGACTGTACTTAAATAAGTATATAATTTTACCACGAAAAGTTAGTTTCTATAGGGACCGAGCTCCAACTGTAGAGGCAGCACTTTGACTGAAGGCCGCGCGCCCTAGTGCGGAAATTAGGAATTAAATGGGCAAAAATTTATTAATAACAAACGTCATAATTAATAAATAATGGAAAAAATAATTACATACGGATTTCAACCGATAAATAATAATAATATTCGTGGTCAAAATGTCTTTCCACGTCTTTCCAATGGTAGTTAACGGAAAACAATAAAATTTCACAGGTAAATTTATATACCGCTCTCTGCGAGACTTGTCTGTACAGTCTTTTATACAACATGATTTTATTGATAAAGACAGCGTGAATAATTTTAAAATTTATTTTAATAAAAGGTTAATAAACAATTTATCACATACTATTGGTTAATTTTTTGCCCATAAGTTTACAAATTCTATCACCAGAGGGGCGTGACGGTCTAGAGGCTCGGTCCCTATAATAAAAATAATAAAAAACACATTATTTTCTTCAATAAACAAGGGATTCATTTTTTATTTAATAAAATGTAATTAAATATTTCACTCTCAAGTCAAGTGACAATGAACACCAACCAAAATGTGTGACGTCATTTGTTGCCAAACAAGAATTTTCGCTGTCAAGTAATATGGTGTTTGTTGATATTTGGATAATATTATTACTGTGATTCCCGTGAAATTTCTTCGAAATTTGAACAAGTATCTTTTTGAATCAATTTTTAAAGGATTTCCCATAATGGAAAGTGGATATATTAAGGCAGATAGTTCAAATTTGCCAAGAATTGATTGCGTTACGGTGGCTAATTTCTTCGCAACAAATAGTAACTTCTGCTCTGCTGAATTTAGAAATATGAAGACCTTCATGTAAGTAATATACTCAGGATACATTATAATAGTAATCGTAGGTATTTATAAACTCGAAAAGTTAAATTGAATATCATAAAATAATATGATTTTGTGGTTATGTTTGATCTTTTTAACAAATTGTTTCATTTCGTTTTACTTCCTCGAGGCAGTCATATGGAGACGATGCTGTGGGATATGTCCAACTTCGTCGAGATGCAAAATTGTGCACAATTAAGTGCAAAATTTGCCCGGAACATAAAGTGCCAGATTCCGACGGGCTAGTTGAAGCCAAATTTTCCGCATCGTTTTTGTACGTGGAAATTGAATAAATAGTTTTTCAGGTGTTTTAATAGAAGTACTTTCACACTGCGGCACCGCACAACACTTATAAAATGTAGAATCCATCTTATTAACACAAAACTACGAAATAACTTTCTATTACATACAACTTCGACAATGTTTAGGAACAAGTGACGTCACAGCGGGCGTTTCACAGGTATCCACGTTTTGGCGCGATATTTGAAATGGAATTTTAAATACCTTATTTTAAAGGTATTAGTTGTATTAAAAAAATAATAATAAATAGTTTGGGCTATAGTTGGTACTTATGCATGGTTTTAAACACTTTCCCAAAAATAGCCCACATCCCTATTTGATCGTAGTATCAGTTTCAGCAAAGAAATTTATGGAGATGCTATAAAAATGCAACTGTGACAAAAAGACGTAATTTTTAATAAAATACTTTTAGCGAAAACGTGATTTCTCCTTCACAAGTGAGTGAAATATCCATAACGTTAACTTTTATCACTAGTATATTTAATAACAATTTATCTCTGATTGCCTGGTTTCATTAGCTTGATGTTTTTTGTTAATTGTTTAGACTGTCAGTTTGTACTGAAAGCATTGTTAGTTGTTTAAGTTATTATAATTTCTGAAGCAGACATGAATCAAATTATCCAAATACACTACCAGAAATAGCAAATCAAGTTGAAGAAACCTTTTTAGATTTATTACCGGTATCAAATCATTTTTGGAATCTGTACTGCTTGTCATCGATGCATTAATTCATGTATTCGATGTTGAAAACTACTTTATCAATTAAAAAAAATGTCGATATCAGTAAATAGTTGCGTTCTTTTTCGATGGTTTTAAAAGAAAAAACTAAAATTTTTCTTCCAATGAGATACATACTTTCTTAAAGAATGCACCCAACTCGAAATACTTAATGACTAAGGTAAGTTAAATTACTTTATTAAACGAGAAATTCATAGATAATGATATTAATAATAACGTTTGTAGGTAAGTTATGTTTTTGGAATTTCGGGAACATGTCATTGGCATGAATTAAGTGATTTGACAATAAGTGATGTAAAAGATACAAGCCGTATACTTTCGTTCAAAGTTAATTTTAGCTTTTTTTGCATTCACACTTTAGTACAGTATAAAATGCCATTACCAATTAATAAATACAAAATATTAGTTGTCAAATGTAATCTGAAACACACATGCCTCTTATATTAAACATAAGTTAGTATTTATAAATCTATGATACTAAGATTTAATTAATGGTTGGCAACCTTGCTTTTGTTCAAGAAGATATCAAGATCCCTGCTTGGTCCTGTTCTCCTGAAATTAGCCGGCCGGCTAGTTGCTCACTGGGTGTTGCAGCGCTAAGGATATCTCGTGGTGAGTGATAAATTTAAAAATACTTTTGAAACTGCTTAAAATTAATAATTTGAACCTGTATCCTAAGACTACAGATACTGAAGAGAAAGTTTATTTTTCTTCTGTGGAGATTGTAAGGATACTTCACTTCTCGCAATTTCTCCATTTGGTCCTTCGAGCCGGATCTCATTTTCTCCATCTCCTCCTTAACCTACAGAACTCGCGTAGTTGAGACATTCTCCGTAATATAAACAAAACCACTATCTCGCGTTGCAAATTAATTTTCACGTGATTCAAATCCTATAACTCTATCTCTCCATATATTTGAATTATTCAAGTATGGATCCAACTACCAAAGCTAAATATACTCGTCAAAGAACGGCGGCAAAAATTAGTATCACTAAACTTTCAAATTCAATTCAATCTAAAATAAATTCTCTCTCAAAATTTAAAATTAGAGAGATACTCTCGCAGCTTAGAGATGCGTATGGGCTCTATAATGAAGCAGCTAACTTTCTTGTTGAAGAATCGCAAGCTGATGAAAATATCACGGATTCTACTTTCGACAAATACATAGATGGTATCTCTCTCCTTGAAGAGAAACTTGAGGAATTTCAAATTTCAAGTCCATCTTCTAGTAATATTAACTCTTCTGTATTATCTACTCAAGTTAGTCAAGCTCGACAAAGAACTGTTAAACTACCCGAACTACGCATAACTCCCTTTACCGGAAAAATTAATGAATTTCAGTCCTTTTATCAGACCTTTGTTAGCATCATTCACGATGACTCCACTCTTTCTCACATAGAGAAGTTTATTTATTTGCGGGATTTTTTAAAAGATGACGCTTATCGCTTGATAGAAAATATTCCTTTGGTTGGAACTAACTATGCTATTGCACTGGATATTCTTACTAAAAGATATACTAACGATCGTATATTAGTTCGAGACTTAATTTTAGGAATTATTGACTCAAAACCTTTGAGTACTCATGCTAATTCTTCACAATTAAAAGAATTTTATATTTCTGTTTCTAACTACTACAGGGCGTTGTTAAATATGAATAAATCTTCTGATGAATTGTTGAATTTAATCTTAATTCACATTCCTTCACAAAATTAAACATTCCTACCATACGTCCTCCTCCGAGAATCGACCAATTAATCGTAACTCTAATTACAAAAATAAACAATGTCCTTATTGCAAGGGCAATCATTCAATTTATGTGTGTAAAGAATTCAAAACGCTCACCTCTAAAGCAAAAAATATGTTTGTTAAACAACAGAATCTCTGTATTAATTGCTTGGGTCATTCTCACACAATACAATCCTGTTTAAGTAAATCTTTCTGTACCCATTGTGGTGGTAAACATCATAGCTATTTACATTTTGAAAATAATACTAAGAAAAATCCTCAGCAAGATCAAATAAATACTGATTCACATTTCGAATCTGCTGATTCAAATAGAGCTTCAACCTCAAAAGTCACTCCTGATAGAGGACTTTCTCTCTCCCAACAAGAAGAAAATTTTAAAAATCCATCTCAATCCTCTTTGTCCCATGTTCTTTCTGCTAATACCCTTAATACACCTATTGTACTGTTAAGTACTATTCAGTTTTATCTTCTGGCTCCTAATGGTAAAAGAATTTATGTTAAAGTTCTTCTTGATCAGGCAAGTCAAATTTCATTTGTAACTCAGAATCTGATTAGTCAACTATCGATTCCTACATTTCAAAAGGAATTACAAGTCACTGGAGTTAATCAAATTGTATCAATGTCCAAAACATTTGCTAACTTAACGATTTATTCTACTATTAACGATACAAAGTTAGACATTTCTTGCTCAATTTTACCAAAAATTACGAATCGCTTACCTCAATTGCCCATTGCAGCAAATAAACTAAATATTCCACAAGAGGTGGATCTTGCCGATTCTCAATTTCATCTTCCTTCTGATATTAGTATTCTTCTGGGAGCTGATTATTATAAAGACATTATATTGGGCCAATTGATTCGTTTAGGTAATGGTTTGCCCATCTTACAAAATACCTCTTTCGGATTCATCATTTCTGGCCGAATTCCCGAGACTTGCATCAAAAGCAAAGCTGGCAAATCTCGTTATGTTAATAATCTTGTCACTTGCGTGACACAATCCTCTAAATCCGAATCAATTGATACACAATCAGATGAAGAACTTTCTCAAATCGTTCAAAAATTCTGGGAATGTGAGGAAGTTACTTCTCCTATTTCTGAATTTACAGAAAAACACCCATCAGAAATTTTGTTCTTGAAAACTGTAAAAATTTTGCCTTCAGGTCGATACCAGGTAAATTTGAATTTAAAATACTCCGTTAATGAATTAAACATGGGAAATTCTTTCATTACTGCTAAAAAACGTTTCCTTCATTTGGAGAAAAAATTACATTCAGACTCTTTCCTGTTACAAAATTATTCTAAAGTTATTCAAGATTACTACATAAAGGGTTTGATATCAAACATACCTCTTCAAATGAAAAATTCCGATGGAAATTTCAATTATTTTTTACCTCACTTTCCTATAATTAAAACTAATTCCACCACTCCGCCTCCGGTAAGAATAGTATTCGACCCTAACAACAAATCCACAACAGGTACTTCTTTGAATCAAGTTCTAGATAAAGGTTTTATGGTTCAACCTGAACTATTCGACATACTTATCACATTTCGACACTATCTTTATATATTTATTGCAGATATTAAACATATGTTTTTACAAGTTGCAATTAATCATGAAGAAACTTTTCTCCTCAATTTTCTATGGAGAGAACGACAGGATGACCAGTTACAATGTTTTCGATTTAACAGGTTACCTTTTGGTCTATCCTCTTCTCCATTTTTAGCTACCCGTGTTTTAAAACACATAGCTGATACTTATGTAGATTCTCATCCTTATGCTGCAAAAGCTCTTCTTAATTCTACATATATGGATGATATTTTATCAGGGGGTAATAATGTCAAAGAAATTGAGATACTCTATTATCAATTAAGTTCTATATTAGGGAAACACGGGTTTCAACCCCATAAGTTAAACTCAAACCATCCTCAATTTATGCAAAACCACAACTTAATTTCTACTCCTGAAATTAAGTTAAATCTTTCTAATTCTTCTGATAAGATTTTAGGTGTCTTCTGGTCAGCTGATCAAGATACATTCTCTTTTAAACCTCCACAATGTGATATCCCTGTTTTTATTACTAAAAGAAAGATTCTTAGTTACGTATCACGTTTTTTTGACCCTCTAGGCCTTATTTCCACAATTCTCGTTTCTGCAAAATTACTACTTCAAAAAATTTGGTCATTATCTGTAGAGTGGGACACCCATATTACTGATGAAAAAATTATTTCTGATTGGCAATCTCTTCTTACGAAATTTTAATCTATAAATCTTTTAAGATTTCCCCGTTGTTTAATTATGAACAAAAATATTGTTAATACACAACTCGTGACCTTTTCTGATGCTTCTCAAGATGTATATGCAGCTTGTGTCTATCTTCGTGTCATTTATCATGATTCTACTGTTACAGTAAGACTTGTTGCTTCTAAGACAAGAATAGCACCACCAAAGAACAAATTAACTATTCCTAGACTCCAACTTATGGCAATTTTAATAGGAGTACAGCTCACACACCGTTTGTATAATATGCTTCAGAAAAATATACAAATTTCTGAAATTAATCTTTTTTCTGATAGTACAATTGCTCTAAACTGGGTTTCTCTATAATCAATTTGTACAGTCTCGAGTTCAAAAGATACGTTCTCTTAGTGAATCCTATCATTTTCATCATGTAGATTCAAAATTAAATCCAGCTGACTTGCCATCTAGAGCCAAATCTATCTGTTCTGACGAAGAACTAACTAATCTCTGGCTTTCTGGTCCAAAATTCTTACTAGAACTTAAAATAGACTATTCACAATTTTTCATCAAAAAGTGGAATGGGGAATTACCAGTGTCAAGAAAAAATCACCCCAGTAAACGATACTTTTGATGATTTATTCAGTCGTTGTTCATCTTTTACCAAAATTCAGAGATCTCTTGCATATGTGTTACGATTTATTTTCAACTAGCGGACCCGGCGAACTTCGCATCGCCTAACACTAATGTTTTTCCATTTTTATTTTTATTTTTACGATTAATTTTTTGTATTTTTTATCATATTTTCTCTTTAGTTACCAGTTTTTACTATTATTTATAGTACTTTTTAACGGTGGCGTCATAGCTTTTAGGTAAGTAAGTTTTGCTCTTTTAAATATATGAGATATCAACTGCGCCACCTTACGGTGGCGTCATAGTACTTAGTTATGTAAGAACTACAACTGCGCCACCTTAGAGTAGCGTCATAATGATTAATTTCGTAATAAACGCGTCCGATCGCTGCAAAATTTAAAGTGCTATAGGGTGAAATCGCGGCCTCCGATGCGCTATTTATACTACATATTTATAGGCACGCTTCCGCCGCCCCGACCGGCCAGTACCACCGCAAGCGCTACGTCCCGCAATTTTAAATCTGTAATATCTTCGAAAATATTCATTTAAAACTTATGCTGTAAAGGACCATATAGATCTATGTTAAATTAACAATGTATTTAAGTTATTTAGTTGGACCTTTTCCATGTGTACAAATAATTAGTACCTTATTTTGAAAAATCTCGTAGGGTTCAGCCTGCGTTTGCAATGTAAGCGGAAAAAAATTGATAATTAACGACATCACATTAGAAACCTCAAAAATAACAGCATTTCTCCACCATTTAATGGACGTTATTATACACATCAACCTTCCTCTTGAATCACTCTATCTATTAAAAAAACCGCATCAAAATCCGTTACGTAGTTTTAAAGATTTAAGCCTACAAAGTGACATAGGGACAGAGAAAGCGACTTTGTTTTAAACTATGTAGTGATTTTTAGGGTTTAACCATCATTTTGCACTGTTTTACAATGGTTTTAACACTTTTTACGCGTTTTTTCGTCGATTTTAACCGAAATTCGATCACATTTTGTGTTTACTAAACGTAAATGTCAACTTCTGTTAACTGACTGGTTTTAGATGGCATTCTACTTGTCAGCCGAATTGACAGATAATCGATATTTTAAATATAATTCGTAAAATTAACGACATCACATTAGAAACCTCAAAAATAACAGTATTTCTCCACTAATTAATGGATGTTATTATACATATAAACCTTCCTCTTGAATCACTCTATCTATTAAAAAAAAACGCATCAAAATCCGTTTCGTAGTTTTAAAGATTTAATCATACAAAGGGAAATAGGGACAGAAAAAGCGACTTTGTTTTATACTATGTATGTATTGATATTAAGGCGAAATTAAATCACAATCCTCTCAATAACGATGTTCTTTTCCCGGAAGAAGTTGAATTCTCTACTTGCCTTGTTCTTAAGTACATTCAATCTCTTTTCTTCTCAAAAGAAATTCAAGAATTATCTAAACAACAACTTGTCTCTAATAAAACCATTCGCACCTTAAATCCTTTTATTGATAAAAACGATCACTTATTACAAATTGGTGGAAGATTACGTTACGCTCCCATAAGCTATTCACAAAAACTTCCTATTCTTTTGCCTTCCAAGAACCGTGTTGTATCTTTGTTAATTGAGCAACAACATAGGAAATTATGTCACGCTGGTGCACAAACTACTCTGTCACATTTTCGTTTAAAATATTGGCCCCTTGATGGACTTCGTCAGACTAAAAGGGTCATTCATAAATGCATAAATTGTTTCAGGTTTATGACTCCTAATTCTGTACAGCAAATGGCAGATATTTATCCTGATCGTGTCTTATCTAGCAGACCTTTTGAAAGAGTCTCCATTGACTATGGCGGATATTTTCTAGTTGAAGCATCTCATCTAAAAAAGGCTCCACTTTATGGGTCCTTTCAAAATGACTATTATGGCGTGTTTACATGATGCCAGTAACTGGCGCCAGTCTTACTGGCATGCCAGTGCTTGATTAGGACAGCGCTGGACTGGTACGTTTACACGTATCCAGTAGCTGGCGACAGTCTCACTGGCACCCTAGTTCCTACTTGGTAAAGTTTACCCTTCACATGTACGCCAGTCACGTTTCTACAACCACTGGCGCGGTGTTGGAGGACACGCGGACGAGGGCCACTGGCATGAAAAATAGACCAACTTTCGATTTGAGACAGCACTGAACTGGCACAAGAAAATGTATACACGATGCCAGTACCATGCCAGTGAGACTGGCACCAGTCACTGGCATCATGTAAACACGCCATTGTCGAGTTTGCGTCTTATGTGATGCTGATGTTAAAATTATGTGTTGTTACTTTCTTCTTTCATAGCGGACGTTGACTATGAGATTGCATCGTCTGCAAAACTGCCTAAGATGGTTCTTTTTTTATATTCCTAATCTACTCCTGCCGTTCAGTTACTGTATAAATCTTTAGTGCTTGAAATCGAAGTTCATTTGTTCTTGAATTCTGATTACATCATTTAATTGAAAACTGTCAAATACCTTCAGCAAATCAATAAAACAGCCAAACAGGAGCTTTCTGAACTCTACAGATTTGGTGTCAACTGTTGATCTATTGGCCAAATTGTTTCGAATTTTTGCATATTGTCCGTGATTCTGTTTGCGAAAATTTTGCTAAAAAAATTAAAAAACCGAGCTAAAGTTCTTAAATTTACTATTTTTATAGGTACAAATGTACTTACTCTCCATTGGTGCGGTATAGTCCTGGATGTAATTATCTTTCTACCTTTCTACTCCTCCGTACTTGTTACGTTTATTATTGACCCTAGGAGTTTTTTAGTTTTTCAAATTTTGTAAGAAAGTGTCAATATTTAAAATAATATTTTAGATAAACATTTTAAACAAATGTATAAATTTTAATACTATTATAGATAATATCTGAAGAAATTATATATTAAGCAATTTAGATCAACATCTGTTGGATGTATCTCAACGTCCGCATTTGCAGGAAAAGTGAAAATTGTCGTATGCGATAACAATACACATATAAAAAAACATAACGCAATAACAATTAATGAAACAGGACATTTCTCAATAATTAACTGAGATTTCAATCTAAATATATACTATCTTCAATTTCTATGCTTCTATAATAATTAGAATCGCGGAATCACTGAACTAAATATTTACATTGGAGTAACGATTTAATCATTATAAAAATGCAAAGAAAAAAGTTAAGATATTGCATGTTTTATATCAGTTTTTCAACGGTACTCGCCTATATTATGTGATTAGCACATTTGTAATTATTATGCAAAAACTATTACATTAATGTTATACGAGCTAAATCGAGGTATATGATTTTTTATTTAATACGATTTTTAATCTTTATTAACATTATATTAAAAAAATGAAAGTGTGTCATTACAAGGTAAGAAAATACAATACTGAACATCACCAGTGTGCTATTCTTGTCGTCTTTTGGAGAGACGAAGAAAGGAATGTATTCCTGCAAATAAATGCTTTAAAGTAAAGTATTGCATAATATTGTCCGTCTCGAAAGTATTCGGAATTCATTATTTTTCATAATTTTAATATATTTCTTTTTAGTAACATTCTAAGGCCAAAGTAATGCATCAAATATTTTATAGTACACAATGGCCAAAATTCCATGACAACCTTATTTGTTAAATATTGTTGATTGTCAACAGGTTTACAGTTTATGAAATAAGATCGCAACTAGAAAAAAGAAAACAGGTGGAATATTTGTAAACAAAAGGTTTTCGAAATGTAAAAAAATTAGTGCAATTGACTGTACTCGAAAAAAGAGCAGTATTTAAGAGAAAAAGAAGATAAAAAATGGCGCAGTTTCAGGAAGATCGTATAAGATTTAAAGAAAAAATTTAAACTACTTATTGGTCTTAGGACGAAACAATCCTTCGCAAATTGGCTAACAGATTTGGAAATTAACGAAACGTAAAAGTATGTCCAGAAACCGTCCGTATAAAAAGACAAGGCTTACATCAAGAAAACCAAATAAATCCTTATAATGGCACCTATACAAAAGGAACGAAGAACAGAATTTTTTAACGTTTTCAATAAGATAATAATCTCTTTATATCAGATGAAACTTGTTTCCAACTTGGTGCAAATCACTTAAAAATCCTATCAAAAAAACCTGTTATTGTTCAAATTTCCCACCATAATAATGATTTCGGGAACAATATCTCTACGTGTTGTTACACCTCTCTGTTTGGTTAATGGTACCGTTAAGAACACCAAGTGACAACAATTTCAGGGCCAACAGCTTAAATAGATCTTAGTCCTATTGAAAAAATATGCGGACTAATGAAGATTAAAGTTGAACAAGCAGCCTCACGAAATAAAGATGAATTGATTCACCCAGTTTTACAGGCCTAGGCTACCATCACCGAAAATTATGGCGCTGACCTAGTTTCGGGTGTAACTCGACATTTAGTTAAGTGTTTGCAGTTAAATGGAGGTTGCATAAGTAAATAATATGAATTGTTTGTTATGATTTTCCAATTCAAGTATTAAAAATGTATACTACATAATTAAAAATTGATCTTTGTTTTTTCCGGATATTTTCTAGACGGACTATACTAAAACACACTAATGACTGTCAATAATGTATACACTTAGATTATGTTCTTAGAGCGACTTCCACTGAATGTCGTTTGTAGACTGTTACATACTGTTATTTAATTCCAACAACGGTTCGATTAAATCATTGAAGACGATCTTCGGAATTTAATAAAGAATTTATGGTGATTGGGAGAATTTGGGAGATTGTATCTATTATTAGAAATGTACCTACCTAAAAAGTTACTTTCAAAAATTAAGTATGCAGGTATGCACTTAATGTCACTGTGCCCTGTGTGCTTGCTGTGGTAACAGACTTGGTGGAAAAATTGCATGACTACTCATAAAAAATGCATGCAGCATGCATCATAGGACTCAATGTGTCATTTGAATAGTACGAATAAAGTAAATAATTAGAGATTTTCTTATTTAAGTTATAAAAAATAAATAATTTACAACAAAGGTTTTTCTGCTACAGTAGCTGCGGTAGGTTGGAAAACCATATTGTCATAAGTTTTTAATTTACTCTGGTATGCTGTTTATACCTCTATTTTTATAATTATCTTATAATCCTTTGGTTTAAGTAAGACTCCAAATTTACTTACTCAAGAATAATTTTTAAAAAGATATAGCCTCGGTGCACAGATCAGCTTATATAATTAAAGGGTTATTCTTACCTTCTGAAGTTATTTTGTTGGAAACAGAAACTGAACAACTAAGTTACATTGTAATTTTCCATTATCCAAATGTATATATAAAGCTAAAAACCTAACTGGAAATAATACAAATGACATTACCAGTAAATTCTACTCTAAAAACTGTTGGTAAAAAGGTACAATAAATCAGTAGTATTTCCATAAAAATTACTGGATTACAAATCAAACCAAAGATAATAAACGTCTGGAGTGTAGGGTTCCAAAATTGAATTGTCTTGCGATTGGTCTGCAAATTTTATATATACCTATACATATAAAATAATATACCCACTGCTAATATAGACAGTTTTTTGGTAGCAAATTAAGAGCACCGATGGGTATCTCTATAAGAAAGATTTATGGCAAATACTCTTACATTAATTGTCTGTAAATTCCACTTAGCTTCTTGCCAGATTTGTATTTTAATAGGTAAAATCTCCAACTTTTCTGCACGATCCTTGTGTTTTAAATATTGTGTAGTCTACTAAAAATATTCTATTTGTTTATAAATCATTATTCTATGTCCAATTTAGTAAACAATGAACTTATTAATAATAACATTCAAATTATTAGATTATTACATTAAGGTTATATTTCATTTGTATTTTTGGTTTATGAAATCAAATTTGATATTTAATTATTTGGTCCGCTTCTATATAAGTAGCTTTTAAACAAATTTCGCTATCATTAAATTTTGAAGAAACTTCGAGAACGTCTTTGTCGACTTTTCTTTATCGTGCAATACCCAAACAACATTTACCAGAAGACAAAACATAAAAGACGCAGGTCCTCTATGTATTCATGGTACAAATATACAAGTGTTGGAAGAGGTTAAGTACCTTGTGGGATGATATTCGACTCAAAACTTAACTGAAACCCCATCTGAAATACACAACCACTTTAATAGTGGCCAAACGCACTTATGGTAAAACGTGGATTTTAAAACCAGACATGTTATACTTGATTTACTTATAATAACAGTCACATATACGTCTGTGGAATGGTGGCCAAAGATACAACAAAACAAGCTAAGCATGATTTAAAGACTTGTTTGCCTTGGGATAATTAAAGCTCCGAGACACACTCCAATAGCACCAATAAGGTCCTGTTAGATCTTCCCTCCTATACACATAATTTTTAAGGAGAAGGCAAGTTTTGGCTTACTTATACAGGCTGCAAGAAAATCTGAGCAACATTTTTGTTAGATGAGGACACAACAAATTAAAGAAGATAAATGGAGAAGAAATCTGGGCAGACTGCATGGTTCCCAAATACCCGACTAAGAAAATACTCAACCTAAGCTCCAGAATTACACCTAGTGCAAAGAGTGGTGTAAGACTGAAGAGCAGGGCAGGAATTTTCAACAGGGACAAAAAAGCAAAAGTATATGCAATCTTGGAATGAGCACGAAAAACTAGTGTAAATGCTTACAACGCTAAACAGATCAACGTATGCATAGATAGTCCGGCGGCGGCTTTAGTGACTTTAAAGACCCCTAAAGTGGACTAGTACACGAACGTCGAGTTGAACTCGATATTCTGTCGGAACATAAAAGGTTCAAACTCGGTTGGTTGCTAGTACGTAAAGGAATATAAGGCAACACGAAGGGTAAAAAACTAGCAAGAAAAGGATCAGTCCCAATATTCTACGGTAAAGAGCCCGCTCTTGTGGCACCAGAAAGTACGGTTCGGAGCCGAATGAAAGCCTGGATTCTTAGACCGCACAACCAAAACTGGGATCGCATTTCTGCCAAATAGACAGCAGAATGTGTATTGAATAGAGGTGTTCCAGAACAGCTGTAACACTATGGGACTGTTTAATAGGGAGCCAACCTGCAGATTATGCAACAAGAAACCTGAAACAGTTAGACACATACTGTACCACTGCGTAGCACTAACTCATAAAAGTTTTTAAAACTTTAAAGTGCCTCGAAAAACAGATGGCACCCATCCTTTAGACCTGTTCAAACCAGAATCCTGGGGTGAGTGACATGAACCAATGGAAGAAGTACAATAGTCTAACTGACTATATACCTACCAGTAGGCTTCCATCTTAAAAAAAAACAAATAACGAGGTGGCATTTATTTTTAAGCTTGAATCTAAATAGTTCGTTGTTCGAGTATCGCATTAAAACTTGAGATTTATTTTAACTAAAGATTGTTTTAATGTTAACCATTTATCTAGATTTATCTTAAAAATCTCAGAGATAGTAACGATTTTTGGTCTAACTAACGGGTGACAAAGTCAGATGAGATTTTACGTTGTATTTTGTAATTAATAAATTTTTATGTCACTTTCATTTTTTTGTTTACTGTGAAGAACTTGTGAAATTGTTTTGTCGATATGCACTAAAAGTTAAAAAATATTTTTTATAAATTTCTCACTTTTCAACTAAAAAAAAAAACTTGAAATTAAATAGAGAAAAAAGGGTTTATGTTAATTGATTCTATTAAAAACACGGGGGTTATAAGATATAATACATGAATTGTTACTTTCTTCATAAATAGTAAGGTACTTAAAAATGCCTAAAAATACCTAAAAATGCGTTATAAAAAAAATTTCCTATAATAAAAATGATATTTGTTAGTAACAGTTGGACAAAATATATAATGATAAATAAATTTTGAACTGTGTATGCACACCCAGTCCTGTAGATGTAGATTTTTGGACAGTTCGTTAAATTTCTGCATGAATCGTTCTCTATTTCTACATACCGGAAAAATAATATAAATTAAATGTGGCTTGTTAGCACTTCATCGTTAATACAAATATATGCAAAATAAATGTATCCACCTCATTGTTTTGTTACGTTACGTTAAATTAGAGAAAGCAAAATATAGTATAGGAATTATTGAAACGGGGGATATAAAAACCGACTGACCATTTCCTACACCATATAAGTTTTATTTATTTTTTCAACAATACAGTGTGTATAGTTTTGTGTTAAAAAAATATCAAAAACATGTTTGGAATTACCAAAGTGAGTGAATTTTTGGGTGCAGGTGCAATTTAGATAAATATCTAGTCAATATCAATTATAACAGTTTTTTTTATTAAATTGGTAAATATTTAAACATAAAAATTCTGCTGAAAATTGGAAACAATTAATTTCATTAATAATATAGATTCTATAATCAACTATTAACTGAAACGTAAGAATAATTATAATTATATAAATGTAATTTAAAAAAATAAACTTTTGTTTTTCACGCCTTTGCTGTAGGTTCATGTACAGATTTTCTCTTTATTAACTTTCTTAATTTTTTCAGTAGTGTCATCAAATCTTAAACATTTCGTTTTGTTTTAATTATAGCGCAACAGTTCATTTTCCCGCTTCATGTGTCTGTAGATATTCTCTACGAACTGTTTTGTCATTGTTCATTTCCTTAATTTTTGATGTTTCTATGTATTCTTAATTATTTAATTTCCATGTGTTCTGTTATGTTTGTCTATTTCATTTTATTGCAGCTAATCCATCTCTTGTCATTATTCCCGTTCTGCATTTGTTTCAAATCGCAATAGTTGGAGATTTCCAGATAAATTTGTTCAAAATTAAATTTCTCTGGCCATTGTTTGACAAACAGCCTTTGTTATTATCTATTAACAAAAAACAATAATTAAATAATGCTCCTAATGAAATATCTCCCTCGAAAGTTAGTTATCTTTCTATTTCTGTTCGGCTCTATATCTTACTTTTCCTATCCATTTTATTGAATAAATAAGAATATTTTTTAAATAAGTTTTTGATATCATAACAGTATTACGACAGCAATTTTTTTGTAACTTGCTCAAAGTTAAACTAAAATTTCTGATCAATTTTTTTAAGAGTATTTTTTATTGCTAGTTATTTTGTTGTTTGTATGCTTATTGTTTATATGGTATAAAAACGTAACAAAAATTTTTTGAAAAAAATATTTTGTGTTTTATATATATATTTTTTCAAAAAAAAATATCTTATATTTTTATACAAAAATCGAATTAACAGTGGTGGATTCCTAACTTTTCCTTAAAAAGAGTCTTTATTAAGTATTTTTTTAACAGATAATTTCTACCAGATGCTGTCCGTTAAACGTTAATATCTTTCAATTTAATCTACATAGAATTTTGATTTTCAACAAATTTTATGTTAGTTAGAGCTACCAAAGGTTTCAAATTAATTATAAAGCTATTGAGACTGCATTTTTTTTAGTTTTCTATATTCGTTGCTTATTCATATTTCCACCTTTTCCTCTTCTGTTTGTGGAGAGGAAAGGGTGCCAATTATGCGTACTTAAGACAAACATAAGGGGCAAATTAATGGGCATGTACGCAAAAAGGATCATAGGGTCACGAGTAGGAATGGTAACCGCAGACATGCATGTTTCTGGCTCGTTAGCCGTCATCAGTGCGGCATAACCAAGTAAGGTATTGAACTTGGCTAGCAAAAGTGTTGGGTACTTGGGAGCAAAGGATGGTAGGGAAACATGTGTCAAAAAACACAAAACAACGAAAGCTCACACAGGTGTCCTATCGCCATTTGTGCCTTCGGACAGTTGTGCCCACATTTCGGAGCTACGACCAGCGTCGCCACGTTGGCGAAACGGACTTATTGTGTTTGAGCCGTTGCAAGCCCAGGATGTAAAACAAAAAAGGGTGCCAAGAATGCGTACTTAAGACAAACAAAAGGGGCAAATTAATGGGCATGTACGCAAAAAGGATCATATGGTCACGAGTAGACATGGTAACCGCAGACATGCATGTTTCTGGCTCGTTAGCCGTCATCAGTGCGGCATAACCAAGTAAAGTATTGCACATGGCTAGCAAAAGTGTTGGGTACTTGGGAGCAAAGGATGGTAAGGAAACATGTGTCAAAAAACACAAAACAACGAAAGCTCACACAGGAGTCCTATATGTGCGTTGGACGCTTTTTGATGGGTGATTAAATTTTTGTGAGTTCGTGTCAGCGAAATGCTGCAGTAATAGAAGTTCAGTTTGGTTGAAATGTTTTGAAAGCAAAAATGAAAGAATGTGTAGGTATTTCTTAATCAAATTGGACTTTTATTTAATATAATCTTTGTCAGTTTGAACACACTTATTCCAATGATCTTCCAGTAATTTCATACTATCTCTGTAATGATAAGCTCTGCAAAATATTGTCCATTCAACGAAAAATGCTTTCCACGAAAGAATTGTTTTAAGTTCCTGAAAAGGTAATAGTCAGAGGTAGCCAAATCTGGTAAATACCGTGGGTGTGAAATTCGTACTTAAATTCGTTCATTTAGCCATCGTCAACAAACTTCTGTGAACACGTATATATTGTCTTGATGAAAAATGATTGTTTTTTTTGTAAACCCCATCTCTTTTTCACGATTTTTTTTATTTAACTGTTCCGAAAGGTTACAATAATATTAAAAATTATTTTTTTTACCTTTTTTCAAGATAATCAATCAACAAAACCCCTTTTGCATCCCAATAAACTAATACCATAACCATTTTTTCGATTATTCTGACGTCACCTATTTTGGAGCTTCAGTCCACAGTAAATGTTTTTGTTTCAAATTAGGCTCACGATGGTAGATCCAATTCTCAACCATAGTTATAAAATTGATTTTATTTTGTTTAAAAATCTCTAAATTACGCGAAATTGGTTTTCGATTCAGTTTTTGTTAAATTGTTAACAAATGCGGCACTAACTTTCCGAGCAGCTTTTTCATATGTAATTTTTCGTGTAAAATATCGAGTGCTTGTTCATCTGAGATGCCCATGGTATCAGCAGTTTCGTGTTGAGTCAAACTTGGATCTTTACAAACAATAACATAAACTTTTTAAACGATTTCTGTCAGTGTTCTGGCACTCCTTGAAAGTCTACTACGTGGTTCATCTTCGACGATTATACGACTACGATTAAATTTTAAAACCCGTCGATGCACACTAGAAAATGAAGGAGCATATTCCTTTAACACTTCCTAATTTATGTTTGAATTTCTGTTGCTGATAAATCCTCTAAAACAAAAGATTTTATTACTACAAGATATTCCGTTTTTGCATTGTATCAAAATACACTGATATGTCAACTCAAA
Organism: Altica lythri; assembly: GCA_964028335.1. Classification (NCBI taxonomy): domain Eukaryota; kingdom Metazoa; phylum Arthropoda; class Insecta; order Coleoptera; family Chrysomelidae; genus Altica; species Altica lythri. Next base: position 36,278,200 of record OZ034801.1, on the reverse strand, counting down.
TGGCTTGTAAACAAATAATGAATGAACAAATCAAAATAGATATTTTTGTAAATTTAAATGGATTATAAAATATTAAAACTGCATTTAAATTTTGATTTTTCTACTGGTTAATACGTATCGCTTTCATAACTTTTTAACCAACCCTTATATCTATTACTATCATGTGTCATATTAATTTAGTCTTGTGAGCACCTATACAAATACAGCTTATTTTATTTGAAAATACTGTTTTATGTAATTTTATCATAGCGTTTTAAGTTTTCACTTCGCCGGCATCGGCAGCCTCAGTGTCCGATTTCGTTTTTTTTGTTGTATATATGTTTTAAAATTTACTTCTTTTGTCTTCATAAACGTTGGTACTATATAGTCATGTTGTTATCTAAATTCGTTTTTCCACATAGATTATTAAGAACTAGGTGTACCCGCGACGTCGTTCGCATGGCGTGTTAATTGTTGTATAAAAATTTCTCCCCTCACCCCGTTAAAGGGGTGGAAGGAGAAATTTTTATATACCAGATGTTAAGTTAAAAGAAGAAAAATACATATGCGAAAACCGCATCGAATCGGATCAGTATGTTTAATGTGATGCGCGCACAAACATATAGATAGACAGATAGACGTACAACAAAAAATCTAACCACATTTTTGGGTTCTATATCGATGTACCCGCGATGTTCTTCGCGTGACGTATAGACTGTTGTATAAAAATTTCTCCCCCCACACCGTAAAAGTGGTTTTCCCAACATTTCCCTTCACTGCTCTGCTCCTATTCATTGTAACGTGATGTAACGTATCTTATAACTAGCTCAGGAGTATGAAAAATAATTGTACCAAGTTTCGTTAAAATCCGTCGAGTAGTTTTTGTTTCTATAACGTATACAGACAGACAGACAGACATACAAAAATTTTACCGATTTCATTTTTGGCATGAGTATCGATTCCTAATCACCCCCTGATAGTTAATTTGGAAATATATTTCATGTACATAATTGACCTCTCTACAGATTTATTATAAGTATAGATAAAAGTACATAAATATCCTCCGGCTTTTCAAAATTAACTTATAATTAATGCCTTTATCATAATTTTTTAGGTACTACTTAGTTTAGCTTGCCTCACATTATCACAAGCAGGATTATTAGGAGGAGGTCATTATGAGGGTTTAGAAGGAGGAAGTTATGATGGAGGGTTGGAATTACATGGAGGTTATGGTGATGGTGGAGGTCATGAAGATTATTATGTAATTACATATTATTTTTGTTTTTATAACATTATAATCTCAAAGCTTTATAAGAAAATTTTCAATTTTATTCATTGTTTTGTTTTATGTAGGCACATCCACAATATAAATTTAGTTACGCAATTCATGATCCTCATACTGGTGACGAAAAGCAACAGCACGAAGAACGTAATGGAGATGAAGTTAAAGGAAGTTATTCGTTAAAAGAAGCTGACGGTAATATTAATAAAATTAATATTAGTTATTTTGATAACAGTCATATTTTAGGTACGACCAGAGTAGTTGAATATAAAGCAGATAAACATAATGGTTTTAACGCTGTGGTGCACAAGATTGGAGAACCGCAGCATCCGGTGGAAAATTATGAACATTATTCAGGACATGGGCATTTTTAAACTAGAATTTGTGTAGATTTTTAATTGAATAAATGCTTGTGATATTTTCATATTTCTAAGAATTTTATACACATATTGATATGAAAAATCAGTGAAATCAGCAAGATATTTTAACTATAAACCACACCAAAAACATTAACAGCAAATTTGATTAAACAAATGAAACAGGGAGCAAAAAGTGTCTACATTAAATAAATCTATTCATCAGAAAAAAATTGGAAACCCTTTAGGAACTGTTTACTAAAATCATTTATTAAAAAATTGCTTCTAAATGAATCATCATGTGATATAAGGGAGCAAGTATTTCTAAATAATATACAAATGGAAGGTGAAAGCATTTTCATCACGTTTCTATATGTATATTATGAACCTGATGATAGCCAATAAAAAAGTACATTTATAGTTTTTTTCAAAGAAAATATTTAATACTACATTGTGGATTATACATGTACTATTTTTTATTAAGCTGGTATTGGTATGTGTCACCCGACATGGTGCGCTGACTGGTGGTCATATTATAAACTAGCGCCAGGGTGACAGCTGGTAGTTAGCCATACATAAAAATAAGGCAAATTTGTATACTGTTAAATTTTGTTTATTTATATTTCGTCTATTAATAATAAAAAAGTGTACATCAGTGAAAATTAACATTTAACTATGGCCTCAGATTTATTAAATAATTGTGGAGCTAGATTTTCTTCAAAAAAAAAAACAAAAGTAGAAAATACTGTTGTGTATAAGGATGTTCAAGTAATGCAGCCCAAAATTCAGACGTTCGTTTTCATCATTTTCCAAAACCTAATCGGTTTTTTGTTAAAAGAAAAACAATGAAAAATGTAAACTATATTCAGTGTCATTAAAATTTACACTTACCGAGTACAATATAATAACACCTCTGTTAAGGCACCGCTGTGATGTGTTTACATCTTTCACTAAGTCCAGCTGTACAGCTACACTTTGATGAAACAATTTGACCATTTTTTTGTATAACTGTTTTTATTTCATGGGGTTTATCACGAAAAGCTGATGATTGTATACAATACGACAAAATATCGTATTGATCATTGTTTTGATTTTCCAACCCATTATACATTAAATGTCCTGCATTAATTATTTTCTCTCCTTCTACAAAATTTCGAGATTTAGGAGTAGCCTCAATAAAGTCAAGAACTTGATTTAATGATAAAAACATTTCAATTGTAAATAAAAACTACATAACTTTGGGTACCTAATTAAATCACATCTATCATCCTAGCAGTAGTAATATTTTTAACCACCAGAGCGCGTAGCGCCAAGTGACACTTACCAATATAGGCGTACTAATAAAATATACCTATTTTGGAATATAAAAATAATTTCTTGGATTCCAGAGTTCTTAAATATATAAAATGTAGTTCTTAACCGACACTAACGTTTTAGGTATCTAATTACAAAATTATTTAATATTAAAGAAAGACGCAATATAAAAACTGGATTAAATATAGTCTGATGTAAAAGGGAACATGTTTACCCGACTGTAGTAAATAGATATTCTCTAACCATATACTAATTACATGAAATCTGAATATTTGGGAACGTAAAAAAGTCGTTGGGAGTATACAGTGGATAGTCTAACAAATCGATGTCTTGAAGTTACAAAAACTCGATTGTTTTTTGGGTAGTATGAGCACTTGCATTGTCCTGATGTGTGATGATTCGCGGTTGTGTGTGGCTTTGTTGTAGTTTCGAGAAAACTTCTGGTAAACAAATTTTTATATACACATAACCATTCTTTGATCTTCTTAAGCAACTGCTAACACATGACCAGATTTCGACACAAAAGTTGTGACCATTTTCTTTGACACACTTCGAGAACGGAACTCTTTTGTTGGTTTTTCCTCATCGTGAAATACCTACACAACGGATTGTAGTTTATTTTCGGTGCGTAGGAGTAAATCCAAGATTCGTCGCCTCTAATAATACTATAGTTGATTCAAATAGAAGTGTCATCAAGTAGTCTCTGGAAAATTCAAATTTGTAGTGGCAGCACCCACGTTTAGTGAAATTTGAATCGCAATATTAGCCAGCTTGTGATCAGATTGCTACATATGCTCAATATAACTATAAACATTTTGACACATCGCGATGACATATAATTCCCTAACTAAAGTTGTGTTTCCATTGAATCTAGTAATAAAGTTAAAGATGATCTCACACGTACCCAGCCCACTTGATGACACTTCTATCTGAATCAACTATATAAACGTTATTTGAGCTTTCTTTGTTGAACCGTTCCAATATTTTTCTACACCAATTGGCCCGAAACATTTATTGCTCTTCTTTAAGCAAATAAGGTATTCAACAGAAACCCAACTTCGTAACACCCAGTTGTTCATGTAGGATCTTTTGGATCAAGTTCTTTGAAACGTCCAAAGATGCTTCTATCTCTCTTCATGTTACACGACGGTCATCATTAATTAGCCGACAAACTGCTCTTATTGGTGGAACTAGACTGGATTAGTCGCTGAGACTGAAGCGATCACGTTAAATTTGGCAATACCAGCGGGTAATAGTTGACTGATGTGGTGCTTTATTTCCAAAAAAAACCATTTCAGCGAGACGTTGCTGTTGGGATAATCCTCTCTGAAAAATGTTAGAAATTATTGCTCAAAAATGTTCTCGGCTCAGATCTACTTCGACCGACTGGCTGATTTCAAAATTTTACTGTACCTACACGACTTTTTGTATCGCAATGAAACTGTCGATTTATGTCAACAAAAGATTGAGGTGAAATTTGTTTCTATTGGTGGCGCCATTAAAGCGGCTATATAAAAAACTAAAAAGACAACCCTAATAGTTCAGTTACTAAGGGATTTAGGTACCTTTGAATTCTTTATAAATGCATTGATGGATTTGAAATTTTGTTTGTTGGTAAAGAAGTACATAAGGAACAAAAGTTACTTGGTGCCGATATGAGCTTCCACCCTGGGGGTGGTTGTGACCCCTTCTTGAGGGTGGTAATTTTTTTCACTTAAATAAATCCTAGACTCAATAGAGGGACACGTTTTAAGAAAAAATGTATTATTAATTATTAGATTAATATTTGTGAGTTATTGACTAACGAAAAGAGAGATATTTTGTTCAAAAAACATGTTTTTTAAAGGTTTTTGAAAAATAGCTATAAAAATAAAAAATAATAAAATTTAGCTTTAAAAAAAGAAATTGTTTTTTATAAATGTAAGTACAATATAAACAAGTTCCAAAAATTTTGTTTTTTGAGTATTTAACGTCAAATAACGGAAAACGCGTAGATTTTTTGACAAAGACTAATACAATATATTGAAAAAATATAGATCCTATTACGCCCCTATGCTTTAAAGTGTTGGCTTACGTGGTTTATCTTCGACACTTATACGACCACATTTAAACTCAAAAACCCATCGGTTAAGGAGCAGATTCCTTTAACACTTTCACCATTTTTGTTTGCATTTCTTTTGTATTAAACCTTCCAAAACAAAGAATTTTATCACTGAACGATATTCGCTTTTTTCCATTGTAACAAAATACACTGACACGTTTACTTAAAAAGGCTTGTAAACAAAGGATGAATTGACAAATCAAAATAGAATTTTTTGTGTATTCAAATGGAAGATGAAATATTCAAATAGCGTATAAATTACGATTTTCTTAAATTTATTAACAATAACCCTTTTTATCACAATTTACTTTCTTTTAGCAACAAGTTTTCGATGCATCTTTCTTAAAGAATCTGCATAAAAATTTAATCTATAATTTTTAAATTTTTGATCTTACTCCCTTCACTTTTACACGAATAAGTGTATATAAAATAATACTTACAAATATGATAATATATTTATTTTCAGTAAACTATTTTTTTATAATCTTATATCTTTTTTATAATTTTATATCTTTTTTAAATTTAACCAAACGCCTCCTTCTACAGCTGGTATTCTTCCAAGGTTGTATTTGATCGGTGTTTGTGTGTTTTCACTTAAAGTTATTTTAAATTTTTGAACAATTGCACAAATTCCAACTTTAGATTCCAGTTTACCAAAACGTATACCTAAAAAACACAAATTTTTGTCGATAGAAGACACACAAAGCAACAAAAAATAATCATAAAATTGAAAGCTCTTAGGTTTCTTTGCCTAAATGCTGAGACCAAGGAAGGTCGAAAACTTTCATAATGGGATCACAAACTAATTTAACGTTAGGGTGAAACCTTTGATGGAAAACCCAGTTTACGATGGTCAAAATCGGAAAACATTTTTGATAACAAAGTTCGTTATCTTACACACCGTTAAAACAAACCTCAAGGTATTGTTTTAGGAAATCCTGTAATGTTTGAGACTTGTTTCGACTTCTATTCGTCATCTTCAGCCAGGGAAAGTACCATAAGGCAAGGCATAACTCTTATTGAGTAAAATTTCTTTAGGAATTAATAAACTAAGAATTGTAGCATCATTTGTTTTTTACAAACCCATTTGTCAGGTACACAATGAATAAACTTTGTTCTAAAGCATTAATTGATCTACTTAATTTGCCAACAATCATGAATAATCATAAAATTAAAAACTCTTAGGCTTCTTTACCTTACTAATGAGACCAAGAAAGTTTGAAACTTCTCATAATAGGATCGAACACATACCCATATAATGTTAGGGTGAAACTTCTGATAAAAAACCTAGTTTATGAAGTTCAAAATAAAAAACGTTTGATAACAAAGTTCGCTGAAACAAACTTGATGATAGAATTTAAATAACACGTTATATATCTTACCTATACATGCACGTGGACCTTCACCAAATGGTAAATAAGAGAACTGAGGAATCTTAGATTTATTTGCTTTGCTAAATCGATTTGGATTAAACTTTTGTGGCTCAGGAAAATAGTCAGGATCCCAATGTAGACCATGTACGGGAATTGCTGCTAGTGTGCCTGGGTCAATAACTACATCAGTGCCAGGAATTTTATAGGCTGTGTTGCAAACACGTGTAAGAACGGAAGCTGGTGAATGTTTTCGAAGAGCCTCTAAAAAGTATGTCAAATATTAAAATAGTAGTGTATAGACTTCTATCTGTAATTTAAAACATTATATTGTTCAATACAAATATGGTGAATTCAGATGTTGGTACGAGTTGTAGTTAAAAGACAAATAGAAGTCTAATTAAGGCTAGTTATAATTTCTGGATACTTGTTTTTATAGGAAAATTACTATATGAAATATAAGTTCATAATAAAACACAAATTACCATTTAGGACTTGTTCTAAATATTCCATCTCCATGAGAGCATCGTAAGAAATTTGTCCATTATGCCGATTCAATACTGTGTCTATCTCGTCCCGGAGTTTCTCCTGAACATCTTCATTTTGAGCTAATTCTAATAATGTAAAGGTCATCGCAGTCGAAGAAGTTTCAAATCCAGCTACATAAAATGTAACACATTGAGCTAATATTTCATTTAATGACAAATGAACGTTATTAGTTTTAGAAATAAGGTGTTTATCTTCTTTGTCTTCCAAGGTTTTTCCAGTGTTTTTTATCTCAATTAATAGTTGCAAAAAATCTTTTCTGTATACATTATTTTTTTCTCTATAGTCAATAACATCTGTAATCACTTTTCGAAAAAAATCTTCTATATCCCGCCTTGACACTCTAAATCCTATTTTAATTAAAATCCAATGCGGCACTATAGTTGTTATTAAATGCTTTACAATCTGTATAAAATTTGGTTCTAGAATTGAAACAAATTTTTTTCGAAACTCTGTATCCGGATTTTCCATACTTTTAACTTCCAAACCAAATGCTACAGAAGCTATTATATCAGTGCCAAATAGTAGTAGGATTTGTTTAATATCAACTGGATTGTTAGCTATCGCATAACTGTCTAATAGTTTATTTAAATCTGATGTACATGCTGTCACGGTTTCAAACATCATTTTCATTTTACCTGAAATAAATTCACTATTAAGAACAAACAAACTGTTTAACATTATTTTTCTGCTCATAAGGTTAAAATATACTTATTATTATTCAACAGATTACAGTAGTTGAAGTCGCATTTCAGTCACTAGAGATTGAAAGTTTTTTCAGGGTTTTCAGGGATTTTGACATTTCAATTTTAATAAGGATAACGTTAGTTACTGCGGTCGTTAATGTCTAGTTCGTAAAAATGAGTGATTTAGAAGAAATTGTAAAAGAGGCAAAAAATGCATACAAGAACTCATAAAAAATGTATTCACTGGAGAATTAGAAAAGGCACTAATACGTTTTCTAAAAAAGTTTTTGAAATTTATTTGGCCAAGAAGAAAAAAACCTCAATACCCAATGTTAAAAGCGACTATTTTAATTAAAAAAAACATTGATATTTTATATTATTTAAATTAAGATCAATTTTAAAACGGCAGCTTCATGGATCATGGATATCATCCAAAAACATAAAAAAACGTTCTACAAAGAAGCTCCTAATAACGTTTGCCTGTTTACAGAAGGAGATTAGATTAGATGTTTATTGGGCTGGCTGTTAGCTTATATCACTGCGAACTTTGCAGATCTATTGTGACCACCCATTATTTCAAGGATAGGATTAGAGAACCTTGTCCAGCCCTGCCCTCTTAATGAGACTTAATAGCCTTGACAGTGGCCACTCCGCATAACTTGAGCAGCCGGTTTCTCCTCTCCCAGTACTAGATACCGCATCCTTGCGAGGCCCTCGCATTGGCATATGACATGAAATGCGGTTTTCTCCTCCTCTTGGTAGCATCGACAGATGTCTTCACCTGCTAAGTTCAACTGACTCATGTGTTTCTTGAGCCTACAATGTCCTGTCAAGAGACTGACAATCATTCTGACATCGTTTCGTCTTTGTGATAGCAGCTCTGCAGTAAACTTCGCCGAGTGTCGCTTTATGAAGACTTTTGCTTGTCGCTTGCCCGGTGATATTTCCCAGCTCTCCTGGGCCTTCTCTAGCCTACATTTCTCAATGGCTGCCTTTCTAAATGTGTCAGCAACTTCACCGAATTGTTCCGGGCCAATCATTGGGGTATTAGCTCCCGCAAGGGTCAATTCATCAGCGTTCTCATCCTCGAAACCCTGAGTGTCCTGGTATCCATGCCAGTGTCAGAGAATTTTCACCTGCGGCATGTTTCAGGGCCCCAACGCAGTCCCACACATCTGTGAGCTTATTTGTGCTGAGACTATCGCCTTTAGAACTGCTTGGCTGTCGGTATATGACTACAGTTCTACCCGTTATACCCTGACTTACGATCTTCGTTCAGCCTGAAACAATGTGCCATACGCACCTAGACTCAGTTGGACTTTTATTCTGTGTCCTCTTCTGTATATGACCGACCCTGTGCCTTTCTCAGTCTTTGAGCCATCGGTATACCAAATCGGTATACCATACTTAAATTTAAGCAATTTATATGAACATCGAGGGTAAGCAATGAGAGGAATTTCTGCCACTCTGTTAGTAAATGCGGTAAGCAACCCAACTATGATAAAAAGGCACGGTGGATGGAAGTCGTAGAAAAAAAAGGATATGTAGGTAATACTCTCGACTCTGTACATTGAAATTTCATTTGAATCATAATATATTATTTGATTACCTTTCGTTTCTGTCATACAAGTCATGGTATCTGAAAAACTATTTTTATATATTTAAGCAAAAACTATATTTACCCGTTGTGAATGTTGGAGTTAACTTCGCTCTAATAGTCTTCCATTTTTCGTCTTTCAAGAAAAGTACATTTCCAGACAATGGATCATCTTTCTCATTAACATATTCATCGTGATTTACGAAATGCGAAAAATCTGTCTGCAGAACACTTTTTATTATATCAAGATCAGTTAGAATTATTGTTGGTGTCAAATTGCTATAAACACCACCAAACTTTTTACCTCTTGATTTAAAATGATTATAAAAATTTTTGAATAAATTCAATCTGTTTTCTTTTTTTTTAAGCAGTGGTCCTGTGTTACCGAAAAAGAATTCGGGTTCTATATAATCCACACCTTTTCGTTTCCAATAAGAATGACTCCAATTTATGTACATCCATATTACACCGGCTAATGCAGGTAAAATGTAGAGCAAGAAAAAGAGAAACATACTTAATAACACTTTACTATGTTGTAAACTAAAGTTTGCATATAAAAATTATATATCCTTTAAATATTTTTGTTATTTACTCACAGAGGTTAATCAAATAAATATCATTATAAAAATAAATGTATTTATTATATTTCTAGATAAGAATTACAAGGGTATCACAGTAGTAACACAATGGACATCTAAATTTATGTATTATCTTTTATTTATCAACAAACAGTTCATTGGGATAAACAATCTTTTTTTTTTCAGCAACATTGTACTTTTTCTTTATTTACTGTAAGTTAATCAGAATTATTTATAATTATTAACCTTAAATGACTCAACATAAAACAATACTATTTAACAATACCATAATAGGGCAGTTTTGGCCTGAATATTGATTTGTTGGTTTTATATTTTATTGTATTGTTTTATATTAAATTCAGCTAAGTCAGAGTCTGTACATTGAATCTCAAATCAAGCTTGAATAGTTTAATTTTAATTCTCACGAAAATATAATAAAGACATTATCGGGGATTACCAATGCGGTTTTAGAAAACACCGGTCTATAGTGGATCAAATCTTCACAATCTTCCAACTGATGGAGAAATGTTAGAAATTCAATAAGGAACGGTTTGATTTCAAACAGGCACACGACAGCGTGCGAATGACCCAATGGAAGAAGTAGGAATACCTAAAAAATGATCAATTTAACAAAAGCATCTGTAGTTGCATCTAACAGCAAAGTTAAAGTAGGACAACTGCTCTCTAAGTCTTTAGTAATTAACTCAGGTTTGAGACACGGGTAGTATTTAATAATATACAAATGGAAGGTGAAAGCATTTTCACCACGTTTCTATATATTAAGAACATGATGATAACCAATAAAAAAGTACATTTATAGTTTTTGTCAAAGAAAAGATTTAATACTACTTACATTGAAGATTATACATGTAGCTACTTACATATAGTGTAATTTTTATTAAGCTGGTATAATAAAATCGTCACGGTGAAGGTTTATAGGAGCACTAATAAAAATACATATTTTGAAATATAAAAATAATTTCTTGGATTCCAGAGTTCTGAAATATATAAAATGTAGTTCTTAACCGACAGTAACGTTTTAGGTATCTAATTACAAAATTATTTAATATTAAAGAAAGACGCAATATGAAAACTGGATTAAATATAGTCTGATGTAAAAGGGTAGATGTTTACCCGACTGTAGCAAATAGATATTCTCTAACCATATACTAATTACATGAAATCTGAATATTTGGGAACGTAAAAAAGTCGTTGGGAGTATACAGTGGATAGTCTAACAAATCGATGTCTTGAAGTTCCAAAAACTCGGTTGTTTTTTGGGTAGTATGAGCACTTGCATTGTCCTAAAGTGTGATGATTCGCCGTTGTGTGTGGCTTTGTTGTAGTTTCGAGAAAACTTCTGGTAAACAAATTTTTATATACACATAACCATTCTTTGATCTTCTTAAGCAACTGCTAACACATGACCAGATTTCGACACAAAAGTTGTGACCATTTTCTTTGACACACTTCGAGAACGCAACTCTTTTGTTCGTTTTTCCTCATCGTGAAATACCCACACAACGGATTGTAGTTTATTTTTAGTGCGTAGGAGTAAATCCAAAATTCATCGCCTCTAATAATACTATAAGTAAACGTTATTTGAGCTTTCTTTGTTGAACCGTTCCAACGTTTTTCGACACCAATTGACCCGAAACACTTTTTGCTCTTCTGTAAGCAAATGACGTATCCAACAGAAACCCAACTTCGTAACACCCAGTTGTTTATGTAGGATCTTTTGGATCAATTTCTTTGAAACGTCCAAAGATGCTTCTATCTCCCGTCATGTTACACGGCGGTCATCATTAATTATCCGACGAACTGCTCTTATTGGTGGTCCTAGACTGGATTAGTCGCTGAGACTGGAGCAATCACGTTAAATTTTGCAATACCAGCGGCTAATAGTTAACTGATGTGGTGCTTTATTTCCAAAAAGAGAAACCATTTCAGCGAGACGTTGCTGTTGGGATAATTTTCTCTGAAAATTGTTAGAAATTATTGCTCAAAAATGTTCGAGCCTAAGATCTACTTCGACCGACTGGCTGATTTCAAAATTTTACTGTACCTACACCACTTTTTGTATCGCAATGAAACTCTCGATTTATTTTGTAACCTCTTTTTATCTGAAGGTGGTAAATGCTCGGCTGAAGAGGTTAACTAATGCGAACGGCACTAGTGGGTTAGGGGAGAGCGAGCGTGGATTCGTTCGAGCTAGATGATGAATTATTGATGAGATAAAAAGGAGTGTATTTAATAAGGCAATAGAAGTTAAAAGAAACAAAAGAGAGGGAAAGAAAGAAATGAAAGAGAAAGGAAAATGGGCGCCACTTATGTTTTTTATCCTGAGGATGGGGAAATATACGAAACCCAGATGGAATGAGAAAAATATATAAGCTAGATAAGATAACCTATCCTTGTTAGAAATAAAATTACACACTTTTATTTATAAAACTAATACGATAATTATACTTACACTTTCCTTTACTTATCCCAATGGTTTAGGTTCCAACTTGTAAGATAGAGATATATTAAAAAAAAACAAAATTTAGTACTTTATTAAGACTTGTTCTATTAACTAATAATATTAATCAGAATAACATACATCAGAGAGGAAAAGAAAAACATCTATTTAAACACTAAACAGAATTTATTACTTGATATGGTAATAAATGAGATAAACAACAAAAAAAATATCTATGTCAGAAACAGTAAATCGTATTACTACTCACATTTGTGATTAGTTCATAAACATATCTTTTGTTACACTTAAAATAACAGCTAGGTATATTGTTTTGTTGTTTTTGTGTACCCTGTTAAGCGAAAAGTGAGGGAGATGAAAGTTAGATGAAAAATTAAAAAATTACCTTTTGCTTTTGTATTAACTCGAGTTAAAAAAGTACTTACACAACCATTTATAATTATTAGAGATACATATAAGACATACAGATAAAAAAAATTAGTAAAAAAACTGAATCACATTCTGTGCGTCACGGTCACTTATTACTTTAAATCTTGATACGTAGGTATTATCAATATTGAATACAATTAAGACTAATCTTCAATATAAAATTAACAGTCACCGGCTTTTCAAAAAAACTGAGTCACACTCTGAGTTTTACGGTCACTTATTACTTTAACTCTTGGTACGTAGATATTATTAATATTGAATACAATTAAATCCAATATCCAAAGAAAGAAACAGTACTCTTTTTTCTTGTAGCAAAAATAGTAACGATACAATAAAAAGACTTACAAATGGCTCCTGAGTGACTAGATCAGCGTCCAAGCTTAATCTCGGAAATACGGTAAAATTCGGCTTCTCATTAGCCTCATCCACAGGTAATTACAGGTGGCATTCACAAAACCACTTACGATAAACCACAAACTTATTTAATCGGCACTAGGAACACTAATACTTTATGAGATAAAGGTAATAAAAAAACCGAGAAGATTCTAACTAAGTGTGTCAAGTCCTTCTCAGCTCGACCACCGCCCTAGAATGAATTTCTCTTAGCAACCAGAAAGACGCGTCAGCTACCCTCGCTTAACTCACCTGATCTTAAACATGAAATCTGATTGGTCAATAGAAAAAATCAATACTTCGCTTTGAAAAGTTCGTTAGATTTTCGAGTTCTAGAATGTTCTATCTAAAATGTTATGCCTACAGGGTCGGCATAGATTCAAACAAATTGAAAAAAAAAGAATTTTAATTAATCGGGTTTTTTAAAACGCTACAGTTTCAACAAAAGATTAAGGTAAAATTTGTTTCTATTGGTGACGCCGTTAAAGCGGCTATATAAAAAACTAAAAAGACAACCCTAATAGTTCAGTTACTAAGTGATTTACCTATGAATTCTTTATAACTGCATTGATGCATTTGAAATTTTGTTTGTTGTTAAAGAAGTACACAAGGAACAAAAGTAAATTGGTGCCGATATGAGCTTCCACCCTGGGGTGGTTGTGACCACTTCTTGGGGGTGGTAATTTTTTCACTTAAAATAAACCCTAGACTCTATAGAGGAACAAATTTTAAGAAAAAATGTATTATTAATTATTAGATCAATATTTTTAAGTTATTGACTAATGAAAAAAGAAATTTTTTGTTTACAAAACTTGTGTTTTTTAAAGGTTTTTTAAGAATAGCTCTAAAATTAAAAGTTTGATCAAAAAACGTGTAATGAAAAAAAATTTAGCGTTAAAAAAAGAGATTGTTTTTTATAAATGTAAGTACATATAAACTAAGTTCCAAAAACATAGCACCTATTACGCCCCCGAGCTTTAAAGTGTTGGCTTACGTGGTTTATGTTCGACACTTGTACGACCACATTTAAACCCATCGATGAAGTAGCAGATTCCTTTAACACTTTCACCATTTTTGTTTGCATTTCTATTGCTGATAAACCTACTACAACAAAGAATTTATTCACTGAACGATATTCGCTTTTTTCCATTGTAACAAAATACATTGACACGTCATAGTCCAAGATCCCGGGGCCCCCAGACCTTTCTTATTTTCTAACTCTCAAAATTATGAGAAATGTGTGGGGTAATGTATGCTTAAGCACCTATGCATACCCGCTAACTTGATTACCCGGCCCTTTTACAGGTAACAGGTAAGAAAGGTACATAAAAATATGGATTACTTTCCTTAAATTCTAACAGCTGGTTTTTGGATATGTTTTACAAAATATTGTACGAAATCATAATCAAATATTGCCAGACACCTCTTGTGGGCGGTATAAGGTCTCCCAACGAAAGTTTGTGACAGCCACGTGTTAGTCGGCGCAGGTAGGCGGAGTCTTTCTATCAGTGGCGGACGGAAATAAAAATATATTATACATCTTAAATTAATTTTTAATGTATGATGCTAACATAATTAAGAAGAATTTATTTTATATAAATTTGTTACTGCCCACTTTAAACTAAAAAATACATACATTTAAAAAACAACTCAGAAACTCTCTCAGCATATTCGTAGCTAAATACAGTTTACAAAACCATTATAGCTACCACACTGACAAGCTTTCAGAACGGTCGTTGTTATCGTAACGCTCGTAAACTAACCACTGCGCATTGAACGAGAGGCCACGTGGCTGTCCCAAACTTTCGTTTGCGATCTATACCGCCCACAAGAGGTGTCTGGCAATATTTGATTATGATTTCGTACAATATTTTGTAAAACATATCCAAAAACCAGCTGTTAGAATTTAAGGAAAGTAATCCATATTTTTATGTACCTTTCTTACCTGTTACCTGTAAAAGGGCCGGGTAATCAGGTTAGCGGGTATGCATAGGTGCTTAAGCATACATTACCCCACACATTTCTCATAATTTCAAGAGTTAGAAAATAAGGAAGGTCTGGGGGCCCCGGGATCTCAGTCTATCAACTTTAAATGGCTTGTAAACAAAGGATGAATTGACAAATCAAAATAAAATTTTTGATGTGAAACATCTATAGCCGTACGTGAATCAGATTTCTCGCGTGGCGACGGTGACGTATGATTCGTATGACGTAAAAAACCTAACGCATCGATAATATATAATAAAGAGATGTACTGATACCTTATATGAAATTGGTCTCATGTTTTGAGCGACGCGACGGTGGCGCGCCAACAATAGGGGGAAGAAGCTCGTTGATTCAAAAATTTGGCGGGACAGGGTATGAATTGTTTCATAAAAACCTAACTCGATTCCGCCTACTATCGTTTCTGTATATCTAAAAATGTTTGTTTGTATAGGCAACATAATATACCTACATATTTTGCTGACCTGTAAAATTGACAGCTAGTCAATCAAAATAGATTGTTGGTGAATAGTCCCTGTAAAATTTGTGTATAAAGTGTTTGTTTTAAATATGAATAAACAAAGTGTTAATAAAGAAAGTGATGAAAAAATATTGAATAAAAATGAGCGACTACCTACCTACTCTATATACATTACGGTGTCCGTTATTTCCCAAATTTGGTTTTGTTCTCCAAACACCCATCATCAAATTTTTAGATTATGACCTAACAAAAATTATCAAAACTTAACCAGCCCTTAATATTCACATTAACCCGTGCGTAAATCATAATACATTTCCCATTTAAATACCGTTTAAAAGTTATTCAACGATAAAGTTGTATTCATAGTTAAATTCATCATTTTCCTTTTTTTTATTTAGTATCGCTTTTTGTTTGTACTAAAATTATGAAGTAACTACAATTATATTAATATAGTAACGTACTTCTATATAAATTTGTGTTTTAATAATTTCCTTTTTTAAGATTATTGAATTTAAGGCAATTAAATAAACAGCTAAACGAAATCACTTTTTAAATTTATTTAATAAATAGTCATCGTTATCTGGAAAAAATCGTAATATTTTATTTTATCATTATGACATATTTAGTTCCTATCACAATCTGTTCTTTTCTGCATATTACTTTTACACAATAATGTCGATGTTTCACATCTGCCAGGCGTCCCGTGACGGCTCACATTTTTTTTGTGTATTCAAATGGAAGATGAAATAATAAAATAGCGTATAAATTACGATTTCCTTAAATTTATTAACAATAACCCTTTTTATCACAATTTACTTTCTTTTAACAACAAGTTTTCGATGCATCTTTCTTAAAGAATCTGCATAAAAATTTAATCTATAATTTTTAAATTTTTGATCTTAATCCCTTCACTTTTACACGAATGAGTGTATATAAAATAATACTTACAAATATGATAATATATTTATTTACAGTAAACTAAACTTAATGTGACCTATTTTTTATAATTTTATATCTTTTTTAAATTTAACCAAACACCTCCTTCTACAGCTGGTATTCTTCCAAGGTTGTATTTGATCGGTGTTTGTGTTTTTTCACTTAAAGTTATTTTAAATTTTTGAACAATTGCACAAATTCCAACTTTAGATTCCAGTTTACCAAAACGTATACCTAAAAAAAATAATAAATTGTTTTCAATAGAAGAAACACAAAGCAACAAAAAATAATCATAAAATTGAAAGGTTTCTTTTTCTAAATGATGAGATCAAGGAAAGTCGAAAACTCTCATAATGGGATCACAAACTAATCTAACATTAGGGTAAAACCTTTGATCCAAAACCCAGTTTACGATGGTCAAAATCGGAAAACATTTGATAACAAAGTTCGTTATCTTACACACCGTTGAAACAAACCTCAAGGTATTGTTTTGGGAAATCCTGTAATGTTTGAGACTTGTTTCGACTTCTATTGGTCATCTTCATCCAGGGAAAGTACCATAAGGCAAGGCATAACTCTTATCGAGTAAAATTTCTTTAGGAATGAATAAACTAAGAATTGCAGCATCATTTGTTTTTTACAAATCCATTTGTCAGGTACACTGTACTTTTGACTTAAGGAAATGAATAAACTTTATTCTATAGCATTGATTGATCTACTTTATTTGCCAACAATCATAAATAATCATAAAATTAAAAACTCTTAGGCTTCTTTACCTAACTAATGAGACCAAAAAAGTTCAAAACTTCTCATAATGGGATCGAACACATACTCATATAATGTTAGGGTAAAACTTCTGATAAAAAAAACTAGTTTATGAAGTTCAAAATAAAAAACGTTTGATAACAAAGTTCGCTAAAACAAACTTGATGATAGAATTTCAAGAACGCGTTATATATCTTACCTATACATGCACGTGGACCTTCACCAAATGGTAAATAAGAGTTCTGAGGAATCTTAGATTTATTTGCTTTGCTAAATCGATCTGGATCAAACTTTTGTGGCTCAGGAAAATAGTCAGGATCCCAATGTAGACCATATACGGGAATTGCTGCTAGTGTTCCTGGGTCAATAACTACATCAGTGCCAGGAATTTTATAGGCTGTGTTGCAAACACGTGTAAGAACGGAAGCTGGTGAATGTTTTCGAAGAGCCTCTAAAAAGTATGACAAATATTAAATTATATTGTATAGAAAATATTATATTGTTGGATACAAATATTGTAATTCATGTTGGTACGAGTTGTAGTTAAAAGACAAATAGAAGTCTATTTCTGGAAACTTATTTTTATAGGAAAATAAAATAAAATATAAGTTCATAATAAAACACAAATTACCATTTAAGACTTGTTCTAAATATTCCATCTCCATGAGAGCATCGTAAGAAATTTGTCCATTATGCCGATTCAGCACTGTGTCTATCTCTTGCCGGAGTTTCTCCTGAACATCTTCATTTAGAGCTAATTCTAATAATGTAAAGGTCATAGCAGTCGAAGAAGTTTCAAATCCAGCGACATAAAATGTAATACATTGCGCTAATATTTCATTTAATGACAAATGAACGTTATTAGTTTTAGAAATCAGGTGTTGTTCTTTGTCTTCCAAGGGTTTTCCAGTGTTCTTTATCTCAATTAATAGTTGCAAAAAATCTTTTCTGTATACATTACTTTTTTCTCTATAGGCAATAACATCTGTAATCACTTTTCGAAAAAAATCTTCTATATCCCGCCTTGACACTCTAAATCCTATTTTAATTAAAATCCAATGCGGCACTATAGTTGTTATTAAATGCTTTACAATCTGTATAAAATTTGGTTCTAAAATTGAAACAAATTTTTTTCGAAACTCTGTATCCGGATTTTCCATACTTTTAACTTCTAAACCAAATGCTACAGAAGCTATTATATCAGTGCTAAATCGCAGTAGTATTTGTTTAATATCAACTGGATTGTTAGCTATCGCATAACTGTCTAATAGTTTATTTAAATCTGATGTACATGCTGTCACGGTTTCAAACATCATTTTCATTTTACCTGAAATAAATTCACTATTAAGAACAAACCAACTGTTTAACATTATTTTTCTGCTCATAAGGTTAAAATATATTATTATTCAACAGATTACAGTAGTTGAAGTCGCATTTCAGTCACTAGAGATTGAAAGTCTCTGACCACCGGGTTTTCAGCGATTTTAATATTTGTAGCGATCAGAGATCGTTTTAGTTCCGAAATCCACCTGACTATTGGTAGATATTTATTTTATTCTTTTGTGCCACGATTATTAAGTGAGAGACGAGACTCTCTGATATCCGACGTCTCCTTGCGCGACGATAGTAATTTCGCGTTTATTTTAACTTCTTTCGTATTCCTGAAAAGTGCTCCTTAATAACAGTAAGTCATTCTATAGTTTCAGTTATTAATTTTATTTTTATTAAATTGTCCAAATTGTGGTGAATTTTGTTTGTTGTAAAATATTACTAACACTTAATTTCAAGTACAATCGCTATCGCAAACATAAGTTTTTTGTAATCATAGAGAGTATTGTACACGTGTATTTAAATTAATTATTTCTCGATAATATGAAGAAACCAGATAGCGATTCTATTTGATTGTAATTCATTAAGGGATGGAGTTTTGATTGTTGCTTTCATTATTAGGGTTTTTTGCCACATCCAGAGGGGCCCTAGTAGGGGAAAGATATTTAATTTGAGGACGTGTCAAGCCGTCAGCCATTTTGGAAACCGACTTAAGGATAGTTGATAATATTCCGAAGAGAAATCAATACCATACCTGGAAAGGAATATAGTTGATGATATCCGGAAGAGTAATCAAACCCATCCCAAGGAGAAGTTCCTTTATGGATACCATTACGGAAAAAAGATAAGAGAATTAATTAATTTATCGTTTTTTTTATTAAATTTACTATTGAAGATTTTTTTAATAAATCATTTAAACTGGTGTTTGAGTGTTATTTGCTTTGTTTTGTACTCTGGCACCGTGTAATTTGTGTTTGGAAAGGATTGATAAAACTAAGGAAAGAAGCCACCAACCCAATTGAGCTAGCCAAGGGTTATAATCCCATAAAAGGGAAAATTATTAAACTACAAATTGGCGCCCAATGCCAATTTAATTTTTAGGGTTTATTAATTAAGGTTACACATTTCAATTTTAATAAGGATAATTTTAGTTCCTGCGGTGGTTAATGTTTAGTTCGTAAAAATGAGTGATTTAGAAGAAATTGTAAAAGGGGCAAAAAATGCATGCAAGTTTACTCATAAAAAATGTATTCACTGGAGAATTAAAAAAGGCACTACTTAATACGTTTTCTAAAGAAGTTTTTGAAGCTTGTTTTGCTGAATTGTCCAAGAAGAAAAAAACATTTTGGACTCAATACCCAATGTTAAAAACGACTATTTTAATAATTAAAACCAACATTGATATTTTATATTATTTAAATTAAGATCATTTTTAAAACGGTAGCTTGATGGATATCATCCCAAAACATCAAAAACGTTCTCCACCGGAGAAGTAACTAATTTTTTAACCGAAGCACCTAATAACGTTTACGTGTTTACAAAAATAAGTTCATAATGAAAAATTTTTCTTTTAACTATATTTGTTTTTAGCTCGTTTTTATAATGGGAATATCAGGTGCTTCTCGTTGCGGCGGACTTCATAAATTAAAACTAGTGTAAATTTATTTGTTGTAACACTTTTGGATACCAAAAATAAAAACACTAGAAAGTTTGTCATCCCTCAAGAGTATGTTTAATTGTGTAAAAAATACTTAACACTTAGACCCTCAGATTAAAAAAAAAAAAAAATTGTAATTATCAAACCGGAAAATGTAGGCCATTTGTTGGTATAAATAAAATTAGCACAGTGCCAAAAACGGTTGCTACATACTTAAATTTAAGCAATTTATATGAACATCGAGGGTAAGCAATGAGAGGAATTTCTGCCACTCTGTTAGTGAATGCGGGAAGCAACCCAACTATGATAAAAAGGCACGGTGGATGGAAGTCGTAGATAAAAAGTATATGTAATAGGTACTCTCGACTCTCGATATTGAAATTTCATTTGAATCATAATATATTATTTGACTAGTTGTACTCGTAACGTCGTTCGCGTGGCGTGTTATTGTTGTATAAAAATTTCTTACCCCACCCCATTTAAGGAATGGGAGAGAAATTTTTATATACCAGATGTTAAGTTGAAAGAAGACAAATACATCTGTGAAAACCGCATTCAAATCGGATCAGTAGTTTTCATGTGATGCGCGAACAAACATACAGAAAGACAAAAAAATCTAACCACATTTTTGGGTTCTGTTTCGATGTGCCCGCGACGTCGTTCGCATGGCGTGTTGATTTTTGTATAAAAATTTCCTTCCTCACCCCGTTAAAGGGGTGGGGGAAGAAAGTTTTATACACCAGATGTTAAGTTGAAAGAAGACAAATACGTCTTTGAAAACCGCATTCGAATAGGATCAGTAGTTTTCATGTGATGCGCGCACAAACATATACATTTCAACAGTTTTATTATATGTATAGATGTATAGATTACCTTTCATTTCTGTCATGCAAGTCATGGTTTATGAAAAACTATTTTTGTATATTTAAGCAAAAACTATATTTACCCGTTGTGAATGTTGGAGTTAACTTCGCTCTAATAGTCTTCCATTTTTCGTCTTTCAAGGAAAATAGATTTCCAGACAATGGATCATCTTTCTCATTAACATATCCATCGTGATTTACGAAATGCGAAAAATCTGTCTGCAGAACACTTTTTATTATATCAAGATCAGTTAGAATTATGGTTGGTGTCAAATTGCTATAAACACCACCAAACTTTTTACCTCTCGATTTAAAATGATTATAAAAATTTCTGAATAAATTCAATCTGTTTTCTTTTTTTTTAAGCAGTGGTCCTGTGTTACCGAAAAAGAATTCGGGTTCTATATAATCGACACCTTTTCGTTTCCAATAAGAATGACTCCAATTTGTGTACATCCATATTACACCGGCTAATGCAGGTAAAATGTAGAGCAAGAAAAAGAGAAACATACTTAATAACACTTTACTATGTTGTAAACTAAAGTTTGCATGTTAGAATTATATATCCTTTAAATATTTTTGTTATTTACTCACAGAGGTTAATCAGATAAATATCATTATAAAATATAGTAAGAACTATTAAATGTATTTATTTTATTTCTAGATGCGAATTACGAGGGTATCACAGTAGTACCTAACACAATGAAAATCTTTAATTTATCTTTTTTAACTTCCCGCTAAAAAAAATAATTTTTTTTTTAAATCGGGAAGTTATTGGTTTCACCCCGTTTTTCGAAAATCGAGTTTTCATCGGATCTCAATGTTTTGAGGTCTTAGGAACCTCCCCTGACTATTTTTACGAGGGTGTCTGTATGTCTGTATGTACGTGTGGATGTGTGTGTGTGTGTGTGGATGTATGTAAACCTCTTATAACTTTTGAACGGCTTGACCGATCGGAATGAAATAAAAAGCATTCCAAAGAGTTCCATCTAACTTAGTTTCCCTGTAAGTTTGAACCGATTCGAGCTGGTAGATTTCAAGAAATTTCAAAATAACCGAAAAAAACAATTGGTAAAAATGATGTTTTTTGGGCATATCTTTTTGGCTGTTGCATTGATCAATTTCATAACCTAATCAGCTCTCAAGCTTAAAAAGCCACGTCGAATGCCGTTTTGCAAATTAAAATCGGTTGATTCGTTCGTGAGATATCGTTGTCGAAAAATTTCAAAAAAAGAGTTTTTTTTTTTTCAATAACTTAGAGATTTTTTGACTAACCGATTTTGCACTCTCGGTAACGTTTTTAGGTCTCAAAAAACTGCGTCGAATGCTATCTTGAACATCAAAATCGAATAAGGCGTTAAAAAGTTATGGCTTTTTAAACATTTCAAAAAAAGTCAAAAACGTCAAAATAGGTCACGTTAATATAGCTTTGCGGTTAAAACTAGCGGGAAGTTGCAAGGATGGCCTTTATAAGGTCAACCTCTTTTCGAATTTTTTTTTCAGCAACATTGTATATACTTTTTATTTATTTACTGTAAGTTAATTAGAATTATTTATAATTATTAACCTTAAATGACTCAACATAAAACAATACTATTAAACAATACCATAATAGGGCACTCTTGGCCTGAATATTGATTTATTAGTTTTATATTTTATTGTATTGTTTTATATTAAATTCAGCTAAGTCAGAGTCTGTACATTAAATCTCAAATCGAGCTTGAATAGTTTAATTTTAATTCTCACGAAAATATATTCCTTTTAATAAAGACATCATCGGGGATTACCAATGCAGTTTTAGAAAACACCGGTCTATAGTGGATCAAATCTTCACAATTTCCAACTGATGGAGAAATGTTGGAAATTCAATAAGGAACGGCACCAGCTGTTAATTGATTTTAAACAGGCATACGACAGCGTCCTAATGACCCAACGGAAGAAGTACGAATACCTAAAAAAATGATCAATTTAATAAGCTGGAGGTTGCGAGTTCGAGTCTCGCTGGGTGCGACATTTTTTCAATTTCTCCTTAATGTCCTTTAATATATTCTTGTTTGTATACTTTCTAAAAACTTTCAAAATTTCAAAATTTTCAAAAAATCCAATGAATCTTAAATAATCGTTTACAAGAGGATGTGTACTTAGTTAAATCTAACAGCAAATTTAAAGTAGGACAACTGCTCTCTAAGTCTTTAGTGGTTAACTCTGGTTTGAGACACGGGTACTATTTAATATTACATTGTAAATGGCCATGAGGATAGCAAAAAATAAACAAACTGTTCAGCAACCAGAGTCCACGACTGCTCCAGGCGTACGCAGAGGACATAAATCTAATGGGAAAAACTGCAGTTATTGTGAAAGAAGATGGGTTTAAAAATTAAATATAAAACAAAATATGTGTACAATACAAAAACACAAGCAATGATGAATAAATATAACTTTGAAGGAGTAAAAAAATTGTATACCTCTGTGGTAAATTACTAATGAACAATGATGCTACAGAAGAAATTAAAACAAGAATACAAAAGGCTAATTAGTACTGGTAAGCAATACAACAAATTATGAAATCAAGAAATATCAAAAGACAAACGAAAATATAAATCTACAGAACGGTCTTTAGACCAGTACTTACCTATGCATGTGAAACGTGGACGTTTACCAAACAAAATAAAAATCGATTAACGGTATAAAAAAAAGTCTTTTACCAAGAATATATGATCCAGTAAGATATACAGAATTAGAACGAACGCCGAATTAGCAGAAATGTATAGAACTCTAGATATTGTCCAAGAAATAAAAGTAATGAGAATGAGATGGGCAGGACATGTAAGAAGACAGGATGACGATAGACTTATTAAATTAGTGTGGGAAGAAACACCAACAGGAATGAGATCTATGGGAAGACCGAAGACCGCGACTTAGATGGAAAGATAACATAAACGAAGATTTAAGATCAATGATGATATAGAATCCACTAGACTAGATCTAATGCAAGATCCGAAGGAGTAAAGGGGTATTCTTTGGTCAGCGAGAACCCACCAAATGTTGTAGAGATACAGGGTAATTAGGTAAGTAAAATATAAATTAGCTATAAAACAACGTTGTTAAGGTCGGACACCACTGACACTAGTAGTCCAGCTAAGGCACTATAAACATAGGTATTATCATCAGCCATGTTTTGTCCAATGTCACTATATTCACGTGTTAGACCATAAACAAATTAAAGTGACGTGCAATCATATTTTGTAGTGGTGAAAATAGGAACTAACCCAGCTGGTAGCGCGAAAAGCGGAAAAGTAGTTATAATCGTATAGTGCCTTAGTAAGTACTAGTAGTGTTGTTTTAATATAAATTTAAGGTACTTTAAGCATAAAAAGGGTGTAGAAGTATAGTGAATAGTTTTAAACATGATGCGCTGAAGTCGCAACTTGTTGCCATCTTTATATTAGCATCAACACATCTATTCTATTATCTCTGGTTTTGTGGTTGACATTGGACAAAACATGGCTGACGATAATACCTATGTTTATAGTGGCTTAGTCCAGCGATTGAGGTATTTAGATAGACCTTGCGCCGTTGTGACTCTTGACATTTTAACACGTGAGTTATGTGACTAATTCTATCTGACTATTTAAAATAACCAGTAGCGTCGCGCACTCACTCTCTCTCTCTTTATTTTCAATACCTAGCATCTTTAAGGTCAGGAAACTCTGATTTGCGGATTTTTTTACAAGCACCTTTATAAAATTAAGTACAGAAAAAAATGATCTTTAATGTGATGGAAATGAAATAAATATACGGAATAAACGAAAAGTTCAAACAAAATCATACCTATTTACACCTGGCTGCGTAGAGGAAGCGGCTAAATGATCGGCAGCAACTGTACCTTTTCAAATCTTTCAAATACGCTATTATAAAGTGCTGTAAGCTTTATTTCCATAAGATGTAAACGAAATTTATTTCTAAAAGTCAATTAAAAATATTTTAATTAATACTACTGGCGGGTAATTACTATGATAAATGAATTCTCCAACTTATGAAGTTACAATTTTAATTGCCTACATTATTCCTACACTAATTTGCAGTGGGATCCTACTCTATATCAAAAGTACATTTTCCTTATTTTTGATATAAACCGCGTATCTAGTAAACTGAGAAGGTCATTCAAATAAACTTAACCGATAACAATGACGTTAAATGTAATTTTGACTATCATTATATAAATAAAAGATTATTAGGAATAATAGCACTATTATGTATGCAAGATTTTTATTATATTTGTTACGCAAATATTTCTCTATTTTCATTCCGATTTAAATAAAATTCCAACGTAGGGTTAAATTAATTTAATAATAATTTAGAATCATTTCTCAAACTATTGGAAATTGTAGTATTTATATTTGTTTTCTCTCTAGAAACCTGACTATAAGAAATACTTCTGATTTCACAGTTTGGCAATTAGCCATCAGATGTCGCCGCATATATCGAAAAAGAAAGTTTCCTGATAATTGTTTTATAACATACTAGCTGTCCCGGCGGACTTCGTACCGCATAACACTGTAGTGACTTTTTTTCATTTTTCGTTTTTTCGAATTTTTATTATTTTGTTTTTATCATTTTTCTCGTTATCAGGTTAATACTATTTTTTGGTTGTATTTTATAATTTATCGATTAAATATATTAGATATATACTGCGCCACCTTACGGTGGCTTTATAGTACTTAATTTAGTAAGAATTTCTGGTTTAAATATGTGAGATAATAACTGCGCCACCTTACGGTGGCGTCATAGTAGTTAATTTAGTAGTCGTTAAATATATGAGATATTAACTACGCCACCTTACGGTCCGGACTATAAATATTTTTAATTTATCAATTGTTATCACGTTGCTACGAGAGGGGATAGGTAATTGGGAAGGACAGAACGGGTTTCGTCGTGAGTTTGTGATTTTATTTCGTTCACTTTATCGATGAATTTGAAGAAATTCAGAGCTTTTCCGACTACCTTTGCCCTTCTGTTCTGGGTTATTGCCAACTATAAGAAGGGTCCTATTAAGGACCAACAAATTGCTATCTGAAAGAATTTCGCAGTTCGACGTCATTCTGTGAAGCCGACGCCATTTTGCTATTCCGTTCCATGTCGATAGAAAATCTGACTAGAAGTCCTTAAGGAGTATTCTCTTCCGACAGCTCTTCCGTTCCACGACATGTGAGATTCCGACAAGTAGTTCCTAGAGTGGGTATTCCATTCCGTTGCTGTTCCGATCCCCCGTCGTTAGAAAAATCCGACAAGTAGTTCCTACAGGGGAATTCCATTCCGTTGCTGTTCCGTTTCCTCGTCGTTAGAAAAGCCGACAAGAAGTCCCTACAGGGCAATTCCATTCCGTTTTGCTGTTCCGTTTCCACGTCGTGTGAAAATCCGTCTAGAAGTCCCTAGGAAGGTACCCCATCCTTCCTACTGCTCCGGTCCACTGGATCAAAACTCCGTCAGAAGCCATCGGAACCAAACCAAGATAAGAGAAATAATTAATTTAATATTTTTAATTAAATTACTAATCTCTTTTAAAGTAATAAACCATTTTAAACTGATCTTTCGAATTTTATTTGTGTGTCTGTAATTGGCGCCCTTTAATTAATACTCTATTTTAAAATTTCATCTTCCATATTTGAATACACAAAAAATTCTATTTTGATTTGTCAATTCATTATTTGTTTGCAAACCATTTGAAGTTGACATATCAGCGGGGACTTTTATGCGTATTAACGGCAGACGATTCCCCATTGCCGACAAATAATATTGAAACACTTATGGGGGCTTTTTACACAATTTATTTACAAAATTGTTAAGATACACTGAACTCTGCTGGATAACGTCTAACTACTTGACAATACAATGAACTCTTCTGAACACTTGACTCGAACTGACGTTAACTGCCCGTGCATCCCCTTATATACAACATTATTTAATCTAGTTAGTGTGTTTAGAAGTTTCTAGAATTTTCTAGAACATTATTTAAAATGGTCAGTTGATTTTTTTACAAACTTCTAAAAATCAACTGTCAACAACAATCTTTCAAATTAAGGTCCCTTCCTTTACGGTTATCCCGTTACACTGCCCCCTCTTTAGATTCATTCCTCCTGGAATGTTATTTCCTACATCGGAATCCCGCACACTCCCTGAGCCAGCCAAACCATTTTCTTGGAGTTGCTGTGAATCTCCACTGTGGTTTCCCTGGTAAGGCGCCAAACGATCATGATGGACCACGACGGGTTTCCCTCTGGGAATTTTCACGATCCTATAAATGACATCGTTAATCTTCTTCTTGATGGTGTAAGGACCTTCCCAGTTCTTTTGTAATTTGGGACAAATACCTCGACGCCGTCGGGGGTTATAGAGCCAGACTAAATCTCCAACTTGGTAACTCTTTTCCATGTGTCATAGTACCTCTTCATCCGATCACTAGATAATTGTAGTTTTCCACGCACCAGGTTGTGTATATTCTCCATTCGATTCTGAAGGTCAGCGACATATTGTTCACGTGCCATTTCTTCACCAGGTTTACAACCAAACACCAAGTCACATGGTAGCCTCATTTCTCTACCGAACAGGACCTTCGCAGGCGTTTGGCCAGTTGATTCGTTGATGGCCGATCGAATTGCCATTAGAAATAGTGGAATATGTCGATCCCAATCCCTCTGACAATCTGACACCACTTTTGACAGATAGTTGGTTATAGTCCGGTTCATTCGTTCCACCATTCCATCAGACTGAGGGTGCATCGCTGTGGTTCTCGTTTTGTGGATGCCTAATCTTTGGCAAACTTCTTGAAACAGCTTGCTCTCAAAATTTCTTCCTTGGTCTGAATCTGTTTCCGTAACATTTATCTTGTGAATTATGGCCATTACTGGTTCTAAACTTCCCATTTCCGTGTCCTTTCGGAGAAGAACTGGATGATCGTTCAAGTTGATAACTCGGATGGGTACCTCTTTGGCGGATCTAACAAGAGTCTTACCCACAAGGAGTCCTTTTCCCAATTCATGGTCATGGTTCTTCGGCTCTATCATGGCTGGGGCACCATCTGGCTCCAGTCCATCCAACCGCGCTGTGACGACACATTCGCAGCTTGCCGGAAGTTCGATATCATCGATTAGCTTAATCGAGGCATTGTCAACTTGTTTTCGGTGCAGGAATATTTCTTCATTACCAGTACGAAGGATACGTTGGCGAAGATCCAAATGAAAACCACAGTGGAGCATAACATCCATGCCCAGAACAACATCTTCATCAACGTCAGCCACCAGCACTGAGTGAACAAGAGAGGTTGAACCAAACTGTAGCGTCACCTGTATCTCACCGTAGACTCTAGCAGAATCTCCGGTAGCGGTACGCAGTCTCCAACTGGTAGGCAACATCTTATTTCGCATAATGATGGTTGGTCGGACGATAGTTTTTGTAGCTCCAGTGTCTACCAGCATGCTAATATTCTTCCCATCAAGGAGGCCATCTACATATAAGCTGTCCACGTGATGTCGCAGAGTTGCCAATTTAATGGTGTGAGGGGCTTCGGGAATGTTTGGGGTCGATTTCGCCCTCCAGGAGTCGACCCGTTCTAGTTTTCCTGCTGCTGGGGTACTTCAGCAGAAGATCTTTCTTTTTGGGGGCAAGTATTTCTTATATGGCCTAGTTCTCCGCAGTTCCAGCATCTCACTTTGCGCCTTCTTTTTGGAGATAACTTCATTAATCTCTCTACTACCGCTTCAACGTCGCTAACGGAATGAACGGCATGGTCGTAGTTACCGGTGATTTCCCTTAGTCGAGCAACTCCACGTGAGGCCTCCGTCGCCGCCTCAAACTCCAGGGCAATGGTCAAGGCGTCCACAAGAGTCTTCGGCCGCGCCAACCGTACAGCGCGCTGCAACTCGACGTCTCGAAGACCATCGGTGAAGGTTTGGACTGCTAGGCACTCCAGGAAATCCTCCGCTGCATTTGAATACGCAAGTCGTACCATTCTTGCTACATCCGCTTCAAATTCCTGGATAGTTTCTCCATTTTTCTGTTTTCGGCTCTTTAACTGCATTCGGTACACCGGTTGTAGATGAGTTTGACCATAACGCATCTCTAGACGATTCACCAATAACTCAAAGTTGTCAGCTTCATCCGGTGTCAATGATTGCAAGACGTCTAAAGCTTCGCCTCGCAGAGCTACGGTTAGGGACAATGCTTTCTCCTGGGATGACCATCCATTAGCTCTGGCCGCTGCGTCGAATTGTTTCAGGTAATTTGGCCAGGAAGTCTTCCCGTCGAAGGTCGGGGGTTTCATCGTCGTTCGTACATGGGTCGTCTCCTCGCTTCTTTGTCGTTCGACGTCTGCGTGGCAGGTTTCCATCCTTCTTGCATCTCCGTCGCCGTGGTGGATGGTTTGGTTTCGG
This sequence comes from Altica lythri, assembly GCA_964028335.1. Taxonomy (NCBI): domain Eukaryota; kingdom Metazoa; phylum Arthropoda; class Insecta; order Coleoptera; family Chrysomelidae; genus Altica; species Altica lythri. The sequence goes on along the minus strand of OZ034801.1, from coordinate 36,248,647 downwards.
CGGCTAGCTTCCTGTTCTTGTTGAAGCTTCCTTATCTCGGACTGCATTTGCTGGTTGATCTGGTTTTGCTCGTCTTGCAAGTTGGCGACTTGTTGATTTTGCTCGTCTCGCATGTTGGTCACTTGCTGATTCATGTTGTCCACTTGCTGATTCAAGTTGTCTACCTGCTGATTCAAGTTGGCAACTTGCTGATTTTGCTCGTCACGAAGGTGTGATATTTGCTGGGAGAAGGAACTGGATAACTCTTCTGGTAGGGTAGACATCCGTTGTGATAGCTGGGACACCTCTTCGCGCTGGCTTCTTATCTGACTGGATAGCTCCTCTTGTTGGTTCGTCATTCGTCCTGATAGCTCCTCTTTCAGCTGGGACATATCTTCGCGCTGGCTTCTCATCTGACTGGACAACTGGGAAAGTTGTTGAGTTTGTTCTTCTTGTTGGCTCGTCATTCGTTGGGACAGCTGGGACATATCTTCGCGCTGGCTGCTTATCTGACTGGACAACTGGGACAGTTGTTGAGCTTGTTCTTCTTGCAGCCGGGAAATTGCTTTTTGAACTGGGTCTTCAAACTCAACAGCGTCAGGGTCCAAATTATTATTTACGTAGTATTCACGGAGCCTTCTCAACAATACGGATTTGCTCCCAGTAGTTTCCAATTCTAATTCCTCGAGCTCTCTTCTGAGCTCAGCCACCAATAAATCAGTTATCTTTTTTCCAGGCATTCTTGTATCTTCACCCCACACCTGACACCAATTTGAAACACTTATGGGGGCTTTTTACACAATTTATTTACAAAATTGTTAAGATACACTGAACTCTGCTGGATAACGTCTAACTACTTGACAATACAATGAACTCTTCTGAACACTTGACTCGAACTGACGTTAACTGCCCGTGCATCCCCTTATATACAACATTATTTAATCTAGTTAGTGTGTTTAGAAGTTTCTAGAATTTTCTAGAACATTATTTAAAATGGTCAGTTGATTTTTTTACAAACTTCTAAAAATCAACTGTCAACAACAATCTTTCAAATTAAGGTCCCTTCCTTTACGGTTATCCCGTTACAATATATTTTTCGCTTTATTTTTGTACGCAAAAGAGAAGAAAAAGGCAACCACCCACTGTAGCTTATATCAGTTTAAATACAGGGTTAGTTGAAAAGTTTTGAAAGCGACACCTATTAACCAGTAGAGTTAATATTTCATCTTTCATTTGAATACACAAAAATTTTGATTTGTCAATTCATTACATTTTAACAAGTCATTTGAAGTTGACGTGTCAGTGTATTTTGTTATAATGGAAAATACCGAAAATCCTGCAGTGATAAAAAATAGTAAAAGTGTTAAAGGAATCTGCTTCTTCATTTCTAACTGATCATCTATGTATTTTAGAGTTTAAACGTGGTCGTAGAAACATCGAAGATGAACCAAGTAGTGGATGTCCAAAAATTGCACCAACACCAGAAATTATTGAGCAAGTCTATGATATTGTTTGTAAATATCCAAGTTTGACTAATCGTAAAATTGCTGATACCATAGGCGTCTCATATGAACGAGTTCTCCTTATTTTACACGAAAAATTATTTATGAAAAACCTGCTCGGAAATTTAGTGCCGCTTTCGTTAACAATTCAACAAAAAATGAATTGAAAACATATTTCTCAGCATAATTTGGAGCGTTTTAAGCAGAACAAAACTACTTTTGAGCGTCGTTTTATAACTATGGATGAGACTTGAATCTACCGTCATGATCCTAAACTGAAAGAAGTACGTTTACAGTGGACTGGAGCTAGTTCTTCAGCTCCAAGACAGGTGAAGTCATAACTATTGGCAAAAAAGGATTTTAAGATCCAAAAGGGGTTTTGTAATAAATTATCTTGAATAAGGTAAAACAATTAACTCTGAAAATTGTTGAAACCTTTTGAAATAGTTGAATAAAAAAATCGTTGCGAAAAAAAGACCCAGTTTACAGAAAAAAACAATCAATCGCATCAAAACAGTGCACGTGTTCGCACAAAATTCGATGACTACGCTGATACATTATCGTGATGGAGAAGCCACTTACCACTTGGCCAAAAAGGCATTCGTTTTTTGCCATATTGTAGTTTTTAATATTACAACATCATCTTTCTCTTTGGTCCGCTTCCGCATTATCGTGATGGAGAAGCCACTTATTGCTTGGCCAAAACGGCAGCCGTTTCTTCCTATATTGTAGTTTTTGGTATTACAAGATTATCTTCCATTTTGGTCCTCTTAAATCGTAAGTTACTCGCGATATATATTATCAGGTATAGCTGTTGTCAAAGGTCAGCCAAACAGCCAACCATCAACAGATCTGCAGTGACTTTTGAAACAATTATACTACTCTTTTATTTGTGTTTCGATTATACATACATCTATCCAAAAACCTTTTGCATCATTTAAATATTTTTCGAATTACTCTTTCCGAGTTTAAAGACAAATTTAACATTAATTTTCTGATTTGTTTGTTAGTTATTTTTAAGCAAAGCTAAATTTAAAAGGTCAGAATGGGATATGAACTTGACCCACAAGTGTCAACGATCAACGATAAGTTTGTGAGGCTTCATTCTTGTTCATACCTCACAGAGGTTGCCCGAACACTTTGGAGCAAACATATAAAAGCAGGTCGGATAGGTTTCGGGCAGATCTCGTAGATCACACAATTTATTATTATCAACCATATAAACTTACCAAAAAAGTTTGTTTAAAAATATTTAATTCGATTTCAGATTTTTTTTTAACTTGGAAATTTTGGCCAATTTAAGATGGAATATATAAAAAATTGAGATTAATTCTCATTTGAATTAAATTGATCTATCTTAGAGTGACAAAATTGTTTTAATAACTCTCCTTCATTCCAACTCGTCACAAAAAGCGTCTTGTAAAATATTCCCTCAAACGAAGACAGATCGAAAACAACGTTATGTAACCGATCGCATCGGGAAATTAGTTACTGTAGATTTGTCACTTCATTTATCATTTTCCAAACAACCCTACTTTCCTGGTACGAACATCAATCATATATATTCTTTTGTTTCCTTAATTGATAGACATCAATTAGAAAGGCTAATTTTATTTCTGAATCTAGAATCATTATGCCGTTTACTGTACGCTTTTTCAGGAGATAATGAATACTTTTCGACAGGATGGAAATCATTTCGTGTAATATATGCAATTTACGTAAAAGAAGATGGGGAAAGACAGGTATTTTAAAAGAAATATTCAGTCTTTTTTATTGCACTAAATGGAAAATTTTATTAGAAAATAAACAATCTTTCTTGTTTTTAATAATAATCAGTTTTAACCTGGTTTTAAATTAATTCTTCTTAAAAAAAACATATTCAAACCTTAATAAATCCCCATCTTCTCCCCACCAAGGGTAAGACGGGACAACCCCTATGGTAAGATGGGGTATGGATGTTTAGTTATATCGCTATCTTTACAAATTGAACTGATACAGATAGTCATTACATTCTACTTCAGAACAGCTGCAATGAGTCCCTTTGCCAAAAACCTGACATGTGACATATCCTCAGGGACGCGCCGTCCATATGGGCAAGGTCGTGCGGCGCACGACGGCGCCAAGGCGTTAAAGGCGCCCTTTGAGTCGACAAAGTTAAATAAATATCCAATTCAAAAACTTGAAGCTTTACAAAAAACAACATAAAAAACAAAAAATGTTTTACCAGTACCGATGGTGAAATTTTATTACCCACCAATACTGACCGGTGTCGGTGGTGAAATTAATGCTATTTTAACTACCTACTTGTCTTCTCTATAGAAGTGTGGGCGCCGCGCAGTACCGGCAAGAGTTTTCTCTAAGATTTCAGTTGGGCGAAATTTACGACGCTCTATATGAAATTTTTTCTGAGAATAATTTTGATAACTCTATAGAACATCTAGCTACTTCTTTAACTAAAAAAAATTAAAATTATGACTTTGTCTGTATGTTAGTCTTGTGGTACAAGATACTGAGTAAAGTCGATATTGTTACCAAGATTCTGCAAACTAAAAAAATTAATATTTCAAATTCTTGCGAAAGTTTGAACAGCATAAATGCCTTTTTAAAAGAATATCGTTCAGATAAAGGCTTCAGTGACATGCTAGTAGATGCTAAAGAATTAGCAACTTCCTTGGACGTAGATGCAAAATTCAAAAGTGCAGAAACCTTACGGCCACGAAGAATAAAAAAACAATATTTCTATGAAAGTGAAGATCAGCCAATAAAAAACCAAGAATTAAAATTCAAAATACACTGTTTTTTGGAATGCTAGATATTACTCTTTCATCTGTAAATGAGAGATTTGAGCTGTTATCCTCCCATGTCTATGTTTTTAAATTTTTGTGGAATATCGAGGATTTCGGCAAGTATTCTGGTGAAGATCAATTTAATTTTTGTAGAAAACTTGAAGAAGCCTTAACTAACAAAAATCGAAACAAGAGAGACATAGACGAAACGAAACTTTTAACCGAATTACAATTTCTACAAATTTGCGACAGAATCTACTCATTGCCAAACATTACTGTTGCGTTACGTATATTATTAACTATACCGATTTTTGTAGCTTCAGCCGAGAGAGCATTTTCTAAACTAAAACTAATTAAGAATTACTTAAGCTCTAGAATGGGTCAGAAGCGGCTAGAAAATCTTGCTATTATTTCTATAGAATCTGAGTTTTTGAAAGACCTGAATATTAAAAATCTAATTAATGAATTTGCCAAAGGTGAAGCAAGAAAAGTTCAATTTCTATATATAAGAAATTTCCGTTGGTTTTCATCATAATAAGTGTATTTGTTTAAAAAAGATCGCAATCTAAATATGTTTCATTTGATCTTCAGTTTTTTAATAATTTTAAGTAATGTTTTATAACTTTAACATAATTTTTGTTCTGTTCTGTTTTATTGTGCAATATAGTGTTTAATATATTATTTTTTATAAGTGTACACTGTGTACCTATTGTTTTCTTAAAAAAAATTAGTTAGATTTAGAAAAAAATTCATAGTTTTTCACGTTGAAATGTAAAGGAGTGATTGATTATAATATTTCTACTCTGGTAATTTTGATAAAGGCGCTTATCCATAATTCGCACGACGGCGCCGAAGTTACTTGGCGCGTCCCTGCATATCCTTCATCAGATTCGGAGTACAATCCTTGAAAATACAAACATTCTGTGTCTTCTTTCTCTCTTTTCGAATCTACATCTGCTTTTTTGGCTTCCTTTATCGGTTTTGTATTTTTTTTCTTTTTCTTTGTGTGCCCCTTCTTTTGGTTTGCGGTTTCTTACCTTATTGTCTCTCTTTTATTTCAGATTTATATAAAGAAGCTGTGATTATGGCAGTATTTCTTTGCCTTTTTACCTGTCACTTTCTTTTCTGAGCCATACGTGGATAAAGCACTTATTGTTTTGGGCTAACCTGATTAAATTGTGTTTGGTCTTCGAAACTACTTGCAGGTGTTTGTTGTGGTTGGACTATAGATTGAGACGCTGATGCTATTGGCGGAACATGAAGCTGGTTGAGGTTGCACTATTGGCCCAATTTCAGAAACTGTTAGCTGCATTTCTAGGTATGGTTCAGAAGGATGACACCTTGGTGGAGATTTTACACAGCTGGAACTGATACCGTGTCAGCACAAAGTCGTGACGGTTCGGAGACTGGAGAAGTATTTCTACAGTTGAGGCAGCTGAAGATTGAAGGTGCAGCTGACATATTTCTGGAAGCTGACTTATTGGCGGAGAATCGACCAGGACGGATTGTTCCAGGCTGTGCAACTGAGTTTGACTCGTCTGTAGCTGCTGATTGTGTAACTGGTAGTAGAACTAAAATTGGCCATGGTGTGGTTTCTTCTATCAATTGCCTTGAATTTACTTGTGCCTGTTCTTCGGAATTCAGTTCAATGTCAGTTACTTTTGTCAGCGTCGGTGAAGATTTGAGCATTGCATGGTGAGATCCCACATGCTCTAAAATCATTCAAAGCAGTTGTCATGGTGGCTGCTTGAATGAAAGCTTGCCCAAAAAGCTCATCTACTAAGACAATACTCTGATCTTAGCGAAGCAGTTACATCTTGGTTATGGAACACCATTAATATCCGCATAAATTCGACTCCAGGTTGTAGGTTAAGAGTAGTGTGAGAAGGAAAGCAGATTAGCGTCACTTTATGTTTACGTGCTTCATTAATTAGATCCAAGTTTTGTGTGTTTCGGAAGTTATCCACCAGAATCAGAACATTCAGCCCAAGAATTTTTCAACATTCGTTTTCTGGAAAAAATGAATATACCAAAAGCATTATCATGATTCAGATTATCCAAATACACCACGAGAAATAGAAAATCAAACTGATAAAACCTCTTAAAAGAGAAATGAATATATAGGTATACGCAAAATTCATGTATCTATTGAAAAGCTGAAAATCAGGTAAATTCATTTTCGGAATCTGGGCTGCTTGCATGTTTTGGATGTTTGTCACAAAAACTTTAAAATTTTACTCATCGGCGCCATAGTCCATGTATTTGATGTTGAAAACCACTTTATCGATTAAAAATAATATCGATATTAGTAAATATCCCAAGTTACGTTATTTTTTGAAACAAAACTCTGATGGTTTTAAAAGCAAAAAATCTACGCCTCGTTATCAAAAAAAATTACTTTCGTTACTCTTAAAACAATAACCCAAGGAAAATAATTTTGAAACAGCACAATTCACTTGTTGAGTATCCCTTTTTTTTGTACAGTTATATAACTGAATTATATTGTAACTAATTAGTTACTACTGAAACAGTAGAAGTGGTAATTACACTGTAATTATTTGTAAAATTGTGCATTTCAGATCAATGGCATTGTATTGTAATTAAACGTTTTTTATCAATTTTAATGATTCCTATTATTCATAATTATTATACCATGTACCGCACATGACACAAAATTTTAAATTGTTAAAAGATTTATCTTAATTGTTAAAGTTTTTTTTATAATAGGTACTAATTTTTTAACCACTTTCTATGTATAGGTACCTACGAACAAATTTACTGGCCATGGAAACCCATAACTTTATCAAATACCTATATTTCTCCTATCTTTTTTGTTTATAGCTCACTTTTTCCAATTATTGACTTAAAGTTTCTAAAGGTTTTGCCCCACTTGTTGTAAATAATTAATTCTCGTTCCGTTCCTTTGTCGCCTGCCGATAACATATCCTGTCACAATTGTTTTGTAATTCATTTATTTTTCATAAACCTTTGTACGTGTCTACGTATCCTAGCCACATAATTCTTTGCATTCTGTTTATATTGTCGATTTTTCTTTTAAGTTTATTCTTGATCTTCGTACCCATAAATATATATTAATATGGAACTTGTCCCTAGGGATACATTCCTTTCAATAAAATCTCCGAGGTGCGCACCTTAAAGATATCGATCAGTATAATTACAAACAAACAACCAAAATTTTAAAATTCTAGTCTATAAAATATAATACTAAGAAAATATAACTTCTTTTTTCCTCTTGTGGCTCCTCTACATCTGACATCTCCTTCTTTTAGTTATTATACTTTCAAGCTCCTTCTTTCTGCTCCGATACCATCTATTTTTTTATTCTACTCCTCTACCTTCCAAGTTCTGGTTTCGTCATTGTACCTAATTATGTATACATTGTTTGGATATTTAAGATATCAACTGCGCACCTTTCAAAGGCGTCATAGTACTTAGTATAGTAAAAATTGCTCGTTTAAATGTATGAGATATCAACGGTACCACTTTACAGTGGTATCAAAGTACTTAATTTTTTTTTTGATTTTTTTAGGACTGTATTCCATTTTACTTTAGTCTTTCGATTTTATATTTATTTAAAAATCGAAATACAATGCCATCTACCGTGTATCTGTAACCTTAATATCTTCTACAAGGAATTTATAGAACTAAATAAAAAATACATACTTTGTATTAGAATATTAAATTGTCGTTTTTTCTATTTTCTTTTACTAATAACTTATTGTTCTCGCCGTATAAACCTTTCCTAAACATTCACAAATATTTCAAGATTAACATAAGCCAAACCGTTAGCGATAAATAATCTAGAAATCAAAACACAGGTCCATCAACGTCTACCCAACCTAGATGGTATATGTTGATAGAAAGTTATACCAATTTACTTACACCGCCGTCTTTTAGAAATTCGTGGAACTAAACAATAAATACACACTATTATAAATGAAAAATCATTAAAAAAATATTTTATGGTCGAGCAAATGTAACTCTTAACCATTCTGGAACCCATTTAAACAATATAAAATCGGTCCAGTATATACTGGAACAACTATTTAAACAAAAATTTGATTATTAACAGGTCTGTATTAATCGGTTTTTACCCAGTTTCGCGAAAAAAATTAGAAAAATATCTTAAATCTTTTTCCCTTTCTCTTTTTGATGTGAAACATCTATAGCCGCACGTGAATCAGATTTCTCGCTTGGCGACGGTGACGTATGATTCGTATGACGTAAAAAACCTAACGCATCGATAATATAATATAATAAAGAGATGTACTGATACCTTATATGAAATTGGTCTCATGTTTTGAGCGACGCCGACGGTGGCGCGTCAACAATAGGGGGAAGAAGCTCATCGATTCAAAAATTTGGCGGGACAGGGTATGAATTGTTTCATAAAAACCTAACTCGATTCCGCCTACTATCTATTCTATATATATAAAAATGTTTGTTTGTATAGGCAACATAATATACCTACATATTTTGCTGACCTGTAAAATTGACAGCTTGTTAATCAAAATAGATTGTTGGTGAATAGTCCCTGTAAAATTTGTGTATAAAGTGTTTGTTTTAAATATGAATAAACAAAGTGTTAATAAAGAAAGTGATGAAAAAATATTGAATAAAAATGAGTGAGTACCTACCTACTCTATATACATTAGGGTGCCCGTTATTTCCCAAATTTGGTTTTGTTCTCCCATCAAATTTTTAGATTATGACCTAACAAAAATTATCAGACCCAAACCAGCCCTTAATATTCACATTAACCCGTGTCTAAATCATAATACATTTCCCATTTAAATACCGTTTAAAAGTTATTCAACGATAAAGTTGTATTCATAGTTAAATTCATCATTTTCCTATTTTTTATTTACTATCGCTTTTTGTTTGTACTAAAATTATGAAGTAACTACAATTATATTAATACAGCAACGTACTTCTATATAAATTTGTGTTTTAATAATTTCCTTTTTTAAGATTATTGAATTTAAGGCAATTAAATAAAAAGCTAAACGAAATCACGTTTTAAATTTATTTTCGTTCTGTAATCTCACGACATCTGTGAGCAATCTGAGAAAACGTACAATAAATATTGTGATAGGTACTATTATTTTTAAGCGATAATATACTTTATTTTGTATGTATGTATTTAGTTTGATATAAATAAAAATTATGGTGAAAATTACAAAAAAAAATCGTGAATTTAACTCTGATAACAAATTTATTGCAAATTTCCTACAAGAAATAGATATTTAATTATTTTTAGCTACATTTGTTTCAGTAAAAAAAAATAACGACAAAAAGTGCAATAATGCCATGTTATTTAAATTGGAAAATGTCTTATGATTTAGGCACGGGTTAATGTCGATGTTTCACATCTGTCAGGCGTCCCGTGACGGCTCACATTTTTTCTATATATATATATATATATATATATATATATATATATATATACAAAAGGGGAAAATTATTGGGCATGTACGCAAAGAGGATCATAGGATTACGAGTAAGAATGGTTACCATATATAATAAAAAGAACATTGGTTTCTTAGACACTCCCATAAAGCTTTAAAAGCACGAGGTAGCCATTTATGTCAGCACAAGAAATAATTTGCAGTTCCGCACAGCCAGATAGATTAGAAGAATGTTAATTAATTTTAAACTTATCAGATGCAATAAACTTTTAGGATAATAAAACTTCTTGGAAACATTTAACAAAAGTGAATATTCTCTGAGAACAGATTCTGTATATACTTTAAATTAAATTGGAAATCTAACTGAATATCAACAATTTAAATATATATTTTTATTATATCAGAGCTTTCGACTATTTATTGAACTTTTTTTATAAAGCACGCTTTTTGTTAAAAAAAGGTATTAAAATAAATACTCAAACTAGGTAATAAAAATGTGATATGCTGGATTTGTCTCCTCGGATGATAAAAAATAAAATCTATGATTTTTGCAGACGTTACCAAACGTTCCGAGATACCTACCATCAATTTCTAAAGGTTTTTATTAAGGACTACTAATTTTTTTTTAATAAATTTTGGTTTTAAAGTAGAAACATTTATAAATCGTTCCGTGACATCTTTTTTCTGTACTTTCAAAAATCGTTTTCAATTTAATGTGTAAGTATGCAATTGTTGGAATAGCTTTTCATCAACTTGAAATACTCAAAAATATATTTTTTGGTCCTCCGTCCAGAAACAATACTATTAATTACTTCAAAATCGTCCGGAAAATGACTTTTTCCAGCCTAGGCCGGCAAAGTAGCTTTTAGATTATCTAAAAATATGGCGCTATGAGTCATCAAAAATACATAATGAATAATACAAATTTTAATTAAATTTATTTAAAAACAGCGTATAATATACCGAACTAATAACTTTTTCTAAAGGTAAGCAGGATTCTAACTTACATTTAATTTCTCTCACAACTTTTATTTTAAATTTGACATTTATGTCAATTTACAACTACTTATCATTCGATTATGAAAATATATAGGTATCTCGATTTTATTTTTGCTCATTGAACTAAAATAGTTCATTGTCTCTTGCTATTTTTATATAAAATTATTAGATATTAATGTTAATATTTTCAATATAACAATTTTTACTGTGCTGCTTATTAGCACAGTATTCGTATGTATAAAAATTATGTATGTATGTATCGATTATCAGAAAATCATTCCTTATTACTAATTCTTTTAATCGTGCAATAGATGTCAATAAACATCTAATCTTATATGTCATAAAGTAAAAAGTTATACAAGATACGAAAGTAGTCGTTTTTATGAATGAAATCGACAATTTCGTCTGGTGACCTTAAACGACCAATCAGAAGGTTTGTCCATAAGAGCAATGCTATTTTTTGACGTTCCAGGGTGGTCATTCATAAATTTCCAATACAAACATATAGGACTTTGACATTCCGGGGTGAGAGCTTTGATTGGTTAAAAGCAATAACCCACTAAATAGCGGTGCCTTTTCTAGTTTTTTGTACAGTCAATAACAAACAGTCACCGAAATTAAACTTAATCTGAATAAAGTAAATAAAGGAAAACAATTAAATTGCCTTATTTAAGGTCTAAAACAAAGTTTAATTAATGTTTTGCATTTGTAAATATGTGTTATATAGTTATTTAAAAGTGGGGTTAGGAATGGACATGTCAAGTTTAAAAATCCATTTAATTTACTCCCATCTAAAGCTTGTCTACAGAAATAAAGCATAGCTTTATTAACATTATATGTCCTGCATTTTACGACTCTTATAATCATTGGTTAAACAGAGTTAAGAAATTAAGAGGTAATTAATTTGAAGTTTTAAATGTGTTGTTTCTAAGACATAACTTTATAGAATAATTCTCATTTTATTTTTTGTAGATACCTTAATTCTTATAAAGAACTTTCTTTTGTTGTTCATTTTGTGAAAAAATAGATTTATTAAAACCTGTTGTTTTTGAATAATGGTCCTTTTTAATTACCCATGATTGATATAATATGTAAAATATAATGTGAGAAAACAGGAAAGGTAAAGAATACACACATATTTTCTAATATATATTTAAATACATTAAATATTTTATGTAATTTTATAAATACACTAAATATACATTATATAACAATCACATGCAACATGCAGTCTTTAAATCTAAGAAACCATACATTTAAAAAATCTAATCTTGGGCCAAAAATGGTAAAGTAGTTAAAATAAAATATCACTGCTTAACAAGAAAGTAAAAAAGTATTGGAGACTGTATATTTTGTTAGTGACTATTGCAGAATTCACACTATTTAGTAATATTATTAAGTAGTTGATTTATCTAAAAAAGAATTTCATCAAATAATCTGTGAAAAAAGATGGAAAGGAATCCTTTTGATAAGTTTTAGCACCTGTTCTTCTGGTCGTCTTACAGCAGCCTTTCTAATATTTACTTGCATTAAAGCAAGTTAAGATTATTTTTCCTAATATTTTTACATAATCCATCTTTATTGCTGTTTCCATATTTGAAATGTATTGCAAGATTCATGTGATGACATCAACCACTTTTCATACAGTGTCTGTTTACTGGATCCGTATTTTCAGAGGCCCCTTAAAAGTGTACAATAGATTTCTGTATGTTAATATTTGCAAAATAAAAAGTACTGCAGAAAATATGTAAAATTTACCTTCAAAGTAAATAGGGTATTAAGGATATCATTAGCTTGACACATCCTCTTGGGCTCATATATAGTACAACGATAGAGCATACTATTTAAATTCCTGTGTATAACATGTCATTTTTTTGTCTTTTAGTGGTATTATCATTTTGACTATGTATAGCTGCTATTTATCCGAGCAAATATTGTTCACAACAAAAATAATTCGCCTTTGAATAACTATTTCTTGTTTAAGTAACTTGTTCTGTTCCTAAATAAAAGATTTGAGTCTCTGTAATCGACATATCTTGTGAGCTTTATGCGTCGACAGTTTGAGTACGTACTTTAAATCTTTACAATATCAGTTTGAATGGTTGTGCAGTTTATAACCTCCAAAAAAGTAGTTTTATTTACTATAGAATATACAATAAAAGAATCATTTATGTACTTACCTAATAAATAATAATCGTCCATAATTAAAACCTGCAAACTGTATACAAAGTTTGCAGGTTTTTATTTATCTAGATCTTTCCACTTCAGCGGGTTTTGGGAAAAACAGTATAATAATATTATTAAAATATGACAAATATTCGCAAAAGCAATAAAAGAAACGGTTTAAAACCGACAAGAATGCACATCGAAATTTCAGCAAATTTTAACCAAATCAAAACAATAATTAACTGACACACACGTAAGTGGAAATAAATAGGTTCGTTCGTTTGCTTTTCGGACTATTTTCAACCAATCAATTGTATCTATAGTACGCTTGACAAATATCATTTATTGAAACCTAATCCGAACATACTCGACGAACAACATGGTAGTAAATTCGTAGTAAAATATGTCATTTTGCATTTGAATCCTGACCAATCAGACCACTGCTACGTTCAAGGTCAACGAGCCCAAATCGCCACTTTCGTATCTGTTGGTAAAAAGTTTTTGAACTTTTAAAAATATTAAAAATTAGTCGGACCAAAAAACAGTGTGTGTTACACGTCCGGAAAATGTTTTGCAAGTGCTCGTATTGTTTCGCCTCGATGCTATGCACCTCGGCTACACAACTTTACTCGCTCTTGCAAAATGTCATTTTCCGTCCTTGTGTCACAATAGTTATTTGTGACACAAAGACGGAAAATGCCATTTTGCAAGAGCGAGTAAAGTACCACCGCTCTTCCAGCCCCAAAAATTTCATTAAAAAAAAATAGTTTATACCTAATGAAAGCTCTTAATTTGCACCTTTCAAAAACGTATTTTTCATAATTTGCACCTTCGTACTTTTTTTAAATTTTGCTTTACTTAAACCATATTCAAATGCTCATATCTCACTCCCTAAAGTGTATTTCGATATCCACCTTTTACCAAAAATTTGCAATTTCAATTTTCTAATTTGCACCATCGTAAAATTTGCGAAAAACGGTAACAATTATTATAAAAATTAATAAAATCATTTCCTGGCTGATGTACGTTCAGAAATAAATAACTGCGCATGCGTTCACTACTCGCAGTTACTTATTACTGACAGCAGTTCGAAAATAATTTTATTAATTTTTGTAATAATTGTTACCGTTTTTCGCAAATTTTACGATGGTGCAAATTAGAAAATTAAAATTGCAAATTTTTGGTAAAAGACAAATATCGAAAAACTCTTTAGGGAGTGAGAAATGAGTATTTAAATCTGGTTTGTAAAGCAAATTTTTAATCAAATTTATTAAAAAAAGTATGAGGGTGCAAATTATGAAAAATACATTTTTGAAAGGTGCAAATTAAGCTCTTTTAATAGGTATAAACAATTTTTTTTTTAAAGAAATTTTTGGGGCTGGAAGAGCGGGGGTGAGTAAAGTTGTGTAGCCGAGGGGCGTAGCACCGAGGCGAAACAATACGAGCACTTGCAAATATTTTGCGGACGTGTAACACACACTATTTTTTGGTCCGACCAATTTTTAATATTTTCAAAAGTTCAAAAGCTGTTTACTGACACACAAGATTAGGTGTATATTGACATTATTGACATCTATTGCACGATTAAAAGAATTAGTAATAAGGAACAATTTTCTGATAATCGATTTCACAATCCTTAATTTTTATACATACGAATACTGTGCTAATAAGCAGCACAGTAAAAATTGTTATATTGATATTATTAATATCTAATAATTTTATATAAAAATAGCAGAGACAATGAACTATTATATTTCAATGAGCAATAATAAAATCGAGATATGTATTTTCATAATCGAATGATACGTAGTTGTAAATTGACATAAATGTCAAATTTAAAATAAAAGTTGTGAGATAAATTAAATGTAAGTTTGAATCCTGCTTACCTTTAGAAAAAGTTATTAGTTTAGTATATTATACGCTGTTTTTAAATAAATTTAATCAAAATTTGTAGTATTCATTACGTATTTTTGATGACTCATAGCGCCATCTCTTTAGATAATCTAAAAGCTACTTTGCCAGCCTAGGCCGGAAAATGTCATTTTCCGGACGATTTTGAAGTAATTAATAGTATTGTTTCTGGACGGAGGACCAAAAATAACTATTGTAAGAGTTGCAAACATGCGTTTTTCGGTCCACTTTTTAACGTTGTGGGCTACAGGACTATTACACAGTATAAAGTGTTTATCAATTTAAATTAATTTAAAACAAAAGTTTAATTTAACTTCTTTACTTATCTTATGAGTAAGGAAGGTGCGGCTAATAAGGCCTACCTAGTTATGGAGAATTTATATAAAATAAAAATCAACAAATTTAATAATAATTTAACATAGAGATGAACTACTATAAAATATTTAAAAAATAAGATTTTTTGCTGTAAACAAACCTTATTAATAGGTCTTATTATACTATGATAGAATAATAAGGCCTAATATTCTAACATCCATACATAACCAAAAAGGGCATCTAATATTTGGTAATTTAGATCAAAACTTATTATATTTGCATAAATTATGCCCACTTTTTAAGTTTTAAGTTTTAAGGTATAATTCGATATGGATGTAATTGATAATAGTTCAGATTCAGAAGTTGAATACCTATATGGAAAATACATCTCCAGAAATTTTGTAAATTGCTTTGAATGCAACTTTAAACCTTTTGCCAAAAAAATTAAGAGAAAAGTATTAATGCGCTTATCAAAAATTTATGGAATAAACGAAAAATAAAAAATACCATCATTTTCTGAAAATGTAGTTTTCGCCTATTTTCAAAAACAAACAAAAAATCCTTATTCCTTTTGTGTTAAATTTTATGATCTTAAATATGATTAGGTAACTTAAGTTGAATTAAGTATTATAATTTTTACTTTACATTCCTATATTATAACAATAATACGAATGGTTACATATTTTAAATAAGTTTCTTATTTTTATATATTATAAATCGTGATCGTAGCAAAAGTATTGTGTGCAACATGTGCGCAAAGGACTTTTCCCACTCAATCGATTTGCGAAAAATATCACTTTGCGCACTTGTTGCACAAACTACTATTTCGATTCAGTTTTTGTTAAATTGTTAACGAATGCGGCACTAACTTTCCGAATATTTTTTTATATGTGATTCTTCGTGTAAAATATAAAGTACTCGTTCATCTTGATAATTATGGTATTAGCTTTGTCAAATTGGGTCTTTACAACCATCTCATAAACTTGTTTATTACATTCTGTGGTTGTTGGACTTTTTGGACGTCCATCTTCAACGCTTGTATGGCCACGTTTAAACTCTAAACAACATCAATGCACAGTTGGAAATATAGGAGCAGATTCCTTTAACACTTTCATTATTTTTGAAAGAGTTTCCGTTGCTGATAAACCTTCCAAAACAAAGAATTTTATTACTGCACGATATTCAGTTTTTTCCATTGTAATTACCCTGTATTTAAACTGATATAAGCTACAGTCAGTGGTTGACTTTTTCTTCTCTTTTGAGTACAAAAATAAAGCGAAAAAGATATTATTTGTAAAATAGTCGGCAATAGGGGAATCGTCGACCGTTAATACGCATAATAAGTCCCTTCGTCACTGTCAGAGTCGTTTGAAGAAGATATAAGGAAATAAGGAGCGAGGAAATACCTCTGTTTCTTATCTTATAGCACTTATTTTGTGACGTCGAGACGCGACGCGCCACATTGTCTACTAGCGTCTACTTGATTTTCTGGTCGGTTTCATACTTGTAGTATTCTAAGTGAGCACATTTAAATTCATACATAGACTGTTTTGTATTTAAAAGGTTCATTTTGTTGATACTTTTCGTTTTGTATTTCGTATGCTCGAATAGACTTGAGAGTAGCAATACGAATAGAGTAGAGTATAGATATTTATTTAACATTAATTTAAATAATAAAGGAAATTATAAATTTAATAAAGGCGACAATACGTGCTGAGTTTATTATTTTCTTAGCATAATATAATACGAATTTGCATGGAGAATGTGTTAAGGGTTTTTTGAATATTAAATATTTTTATATTGATATTTAATATCTAACCAAAAACAAAGTACCTATGTGTGACTATCTAAAGAAAGAAAAACATTGGAAAATAGAAAATGCTGATAAAACTAAAGGTTAGAATGGAGTTTTTATCCTTCTTTCAGTATTTAAATGATCTATTATAATTTTTATTTTTCTTATTGTAATATGTAGGTATGCTTGAATAGACACGCAAGCGCCCAGTACGCGTGTATTGGGAATAATGCTATTTATTAAACAGTGCGACAGATGCCAACTAACTCAGTAGAAATGATATTCAATTATCAGATACAGATCTTGGGTTTTTTAATAACTTTAATATCGTGGTAAGATAGTTAAGAGCTCTTGAAGAAAGTTATGTGGCCTTGAAAGGTGCAACGCAGGATCTGGGACTTGAGATTAGCCAGAGCAAAACAGAGTACAAATTGATGTCAAGAAGGGGACTAAGAGAACTACTGGAGGAGGTACAGCTAGGTGTGGAGAACTTCAAGAGCAACAAAAAATCTTGGGGCATTCCATCAATAACAAGAACGATATGGCCAATGAAATTAGAAGATGAATATCGGCAAGTAATCGCTGCTATTTTTCCCTCATCCTTGTTACGAAATGCAGTGCAGTGAGTAGAGGGACCAAGATACAGATCTATGTCACAGTAATACGTCTAGTGGTTTTGTATGGAGCTGAGACATGGACTCTGAAATTGAGATCCTGAGAAGTTGGAAAAGAAATCAATAGACCAGTAAGTAAGGAGGGAAGGTGGAAAATAGGAAAAAATGAGAAACTGGTGGAGCTTTATGTAAAGGATGACTAGAGAGAGCAGCCAAAAAACACCATAGAGAAAACTTAGGTGGGAGATGGCTAAAGGCGCGGCCCAGACGGAGGTGGATATAGTTAGTGTGGAACAGGACCTTAGGAGAATGGGAGTAAAGAAATGGAGGAACTTGGCCCATGACCGTCAACTATGGAGGCAATCGGTAGTGCAAGTCCAGGCTCTACGGGAGCTGTAGCGTCAATGATAATACGATCCGCTCCTCTCCTTGCTTAAAGTCCGGTTAACTTCTGTAACAGTCTGCACAATTATAACTTAAGAACATTTAACTGATTAGATAACAAAATTAACAACCTATATTCTAATAAGGTACTTACGCCTAATAAGGCCCAGTTCTTAAGATGGCCCACTTTCAATATTTTGTACGTCCAAAAGTTCAAATGAATTTAAATTTTGCGCCCATGTTCGGTTAGTGCCATAGACAAAATTGCAACTTCATAAATAAGGAAGACAGTCGTCATTTTCGCAGTGGTTGCCAGTTTTTTAGTGTCGTTGCATAGGGGCTGGCGATTTATAACCTTCTAATTTAAACCTTTTTAGTATTTTCTTAAGAAAACAAGAAGTTTTCATGTTTTTTTTAAATACAGCGTTACTTGGGTTTATGGGCACTTGACTCAACGTAAGAGTTGTTTATATTATTTGTTAATTTTCATTTAAAAATAGTAGTTCCTGTGGCGGGGTAAATTACCCTATAAAGGCCCATCACATCCTATGATGGCTCGGGCCCGTCGAAGATATGAGACAATTCAGATGTTTTTGAAAAAAATATTTGGTCTTTAAATAAACATGTTTTTTCCAAAAGAATAACGCCACAACATTGTTATTTGTTGAGTCTATTAGAGGTTTTTGTTTAGTAGGTAAATTAAATTTTTCTAAGTCTAAGATGGCCCACCGTCCAATTTGTGACCAAAAAAAACTTTTGTATCAGACTGATTACCTAAGAATATCATATAATATTAGGTCAAGTTTTACATAAATACTTATTTTTGATTTGATAGGGTTTATTGATTACATAATTAATATCGGGCTATGATAGGTGCCTATGTTCCTAAAAAAGCCCACTTTAGAGGTTTTAAAAAACAATTATTATCTTAACGAATTGTTTCCAAACATGTTGATTTGTATGATTACTTTATTCACAAATAAACGAACTATGTTGTGATAAAGGCAGTTTTCACAAATTTATATTTCTTTTCCAGCTATTAAAATTTAGCAAAAAGTGGGCCTTACAGGGCGCATGTACCTTAATACAAATACTAACTTCTTATTTCTCTTAACCTTATTATCCCTAAGGCAAGCTGAGGTCGGTGTTAGCCTTCCGTAACATTTGTTTCCACCTTTTTTTATTTAATCCCCTCTTCTTCATTTTTTCTTTTAGGTCCTCAATTAATTTATTTATTAGCTTAACTTCGGTCTTCCTCTTTTTCTCTTATTTACAATCTCACATTCATCTTTTTTCACTCACATAATTCTCATCCCTCCTCTCTACATAACCAAAGTATCTCCACCTATTTTTTTGGATTCTCTTGCTCAGCTGTCCCAATTTCATTGGTCTTGTTATTCTCACATTTCTTACTCTATCTCTCTTCTGTAATCCACACATACAACGCAACATCTTCATCTCCACCACCTCTAACTTTCTCTCTAGCTTTTTCATTATACATCAACACTGGTCTTGTGCAGTCTACTTTTCATTCCAGTTCATCCATTCATACTTAATTATATAATTTATGTCACTCTTTAATACTCCATTTTTTTTTAACACAGACCCTGAATACTTCCAGTTTTAGACAACTAGCAGCACTTGTTTCAAAAGTATTCGTACTGCTAACTTTTATCTACTTTCATGTGGTTTTCTCCATTTGTTAAGTTCCGTCCAGTCTCTCTTTTAGAAAATTACAATCAGAATATCATCTGAATACATCATATCCCATGGGCTTCACTTCTTATTCCTTTAATCAAAACATACGTCACCATGTTAAACAGATAGGGGTTCAGCACCGACCCTTGTTAGAATCCTACATGCACTCTGTAACGATTGTATCGTTTATTTCGAACAGTTCTCCTGGACTATAAATATTTCTAAATTATTTATTGTTTTGGCGTTGTCACGAGTGGGAGACTGCAAAGTGGAAGTAGTGTTGTTGGCTTTGTAGTTAATTTGAGATTTTATTCCGTTCATTTTTATCGTTGAATTCCATTCAATTCAAAGTTTTCCGACCAACTTTGCCCTTCTGTCTCTGGTAAGTTTTAATACCTTGGTTTTAAATTTAATAGTTTTGTAATCCAAAATGCGGTGAATGTAATATTTTATTTATTTTACTAATGTTTTAAAAATTCGAATACAATGGCTGAATTTAATACTAGGTCAGTTTTTGTGGTATTTTTTTTATTATTTATACTTAAAGATAATTAATTTTTTCTCGAAATATGGAGAGACCGATAGCTATTGTGTTCGAATAAAAGTATTTGAAATGCGGAGTTTTGATTCCATCTTTATTGACAGGGTTATTGCCACCTGAAAGAAGGGCCCTAATATTTGGTTTATCAAAATCAACATTTTGGAATTAATCAAGAATTATCATCAGAAAGTCCGTTGCAGTTTAGATTTTCCGGACAGGAAATAACGAAGGGAAATACCATATCGCCCGCTGCCAACTATTGCTTAATAAAACAACGTTATCAAGCCTTTAACAAAAATAAGATAAGAGATTAAATTAATTTTTTTTATCAACTGGCAAAGTATTAACCAATTTTTATTGAATAAATCACTTGAAACTGTTTTTTTTTTTATTTGTATGTCAGTACATGGCGCCCTATTAAATATCTTGATTGGAGAAAAAACTAAGCAAAATTTCAGCAGAACCCTCTGGAGCTAGCAAAGGGTATTTTTATCGCTACAACTCCAAATTCCCCCGCAACCCCAAAACTGCTTTTTACGTCTGTTATTGTTCAATCATATTTCTCTTGCACTAATCGGACATAGTTTTTCTGTACACCTTTCACTCGCATACAGGTACTACTACTTCTCCTTAATTCTTGTCTTGGCACTCGGTGATACACTATCTTTAAATCAATGAAAGCAGCTTGGATATCATTCTTTTCGTCATTCTTCTCATATCGAAAACAGCATCAGTGGTTCGTCTTCCAGACATAAATCTAAATTGCTTTTTATTTATGCTTGTCTCATCTCTTAGCATATTCTCAACTATTTTTTTTTTCAAATTTTTAATAAATATGACATTAGTTTAATGCCTCTGTAGTTAATACATTCTTGCACATTCCCCTTTCCTTTATAGATTGGCACAAGTACTCACTCGATATTTTCTCTTTATTCATCACTTTTCTCATCAGTTGCAAAAGAATCTTTCACACTCCTACAGGTATCCCATCTGCTCCCACCGCTTTCCAACCTTCATCTTTTTTAATGATCTCTTCACTTCCTCCCTTGAAACGTCTCTCACCATTCCAAAATAGAAGTAATATAAGGAATGGGTATAATTAATACCTAATTTGATATGAATTCGGGATACTGAACACAAATTTTACTAAAATTGTCTTCTTAAATTTGTTTATTTTTTGTTTAATTTGAACTTAGGTACTAAATATTTTATAGTAGATATAAGGATATAAATAAAATCTATTAATATTGCATAAACATCTTTGTAAATTATTATTAGCAGTTTTTGCAGAAAAAGCGGGAAGCTAAAAGGGCGAAATCAATTTTCAAGTTAGATTCATTCAAAGAGAAACAACCGAACAGTGCTCATTAAAATTCACCATAAACATAATTTTAATTGCTAAGAGCATTCCGTTCGAATTCACTCGAAGCTACTGGGAAAACATTTTACCTTTTAGTGGTCGAAAACGGTCCGATTGGATTCGAGGAAACCAACTTCCGCCACAAAATTCAAATAACGCATAAATCTGGTTTAATTGCTTGAATTAAATATATTCTTTATTGTTAGTGGTATTGATTTTTAAATTTAGTTAGACACATGAAGTATTGTAGGACAAGATCCCCCTTTCTGATTCTATAAACAGTTATTGGAAATAAAGCTACAGCTTCTCTTTATGCAACGATGTCATATATTTCATAATTATCTACTTAAAGCATTTTAAAAAGTGTTTCACGTCACACCATCTTCTTTCTCTGCTTATTTTTTTTTTAATTTTAAGACATAGTTTTGAAATTTAAGAATTAGACAAACAAGAATTGTAACAAATATATAAAAATTGTTACATTTAAAATTGGTAAATACAAGTATGGCAGGTAATTTACCAACAGTAAAACCTCAGTAGTTACAAAAAATCTTTAGTCTGTTTAGCCGGTCTGTTGTTTCTAATAATGGCTATTCATTTCATTTGGAGATATCAAGATGTTGTGACTCGCATGCAATGACGACATCAGTACTCCTTCGACTTGACTAATGTGCCTAATAGTCTTTTATTACGAAAAAAAAACATCTTTGCTTCAGTAAAAAAATTAAAATGAACAATATATAGCTGCTGGTATAATATAAATCCTATTACGGCCCTGATTTTTAATGTGTCGGCTTAAGTAGCTGTTAAGATTAGTCAGTCTGCACAAACTTGAAGTAAATAATACCTAATCATGTAAATAAGCGAAACAATTTTATTATGGAAAACTGTATTTTTTATTTGGTCTTATATACCCCAAAAATTTAAAGAATGTGTGAAAGGGTTTTAGAAATATTCTAAAAACACTGATTTTTTAGAAAATATGAGATGGGTTATGACATATGTATATGAATTTTTTTGGCCTCTTCTTTCCAGTTGGTATTGTTACAGCCATTGTGAATCATCCTACTAATATTATATAGGCGAAAGTTTGTTTGGATGGATGTATGGATGTTTGTTCCTCTTTCACGCAAAAACTACTAAACGGATTTTAATGAAACTTTACAGTAATGTAGCTTATAGATCAGAATAACATATAGGCTATAATTTATAAAGATATTGTGTGAATTGTCCAAAATATAACGATAAATGTCATTTAAGTCTGAAAAAATTCTGCAATCTGCGAGCTACTCAGGCGTGTGCTTACATAAAGACCTTGATTTTATTCGAATTACACGCAGACGACGTCGCGGGCAACAGCTAGTCTTGTATAATTTTGATCTTCAATCCTAAATATTCCACCTTTTCTCCTAATTAACCTTTATTTTTTATTTTTCTCTAGAAAAAGGATAACAAAATAGAGTTTTTTGTATTTATACTACTTGAACAGAATAAATAACTATCCATCTTGTAACGTGACTAACTTATAAAAATTATTAAAAATATTAACAGAGACTAACTCCAAGATCCATTTAACAGTGCTTAAATATATTTTAAAACACAATTTTGTTATTGTCAACTAATAGATTATTTGTATTGACATAAGTATATTGTCTTCTTGAACGCCTAATGTACAATATCCTAGTCATGTTTACATTCCTACAATTGGTATTGTTTCAACACCGGCGAACAATCCGAAAACCGAAATAATTCATGCCGGGGCGATGATAGATGGCTAGAAAGAACCAAGGAAACGTAAAAATCAGAATAGGCAATTTGGGAAGGTCTTAACTAACCATATTTTCCGGTATCCCTGTATATGTTTGAGTTATGAGGGTAGTAGCCACGTCCCGACGATATTTTATTTGTTATCGGAATTTAGTTCGTGACGCTTTTCCCAAATGTCTGTTTGTGGTTTTCATCGAATTAAATGTATTTTGCATTTAAATATTTATATCTCAAACAAAATGTGAACATATCCGCAATTTGGTATTGACATCTGATCGTTTCCAATAAAGATATATACCATGCTATATGGAACATACAACTTAAATCTTTATATATATATATATTTCTTGTGTTCGTGTGTATGTTACTGAACTCCTTCTAAACGGCTGGACCGAATTTCATAATTTTTTTTGTATTATTTAAATGGATTCGAGAATGGTTTAGATTTACTATTTGGTCCACTATAAAATATTTTTTAATAATTTTTTTACTTTTTTGTATATTTCGACGGTAAAGTTATACCCTCCATAGGTAAAGTGACAATATCCCTTAAGTGACATTTATTGTTTAGTTCTCGAATTCCTAATAGATGACAGTTTAAGTTAATTGAAGTAACTCTATAAACCTTTGACATCTAGGTTAGATAGACACCTGGTAGATGGCACTGTATTTTGATTTTTAGATTATTGAACAGTTACGTTGTGAAAAAACCCAATAGATAATGTTGAATTTCGATTTATAAATAAATAAACGAAAAACTAAAAGAAAAGGGAAAATACTAAAAAAATAAAGCCAAAAAATATCTTTCTAAAATAAATGATATAAAGCCACCGTAAGGTGGCGTAGTTAATATCTCATATATTTAAACAAGCAATTTTCACTAAATCAAATACTATGACGCCACCGTAAGGTTGCGCAGTTATTATCTCACATATTTAAACAAGAAATTCTTACTAAATTAAGTACTATGAAGCCACCGTAAGGTGGCGCAGTGGATATCTAATATATTTAATCGATAAATTATAAAATACAACGAAAAAATAGTATAAACCTGATAACGAGAAAATATGATAAAATAAAAAAAAATCATTGAAAGCAAAATAGTAAAAATTCGAAAAAACGAAAAATGAAAAAAGGTCACGACAGTGTTATGCGGTACGAAGTCCGCCGGGACATCTAGTATTATATATTCAGCTGGATTTGTATAAAAACAACTGAAAAATGAATGTAGTTTTATATTTCTCTAGAACATCCAATAAAAACGATTAGTCATCGTTTCGAGTCTTAACTTTTCTGATAAAATTTCTAAAATATTTTTTTTAAATTTACAGCTATCAATAGTAATTATTTAACATAAAAAGTGATGTTTTTTATTTCCGGCCTTTCTGACCTTTCTAGAACTTGGCTGATTTGTAAGTATCAGTTTTCTCGTATCTTATACAAGATCTGCCCGAAAAGTATCCTACCTGCTTTAATATCGTCGCAACTTAGTATTTGAGGAACCCCTGCGAGGTATGAACGTCAACAGTAAAGCCTCATGAATTTATCGGTTGTTCACTAAAACCTACGGGTAATATATGTAGTTCAGCATGGTGTGTATTTGTAAACAAATCTTTTTTTTGTGTTTCTCAAACTTTGCTATCGTAGACATCAGATTAACGAACTTGCATTAAATTTTGCTTGAAACTTGAAAAAACGAATTTAAATTATGCAGAAGATCGTTGGGAAATTGAAGTTAATAATCAACTCAAAAGTTGTGGATAGTGATGATTGTTATGACTGGCTTTTTACGACGACAACAACACCGGATGATACCCAGCGCGTTCGAATTGCGAATGCCAAAACTACCATTATTTCGGAAATTTTATTCTTAAATTTAAAAATTCCACGCATAGGAGCAAATTTCATTCCAAAATTGCTTAGTGTAGAGTAAGTCTCTTGCAACAAACTATGAAACAAAAATGTACGTAACCTTTTTGAGAACAGCAGGGCTGCTCTAGGTGCGTTATGCGTTCATAAATATATCGACTTACATATGTTGGTCCTTTGAAGAATAGTCCTCTGCAAGCCCAAGATTCTTGAATGAGCCCTGTATCGGTTAGGTTTCTAATGAAGCTTTTGCTAAGCACGCTAGTGAAAGCTTTTGCATGGAGTGCATGTAATTGCTGTAACCTAATGGCTGTGTTCTTTTGATTCCTTCTTATCCTTTGCAGGAACCTTTTTTATGTTTATTTTTGTTAATTACCCTTTTTAGGGTTTTTCTTGGGTATATTTTTACCCTACTAAGTTTGAAGTTAGCCGTGTAACTATTCTTTTCCAATATTTCAGTGGATATAGGATCCACTGAAAAGGTGAGTTATACTATAGGACCTTTGTCGATTCTTCGTAGAAAACTCCAATTTTGTCTGTTTTGTTGATTAGACTGTCAGAAAAGAAGTTACAAAGATCTCAGAGTTAGGAACCTCCGCAAAGTTCTGACATAGGCTACTGTAAATTTTAATTGTTCTCAAATTAAAAAATAGTATATTGTATATGTAGTAGGAAAAGCGATACATTCCCGGACGAGAATGTAAATTGTTGGCCGAGGCCAACAAACATTGAAGTCCGGGAATGTGCTTTTACTACTAGATGCACATACTATTTTATCTGAAATCGCATTAAATATTATCGTAAATTAAGAAATTTTTATATGTGCATATTTATTAGTGTCACAAAAGTATCAGTTCTGTTAGTTACATATTGCTAACAATATTTTAAATTATATTTAAAATAAACTGTGACGATTATGACCAGAGGTGCAAAACGCCTCCAGAGTTACTAAACACCGCAACTTATGTGGTTTGCCAAATAAATCCAAGGCAAAATATGAGTTTGCTTATAAACGTTTTATGGATTATATCCGTACAGTACGGAATAGTATATTGTGTTACAATGACAGGTTTCGTAGTACGAGTGGAGTTCGTGAAACGAACCGCGAAGCGGTGAGTTTCGCAAAGAACGAGTACTACAAACCGTCAAACTATTTTTTATAATGAACTTTTAATTGTATAAAAAAATATGTAAAATGAGAGTTTTTCGAAATATTTATTTATGTTGGCAATCTTGACACTTTTGACACTTGTCAGTTTTAATGATTTTAAATTTGAATGTTTGTAAAATTTGTATAAAATATTCCGAATTTAGCAATAACGCTGATTATGTAGTTAATAATTTACTACAACATACTTCTTGATTTACTACCTGAACTTTTTCGTTGACAATCAGTGCAGTGCAACCATTTGTGTACAACAAAAAGCTACCAAAAACAGCGTTACAATGAATCTATTTCGATACTGTTTTTAGTGTCGAAATAGAAACTTTGTGAACGTGAATTATAAAAAAAATCTTCCCGTACAGTACGGAGTACGGAAAAGTTCGTTCCCAGCAACGGACTAAAATACGAGAATAGTGTATTTTGCGGTCAAATTTGATCAGAGAAACAAGACATTTCCAACTCATTTTAGAAAAAAACTCTCTATTGACACCGTTTGTACGACAAAAACAGGGGTAAACAATAATGTGATAACGCCATTTAAGGCTTTTCCGAAAACTGGAAACAGTGGAAACAACGCTGGGAGCTCGTTGTTCAATCAAACTAGTTTGAAGGATACCAAGCACCCGATGACGAAATGTAACACCAGCACGTAAGTCAGATACTTCTCGGAGAACCCTCGTAT
The DNA here is from genome assembly GCA_964028335.1 of Altica lythri. Classification (NCBI taxonomy): domain Eukaryota; kingdom Metazoa; phylum Arthropoda; class Insecta; order Coleoptera; family Chrysomelidae; genus Altica; species Altica lythri. The sequence continues at coordinate 36,221,685 of OZ034801.1, read as the reverse complement.
ATTAACATATTTGCGAAATACTGATTTTCGTATTTTAAAACATAAATTTTTCTCCTTATTTAACAATCAGTAAAAAACAACGTTAAGATTTTTCAAAGAAAAATGAATAAGCTGTTAAAAACGATTTTTCCCTCTTATAATATAATAATGTATTTAGATCATGTAGCGATTCATTGATTAGATTATTATTTTGTGCTGACATGAAAAGAATTTGTAACATAAAACCGCTCTCAGATTCGCAATTTAGTGGCGCTTGCCTACCTCTAAGTAATTTTAATGACTTTATTTGCTGAAAATATTATTGAAAGGTATATTCGTTCCCCATTTTTCCGCAATTTGTATTCATAACATGTACTATTAAGTTTTTATCAAAGGCGCAAAGCCGTATTATAAAATTTTCTTTTTTCCTACTGTGGCTTGTACTTTTTTCTTTTTGATGATTGTAAAAACATGATCCCCCACAACATTTGCCTAATAACATTGGTTAATAAAAAAATGGAGATTTTTTTATTACGGTTGGTAGGCAATAATGGTTTTAGGTTTTTTTAAACTTCTAAACAAGTAAACTTTGCTATTAAATATTTACATTTTAAAAATATCACAAACCGTTTAATTTCGATAGATTCAACAGAAATGTAGGCCTGAATCAACTAACTTGTTTTAAAAAATCACATGTAAACGAAGAAAATGGATTACTTAAAGACGATTTAATTTCCTTCCTGTGGGAATGAGTTAAACCGAAATGATCAATATATGAAAAGTATGTATATCAAAATAAATAAGTATATGACAAAAAATATATTCCAAATTGCCACTGGGTTGAATAAAAAATTTTAATCTAGAATATGATTAATTAACAATTTTAAAATTATTTTTTTAACATGTCACTGCTTTGCTTAAAAGATAATCTCCATACCTAAAGACTATAGTTCACCTACGCAAAATTTAGGTTAAACATTCTCTCCCATTACTACTGTGGAGTAGGCAGTTATAAACAGGTAAATTAATACTAGCAACTTGCACTGCTTAATAAATTAAAATTAACTTAAAAACAAAAATCATTACAAACACGGTGGTATAGGGTTGTCTGCAAAAACTCTTTCCTGAATTACGGTTGTTGAGTTTAAAAAAATAAACACACAGCATCGCACTTGGTAATTATGTGCTAAAGAAGAGAGTGAGCAGTTTAAAAATAAGCTTTGAATCCAATTATATACCACCATGCTATGCTGAATATCATTAAAGTTGTAGAACACAATTTAATGTCAGATATGTATTCATGCATATATTTAAATGGCATTACAAAGTTTTTTATGCAGTTGATGTATCTAGAAAACTGGACCGAAATTAAAAAATATTTTAGTTTTTCCTTTATTTATACACTAAGCTTTTGTTTTATTCTAAATTTGAAGCTTCGATGTCAATGATTGGTCAATCAGTGAGTAAGTGAATGAGTGACAAAGATTAAAGAGTCTCTGAAGTTACTTGCGGGCGAGCCCTAAATGAGGCTCTTTTCTCGACCCTAACAGACCCTTACCTCATGTGCTTGTATGCACTCACGATTAATTTTTTATAAATAAAAATGAATAGATACCAGAAACGTAAAGATAATTTTTTTCTGATTTTAACCATACTTACGCAAAATTTTGAAGTTTGCAGATAAGACACCAAAATATTCTACATTACACTGAGAAAAGAACAACACTCAGTATAACATAAAATACCTCTAGCGCCTATATTTTAATTAATTAAGAAATTTCGACTAGTTATAATTCTTAAACTACTAGTTTAAATTAAATAAAATTTAAAATTTTCGTGTTTAATTAATTAATTAATTATATGACTGTCACGAAATATCCCAATGAATTTTTTCACTTCCCGCTAAAAAAATATTTTTTTTTTAATCGGGAAGTTATTGGTTTTACCCCGTTTTTTGAAAATCGAGTTTTCATCGGATCTAAACGTTTTGAGGTCTTCGGAACCCACCCTTACTATTTTTACGAGGGTGCTGTATGTCTGTATGTATGTGTTGTAGCGTGTTTAAAAAACCCGAATAAAATTTCTTTTTTTAACGTTTCTTTTCACTTAGGCCGACTCTGTCCCAAATTTTATTCGAGATGTTTCCAGAACGTAGCTAATCCAACCGTTGTCTCTAAGCAGTTTATCGATTTTCCTAACTGACCAATGTGGTTCCGAGTTTAAGATCAGGTAATTAGGCGGGAAAGGAGAGCGTCTCTCTAGTACCAACGATTTTTATTCAGTCTGGGTTTAGATTTTACTCAGTTTCAAATTTCCGACAATTTTCTTATTTTATCTTAAAAATTACCAGCAGTTAAATGTTTCTTGTATCGACTATCGTTTATCGTACCGGAAGGTTTACCTGAAGATTTTCAGACAGTGCTATCTTTAAGTTTCCTTCGTATATCGTAGAGTAATGGCGGCAGAATTCAGCCATTGTAACCGTGTTTTCTTCGAACCCCAGCTACAAAGAATGAGTTTATGGTTTTTCTCTAAATATCTACAAATCTTGGCAAGAATGGGTCTAGATTATATCTTACCGTTAAGACCAATTACCGAGAGAATGAAGCCATATGCTAACAAAGTATCTCAGAAACATTTAGAAGATAACGTTAGTTTTTAACAATTTTTTTATAACTGTATCGAGTCTCAGAGTACCATTTATTTCTATGGAACATTTTATCCTAATTGTATTTACCTGTAATATCTATAAGTGCAGTGCACAGTGTCGTAATGAAAATAACCGGGATGTGATTTTTTTTTATGTATTGCTTACCTGTAATTTTATTTTATAACTTATATTTTTTGTAACTCCTATCTGTAAACTGTTTTACTTATATTCTTTGATTTTTTTAATTTATCTCTCGTACTGATTTAATTAAGATTTATACTCTTAAATATGAGTACTCTTAACTCGAGTTAATATCAAAGCAAAAGGTGATATTTTTTTTATAACTTTTTCATCTAAATTTTACCTATCACTCTTCGCTTATCTGAGTACACGAAAATGAAAAAACAGTGTACTTAGTTAGCAATTATTTTATGTGTATTAATAATTTTTTTTTGAACTAAACACAAATGTGTGTAGTAAAATGTGTCTACTATACCGTACCGAAATGTATCTCATATTTTTTTATTTTATTGTTGTTGTGTCTCTTTTATCATTACAGCTGATAATAAATACTGTTATTGTTAACTATAGATTTTTCTTTTCCTAGCTAGAGCCTGTTACTCTGATCAATATTTTCAGTTTCTCTAATCTATATTTTATTAAAGTAATAGATTTTGTTTTTAAATATATCTTTATCTTACCGATTTGATCTATAACCATAAGGATAAGTAAAAGGAAAGTGTGAGTCTAATTTTTCTTTTTAGTATCTTAAATAAAAGTGTGTAATTTAACTTTTAGCAAGAACATCGGCCGGGTTATCCAATTTTACCTTATCTTATCTTATATCTCTTATATCTTTCTTTTTCCATCTGGGTTTCTTATATTTCCCCATCCTCAGGATAAAAAACATGAGTGGCGCCCATTTTCCTTTCTCTTTCGTTTCTTTCATTTACTCTCTTTTGCCCCCTTTAACTTCTTTTATCTTTTATTATTCTATTAACTATATTCCTTTTTATCTTTTCAAAATTATTCATCTAGCTCGAACGAATCCACGCTCGCTCTCCTTCTACCCCCTGAGTTCCGTTCGCATATGTTTACCTCTCAAATCGAGCATTTAACATCATGATGAAAAAAGAGGTTACAGTGTGGATGTGTGTGTGGATGTATGTAAACCTCATGTAACTTTTGAACGGCTTGACCGATCGGAATGAACCAAAAACGTTCCAAAGAGTTCTATCTAACTTAGATGTAAGTTAAAAAAAAAAACGAATTTCTTTGTGAAAATGAGGTTTTTTGCGCATATCATTTTGGCTATTCCATCGATCAATTTTATAACCTAATCAGCTCTTAAAACCACCTCCTCCTTTTTGAAAATTAAAATCGGTTGATTCGTTCGTGAGATATCGTTGTCGAAAATTTTCAAAAAAATTATTTTTGAGATTTTTTGACTAATTGATTTTGCGTTTCGAATAACATTTTTACGTCTCAAAAAACTGCGTCGAATGCCGTCTTGAACATCAAAATCAAATAACTCGTTAAAAATTTGGTTTTTAAATATTTCAAAAAAAGCTCAAACACGTCAAAATATGCCACGTTACTATAGCTTTGGGGTTAAAATTAGCGGTTTCGATTTTTCGATTTTTTTAAAATTATTTTCTAATATGAAATTTTATAATAAAACCACACTCTGAACACATGACCCATTTTGGGTGAGCTAAATAATCTTTAAATAAAATTAATTACGTAATCGTTAGACGTAAACATAAAGTTTTATTAGTTTTTAATTACTAGTTAAAATTATATAATTTTTAAACTAATAGAAAATAGGTTCTTGTCTTATTTTTTTCAAGACTTCAAGATTTAAGACTTTCTAGAATGTTGAATAAAACACAAAAGGAATATTCCTATATTTTCTGCTAAGGCGATCTACGATTTAATTAAATTGTCCTGTCTCTATCATTTAGGATTCTTCGCTTGTGTCACAATTCAATGGAGAAGTATAGTGGAGGTGCCAAAAAGAATTTATATTCGTGCGTTTTTCTTCTCTTGAAAAAAATTTAATTATATATAAAAGCTTTCACCGTAATATTTTTTTATAAAATTATCTTAGTTTGTTATTAATATTAACCTTGCATACAGAAGGGAAGTTAATAACCCTAAAATTATAATTAGAGTTCGGGAAATATGTAAATGCATATTCAGTGCATATAGGTAAGCACATTTTAACTAAAATAATATAAATGCATATGCATTTAAAAATCTGCATATATAACAAAAAAATTAGTTTTAAATGCATATTTTTGGTTTTTCAATTGAAAATATTTACAAAATTATTTAATTTAAGAATAAGGTAAGCCGGATACGTCTAATCCTATTTAATAAATATTCTCAGAATTTCCTACCTAAATGCCCTCTTGCGTTTTCCCTTAATAAATAATTGAAACTGAAATGTTTAATTTGAAACTTTTTCATAGTTTCATTTTAGTGTATCTTGAATTCTCAAAGAGAAATCACGTGTTTGTTTGATTTGTTAGTTATTTTTATTTTAAGTGGGTGAAAATGCCAAGGGAATGTGAAAAAAGAAGTGGATCAATAATACCAAGTAATTTGAAAGTTATTAACATGGAGACTAGACAAGGAGTACGCACTCGACCGGGGGAATTGCCAAAATCTGTCCACGGTATCGTACATATTAGGTTTAGGTACTTTTTTCACCACTTGTGGCGCTAGTTTTCCTTTTGTACCGGTTTGAATATAGACAATTAAATAATAGTGAATTATTAAATTGGTTTTTATTATTTATACCTGAAAGATCGAACTATTTTTTTCATTGTGTAAATAAATTAATAATGAAATATTTAAAAATTATTTATTTTGTTTTTAACTACGTCCTCATTGGTCGCCATTTTGGTACAAATGGAACACCAGCGCCCTCTTATTTTGGTAGCCCTATTTGCATACATGGAGTTCGTACTCCTTGCCTAGTCTCCATGGTTATTAACGACAATCATATTGATTGTCAATCGGTAAGTTAAAACTTGTCACGTGCCAAATTTGTGTTAACTACCGAAAAACTTAAATTTGTATTAATAATCGAAACACAAAATCATCTTCTAAAGTTCTATGTCTCCTGTGTAAACGTTGTATGTACTGCTTTTACTATCGAACAAGCGAGAGACTTCACAAGTTGACGTATCAAGAAATTCCCGAGGCTTTAGCTTCTGTGTTAACCAGCTAATATAATAACTAATTTATATATAATATATAATGCCACACAAAATATGGGCAAAAAAAGCAAAGTGTGATCACCCAGCGCATAAAAATAATTAAATCTTATAAGCATAAAATTACAAAATATTACATCCGCTACATAAAACAATATCTATATATGAGAAAGAATCGGTTACAGTGAAGTCGGAATTATTAATTAAACTTGGCTTATCTGTTGTTAGCGCTTCACTAGCGCAGGTGTCCTTGGTGAGAGGCTTCCTGTAATAGCCTCGCTGCACAGGTAGAAGAAACGTGACGGCGTTGGTCCAAGGGGTAACGTACCAGACCACAAAATTGTTGCACCAGACCAAGTAATTATTGCAGCGGTCCAAAGATAAGTGTTCCCAGATAATACACCAGGTCCAAGAGCTGCTAGTCCAAGCCAAGAAAGATTCGCCAGGTCCAAGAAAGATTCGCCAGGTCCAAGAAAGATTCGCCAGGCCCATAAAAGATTCGCCAGGCCCAAGAAAGATTCGCCAGGCCCAAGAACCCCTTGGTGTGATTAGGGGTCAAAGTAGTCAGTCTGACGATGTTAAGTCCACTATTTATTGGTTTCCCGTACTTCTTATACAGCAGTCAACAAATCGAAATTTTAGTGATTTGTTCACGTGAATTAACCAAATTAAATCCCATAAAATGGAAAAACCTAAAGGCCTACCAAAAAAAAAATATTGCCAAAGGAATATTTAACAAATGAGGCTTAGATTAATAAAAGTGTTTGCATTCAAAATCCCGTTAGGATGACTTCGATGTAGTCAGATTAAATGCACACTCAAAATGGCGTTACACTAGACAAGTTCACTCTCGATTACCCACTATTAGATGTTGGTTCGTTGCCGGACAACATGTGAAAAAGAAGGAACCCAGGCGTACGAGTACTAAATATTTACGGAGATTGACAGGGAAGGGGAAAGTGCGTTCATTTGCCAAATCGATGCATTTAATATAAAGCAATTGAATTATTAATTATTATCCATAATCAAATCAAAACTAAATTAATGTTATTAAATTATATATATTAATTATTAAATAAATCACGAAAAATCAATATTTGCTAGATATATATATATATATATATATATATATATATATATATATATATATATATATAATGTTTCCCTACCATCCTCTGCTCCCAAGTACTCAACACTTTTGCTAGCCAAGTGCAATACCTTACTTGGTTATGCCGCACTGATGACGGCTAACGAGCCAGAAACATGCATGTCTGCGGTTACCATTCCTATTCGTGACCCTATGATCCTTTTTGCGTACATGCCCATTAATTTTCCCCCTTTTGTATATATATATATAAATATATATATATATATATATATATATATATATACATCCCACGATATTTGTGACGTCCAACCATAGCGCAGACATATGACGTCCCCCAGAAAGAGCAAGAAATAGTGTATATACTCGGTGTATACAGTTTAATATTGTATAGTCCGGGTTCCCACGTGGTAAAAAAGGCATAAAGAATAACCAGCTGAAACTTTCAGAATCGCTTAATTGCACTTAGACCAACAAACTTCCATAGCAACAATATCGATGGATGGGGTGTTTTTTCTTCAGCAGTGGTCAAACATGTCGAAAGTTATAACTCTCCCCGGAGTGATGGATAACCGATTTATTTTTTGTGAATCAACAGTTTTTTATTATTTTATGTGACCTACAAAAGAAGAGGGCGTTAACTGGTTATTTGTTAAGTTGTTGGCAGTCGTAACTATTACATGTTAAGCGCGTAGGCCCCGCCAAACGCCCTCCTCTTTTTGTAGGTCACGTGTTTTATTATGTAGTAATAATAAAAAACTGTTGATTCACAAAAAATAAATCGGTTATCCATCACTCCGGGGAGGGTTATATCTTTCGACATGTTTGACCGCTGCTGAAGAAAAAACGCCCCATCCATCGATATTGTTGCTATGGAAGTTTGTAGGTCTAAGTGCAATTAAGCGATTCTGAAAGTTTCAGCCGGTTATTCTTTATGCCTTTTTTACCACGTGGGAACCCGGACTATATAGTTTATAAGTCAGTGGTGACTTAAGTTATTAATCAATAAAAAAAAAATCCTCCATTCTAAGATGGATGTGGCTTCCACCTACAGCACGATGTTTGTAACGTCCATTTGTATATTTTTGTTTCCATCTGATCCCATGCTACAGTATTTATGGCGTCCGTTCTCCGTATATTTCCCATTTTACGAGTGATATGGCGTCCTTCTCTGTTGCCAAACTACACTAAATAGTTTTTGTTTCAAAACCAGATAAAATCAATAATTTTCAGTATAGTGTGTATTACGCAAATATTAATAGTAATATTTCAAATTCACGAATTAGTAAGTTATGAATTAGATATTTTTTGCTTCAAATTTTTACTATTCATTTATTTATTTATCAGAAGAGTCAGAAAAGGATACCTGAGCACTACTTATAGAATAATCACAATTTATAAAATGAACTTTTTATAGTCGAAAGTTTTTTTTTGGTGATTTATAAGTCATATTACTATTATTAAATTATTACTCCCTTGGCAAATAGCGCTTTATCGAGATAGATTACGGCATAGTCCACAGTATATTAAAAAAAAAAAAATTTAAACATTTTCTAAATTAGTTTATTTTATTAACAGTTAAAATAACAATTACTGTTGTCACATGTAGAACAAAAAAAAATCTTCTCTCTCGCGTAGTCGATCCCATTATGATAACATAACAGAACTGTCACCTTGACACATATCCGACGCTTAATCAACTAGGCTACGAACGACATATTTAAACACTTTCAAAATGATAACATGTATGCACAATTTATATCATATTTCATATCAATTCAGTATAAATTTCGAAATTTATGTATATGCCTAAACACACTTGAAACATGCATTGTCATCCAGTTCTTAGCTATCCTGAAAATTTCAGAGCTCTAGGTAGTCGGGAAATAGGTTTAAATTCGATTATAAAATTCCACGGAATGACACAGAGACAAAGAACACGGTGAAAATATAAAAAACTTTCTAAAAAATACTAAAATAATAAAAAAAATAAAATGTTATTGTATTATTAGTTAAATTTTCAAAGCTTAATTGTTATAATATTATTAATACAGTCAATAAAATGCCGCTATGTCAGTTATTTTCATTTATTTCAGTTAAGGGTAGCCACGATTTAAAGTTGCTAAGATCAAATATTTATTATTATTATTTATTATTATTATTATTAGGTAAGTAATATATTGTTAACCTTTTCAAGAAATTTGATTTGATTTTACTAATTTCAAAGTCCTAAGAATGTCAAAAATAGACATTAAATGCAAAGATCAAGTGTAAAATCGTATCTCAGTACAAATATGTCTTAAAATTTATTTTTTCTACAACCGTGTGTGAAGTGCCTACTTCACGCACTCTGTAGAGTTTGTAAAGATGTACATTTTTTCACTAGTGAAAAAAAACTCTTTTATTCACTAGTGCAAAAAAGAAAAACAATTGAATTTGTTTTAGGTTTGTTTTTTAGTATTTATTTGACAAATCTAGTATCCGGGTTTTTTTTGCACTAGTGAAAAAAAAAAGTTTTTTTTGCACTAGTGCAAAAAAAAATAAAAATTGCAATCATCATTTATCGTCAAAATTTCAGTTGTAGAAAAAAATTGTATGGAACACGTGCGTAAAGTACCTTTTTTTGACAAACTTCACATTCGTTAAAAAAAGGTCACTTTACACAATAGTTCCATAAATAACTATTTTTTAACTAAAGTAAGTACATATTTTATATATAAAATACACATATTTGTTAAAAAAAATTGTTGCAGGGTAAACCATATACAAGGAATATCAATAAATTAACCCATTTTATGATCTTAATATATTTTTTATAAAATTTATTTTAGAAAATTGGTTAATGATTCGTATAAAAATATAATTTGACAGGAATTGAATGTCACCGGTCAACTTTTATATCGTATTGTAATTTTTTAGGAAAACAACAATTTAAATTTGAATAAGTTAGTAGACCTTTATTTTTTATTTGTTAATTTTCTCTTCAATTATTTCAACAGTTTTATTGTAATAACAAAATTAAATTTTATTGATTAAAGGATGTAACGATTTAGTTAAAAAAATTTGATAAAAGCTGACTTTCGTTGGGATTCGAACCCACCTCGTTCCGATTTCTAGCCGGACACTCTAGGATTAACCTTGTAGCACAGCGGATTGGAGCATTGTATTATGAGTCAAATCCGAAACATTTTTGAACTTTCTGTTATCAACTGAAAGACGTTGAAGACAAGTTTGAGTGAAACAGGAAGACTGAAAAAATATAGTTTAAATGAAGGGCAAAATTGCGCTTGGATTTGAAACATGTCATAAAGCTTTAAGCAGCTAGGTTACGAGACCTCGTGTAGCTTAAATAAGAGAACCTTTTGATAGAAATCAGAAGGACGCTGGTTCGAATCCCACGGGAGCTTAATTTGAATTTTACTTCGTGGAATTTTCACATCATCAATAATTAATAAATGATATACATGATGTCTCCCAGCTGTTGGAACATAGCTTTACACAACTTAAAAACAAGTTGATTTAAACCAATTTACTAATTTCCACGGTAGCCTGGTTAAACCTTTATGAAGTCTAAATACAGATAAGTATATCGACTAACTAGACTTGCTTCATAACCAGGCAATTTTGGATGCAGGTAAGATGGATTAAATCAACTTACAATTGAACAAAATTATCGATTCTCCTATGTGGTACCATGATTGACAGGAAAATAAAAATTCAAAGTCGATGAACCACAACAAGTTTATTTAATAAATGTTGACGACTAGTTTCGGCAAATTTTTACCATCATCAGGTCGAAATTGTTAATAAAAAATAAAGTATAATAACAAGGTGTTCATCGAAAAGTTGTATGTAACATTAAATATCTTTCCTCAACGAAAATTATTGAAGTGAAAATTAAAGTAAATAGAATTCTAAAGAAAATTCTGATGGCCGTGTCCACAACATCACATGTCCGCCATTTTGAGGTTATTCGAAAGGAAAATTATGAGGGGAAAGCCACGAATGGCTTGAAGAACCCACATAATCTAACTTGAGATAGATAATGAAACTTTAAAATTAAGTGCGGTGAGCACATAAGAAACTTTACCAAAAAGGAACTTAAAACTTGAAACGTGGTGACTTTTGGGTACCAAAATGAAGATGTACAACAAATTCGCTTCATTTTGGGACTCAAAAGTTTTTTATGTGCTCACCGCACTTACTTTTAAAGTTTCCTTATCAATCTCAAGTTAGATTATGTGGGTTCTTCAAGCCATTCGTGGCTTTCCCTTCATAATTTTTATTTTGAATAACCTCAAAATGGCGAATGGCTGATGGACACCGCCATCAGAATTTTCTTTTATATAATTTTACCAACTGTTTTTGAGGCCTCACGTTGGTTATTAGAATTCTATTTAATTTAATTTTCACTTAATAATTTTCTTCGAGGAAAGATATTTAATGTTGCATACAACTTTTCGATGAACACCTTGTTATTATACTTCATTTTTTATTAACAATGTCGACCAGATGATGGCAAAAATTTTCCCAAACTAGTCGTCAACATTTATTAAATTAACTTGCTGTGGTTCATCGATTTTAAGTTTAATTTTCCTTAAAAACGACTTATTGTAAACTCAATAATTTGTAGTTAGTTATGACTCAATCTCTCGAAAGACACCCTGAATCTATTAAATTCTTCGAAAATACTATTAGAGCATCTAAATGTTAAAGTTTTGCCGAAAATAATGTAAAATAAACATGAGGATTTCGTTGCAAGAAAGAAATCAATTTAGAATTGTCATGAAGACTCGTAAAATAGTACAATAGTACAACTAAGATTGTTGATAGGGCGTTATTAATTTTATATGCTTTTTGAAATAAACGTTCACAAAAAAATATTCTTTATTTTTTTTTATTATCCTAGTTTTCTGAAATTTAGTTACCTTCATACCACAAAAAAATACGTTTTAAAAGAAACATTTTAATTAATTAAATTTATTTATTCCACTTTGCTTTTTTAAACTATTTATTACATTGAGATTCACGTTATTTCTGTTTTTGTTTAAAATTCTATATACATTTATAAATTTCTTTAAAACATTATCGTATAATTACGTTTAATATGTATTTCTAACTAAAAAGTTCCTTATTAGTTTTGGGTATTAATTTTAAAAATTAAACTTAATCTTTATAAGTCCGTAGCTAAGATTAAGTACAAAACAGAAATTAAAGTAAGTCTGGTATTTAAAATACTGTTAAAATAGCACAGCAGAGCGATAAAACAAGAGGACAAAACGTTGCCAAATTAACGGACGTCACATCCACTGTTGTGTGGGCTACACTCAAGTATTCGTATATTTGAACAATAATAATCTTTTACTAGCGCCATCCAGGCAGTAGCAAAGGCTGAAACTAAAATATATGAAATCAATATATATATATATATATATATATATATACAAAAGGGGAAAATTATTGGGCATGTACGCAAAAAGGATCAATAAGGCCACGAGTAGGAATGGTAACCGCAGACATGCATGTTTCTGGCTCATTAGCCGTCATCAGTGCGGCATAACCAAGTAGGGTATTGCACTTGGCTAGCAAAAGTGTTGGGTACTTGGGAGCAAAGGATGTTGGGGAAACATGTGTAAAGAAACATTAAAACACAAAAACAACGAAAGCTCACACAGGAGTCCTATCGCCATTTTGTGCTTTCGCTAATGAGCCAGAAACATGCATGTCTGCGGTTACCATTCCTACTCGTGGCCTTATTGATCCTTTTTGCGTACATGCCCAATAATTTTCCCCTTTTGTTTATATTAATACGCATTTTCTTGGCACTTTGTTTATTTCATATCCTGGGCTTAGAACGACTCAAACACAATGAGTCCGTTTCGCCAACGTTGCGACGCTGGTTGCTAGCCGAAAACCCATTGGCACAGCTGGCCGAAAGCACAAAATGGCGATAGGACTCCTGTGTGAGCTTTCGTTGTTTTTGTGTTTTAATGTTTCTTTACACATGTTTCCCCAACATCCTTTGCTCCCAAGTACCCAACACTTTTGCTAGCCAAGTGCAATACCCTACTTGGTTATGCCGCACTGATGACGGCTAATGAGCCAGAAACATGCATGTCTGCGGTTACCATTCCTACTCGTGGCCTTATTGATCCTTTTTGCGTACATGCCCAATAATTTTCCCCTTTTGTTTATATTAATACGCATTTTCTTGGCACTTTGTTTATTTCATATCCTGGGCTTAGAACGACTCAAACACAATGAGTCCGTTTCGCCAACGTTGCGACGCTGGTTGCTAGCCGAAAACCCATTGGCACAGCTGGCCGAAAGCACAAAATGGCGATAGGACTCCTGTGTGAGCTTTCGTTGTTTTTGTGTTTTAATGTTTCTTTACACATGTTTCCCCAACATCCTTTGCTCCCAAGTACCCAACACTTTTGCTAGCCAAGTGCAATACCCTACTTGGTTATGCCGCACTGATGACGGCTAATGAGCCAGAAACATGCATGTCTGCGGTTACCATTCCTACTCGTGGCCTTATTGATCCTTTTTGCGTACATGCCCAATAATTTTCCCCTTTTGTTTATATTAATACGCATTTTCTTGGCACTTTGTTTATTTCATATCCTGGGCTTAGAACGACTCAAACACAATGAGTCCGTTTCGCCAACGTTGCGACGCTAGTTGCTAGCCGAAAACCCATTGGCACAGCTGGCCGAAAGCACAAAATGGCGATAGGACTCCTGTGTGAGCTTTCGTTGTTTTTGTGTTTTTATGTTTCTTTACACATGTTTCCCCAACATCCTTTGCTCCCAAGTACCCAACACTTTTGCTAGCCAAGTGCAATGCCCTACTTGGTTATGCCGCACTGATGACGGCTAATGAGCCAGAAACATGCATGTCTGCGGTTACCATTCTTACTCGTAATCCTATGATCCTTTTTGCGTACATGCCCAATAATTTTCCCCCTTTTTGTTTATATTAATACGCATTTTCTTGGCACTTTGTTTATATATATATATATATATATATAACGAACAGAGCGTTTTGTGACAGTCTAAGAATGTCCAAAGATGATACATAACGTATCTAGTGCCTTACTGTCAAAAGTAATAATTTCAGTTTTGAACTGAAATGGTGTCGGTTAGAAATTTCTAACACTTTAAAAGACACCTTTGATGCGGCGATATAAATAGATATAAATATCATTCAACCTATATCAGGGCAAAACCAAACTACAGACACGTGTTTCGCTCTTAGTTTGAGCTCATCAGTGTAGTACAGGCTATGTCTCTCAAGTCACTAATCAAGAGACATCCCTGCTATAAATTGATCGATATCTATAGATGTCAAATTGCAAAACTGATAAACAGTCGCAAATGGTTCCATCTTCACTCCAAAAATGGTATTTCAGTAGTAGCTTTGCATCTTGTATATAACCTTAGGCAAGGTAAAATGATAAAACGAACAGAGCGTTTTGTGACAGTCTAAGAATGTCCAAAGATGATACATAACGTATCTAGTGCCTTACTGTCAAAAGTAATAATTTCAGTTTTGAACTGAAATGGTGTCGGTTAGAAATTTCTAACACTTTAAAAGACACCTTTGATGCGGCGATATAAATAGATATAAATATCATTCAACCTATATCAGGGCAAAACCAAACTACAGACACGTGTTTCGCTCTTAGTTTGAGCTCATCAGTGTAGTACAGGCTATGTCTCTCAAGTCACTAATCAAGAGACATCCCTGCTATAAATTGAACGATATCTATAGATGTCAAATTGCAAAACTGATAAACTGTCACAAAACGCTCTGTTCGTTTTATCATTTTACCTTGCCTAAGGTTATATACAAGATGCAAAGCTACTACTGAAATACCATTTTTGGAGTGAAGATGGAACCATTTGCGACTGTTTATCAGTTTTGCAATTTGACATCTATAGATATCGTTCAATTTATAGCAGGGATGTCTCTTGATTAGTGACTTGAGAGACATAGCCTGTACTACACTGATGAGCTCAAACTAAGAGCGAAACACGTGTCTGTAGTTTGGTTTTGCCCTGATATAGGTTGAATGATATTTATATCTATTTATATCGCCGCATCAAAGGTGTCTTTTAAAGTGTTAGAAATTTCTAACCGACACCATTTCAGTTCAAAACTGAAATTATTACTTTTGACAGTAAGGCACTAGATACGTTATGTATCATCTTTGGATATATATTATAACATATGATAACTCTACTATTAGTATTCTATAAGTTACCATGTTATAAAGTACTCCTTACCTTGAATTTTTTAAATTTTAATATAGATGTGAAGAAGGTAAGATTCAAATTAATTTCTTTTATTTTAAAGATTATTATTTTAACATATGCTCCTGGCTATTCTCTTTCTTAGGGTCAGAGTTCAAAAAATTTCAAATAATAAATAGATTCAAATTCAACTAATATTGAAAATTTCAACACAACGATTATAAAATTCAACAATCATATACCAAATTATGTTTTCTGAACGATGATTCTATTTTAACCTTAACCTTACTTTTTCTTATTGTGTTGTGCGCTTTTACACATTACTTTCAAAAACCAAATATAGTTAAATCAAGTGTTATGAAAAATTCTGAATTTTGTAACTAATAAATCAAATTAAACTTAACTAAGAATGAAAAATAACTTATTTAAACAGTGAAACAGTGTACAAGTGAAATTAAATGTTCATTAAATACGTAAAAATCAAACACAGGAAAGATCATTATTTTTAAAAATTGGAAATTGATACCGTGTTCTGAAGATTTTGTATTCTCTTTGGACAGCTAAGGCTCAGGATCTCCTTTTCAATTAGAATCCACCATTTCCCAGGACATCACTGATATACGGACACTTTAGAGATTTTGACTAATAAAATTTCTTCTAATCAGAAAACAATCAGCTCTCGCATCAAATGGTAAGTAAACTAATACTTTCTTTCTTATTAGAAACTGGTTTTACTTTCGTTAAATTAACTCAGGAAGCATTTATATAAATGAACTGCTCAGCATACAATTTCTAACATTTATTTCTCCATAAAAATAAACTTTACGTCTTACCAGATACTATCAGGAACTTTCTTGTAGTTTTGTTAACACTTTTGAGTAGTTTTAAACTTTCTTTTATAAGTATTTTGAAAAAAAAAATCGAAATTTTAACGGAGCAAACTTTATTACATCTTATCCCTTCAGAAGGTAGAAAACAAGAGAGCGATTCAGAAATAAACAACTAAACAACTGAATCTCCAAACAAACTTACACAATACATTATTATTCTCTATTCGCCTACTAATTATTTGTCAAATAAAATTACTAAAAATCTAATACTTAATTCCTTATTTACATTTAATACAATAATCATTCTTTTAAAATTTGTTAATTTTATAATATCTTATCTATAATATAATCTAATATCTTTCTATTTTCAGAACTTTTAATTTGGGAATTAAACTAATAACAAATTACAATATGGCTTGAAAACAAACATTGTATATTTTGAAAGTAAGTAAAATTTTTTTATATTTCTTCTATGATTTCTAATATTTTATAATAAAATTTATATAATGTTTTACATTTATGTTTGAACATTTAATTTTCTTATTTCATTTTATCTTAATTTATTTAAAATTATTAAAAATTTGATAATATCAATCTATGGAAGATATCAAGTACTGATAGAAAATAATTGAAAAAAAAGGTATAAAAGGGGTTGCTACGTTGTTAAGGGGATTATTATTTAAGGTGAGTCAGAGAAAATTGTATGGATGTAACATTAATTGTCAAAAAGATAAAATGAATATAATTGAATAATGTAGAAAGTATCGTAAATATGGTTAATCAGAAATAGAATATGGAATAGAATGTGGAAATTGAAATTAGAAATAAATTGCATAGATTGAAATTATCATTTGGATATTATAAGAAGAATTTTACTTTAAGATAAGTATTTCCGTTAAAAAGGTAGTATCAGCTGATAGTATTATTTTATAATAGATATAATTATTAGAGGGATTTTAGGAAAAGGGGCAAAATTATTATAATTTAAGAGTAGTTATAAGTCTTTAATTGAACAAATTTTGAATTTTATTGTATTGTATTATACTATTGTATTGAATGTTTAAAATGTTATATTAAATGTTGTATATAATCAAAAACGAAATTTTAGTTAATGCTAATCGATGAACCCACCCTGAAGAGTCCAACAATATATATATATATATATATATATATATATATATATATATATATATATATATATATATATATATATATATATATATATATATATATATATATATATATATATATATAACGAAAGGGAGAAAATTAATGGGCATGTACGCAAAAAGGATCATAGGGTCACGAATAGGGAATGGTAACCGCAGACATGCATGTTTCTGGCTCGTTAGCCGTCATCAGTGCGGCATAACCAAGTAAGGTATTGCACTTGGCCAGCAAAAGTGTTGAGTACTTGGGAGCAAAGGATGGTAGGGAAACATGTATTAAAAACCAAAAAACACAAACAACGAAACTCACACAAGAGTCCTATCGCCATTTGTGGCTTCGGCCAGCTGTGCCCACATTTCGGGGCTACGAACAGCGTCGCCGCGTTGGCGAAACGGACTCATTGTGTTTGAGCCGTTCCAAGCCCAGGATGTAAAACAAAAAAGGGTGCCAAGTATGCGTACCTATAGCAAACGAAAGGGGGAAAATTAATGGGCATGTACGCAAAAAGGATCATAGGGTCACGAATAGGGAATGGTAACCGCAGACATGCATGTTTCTGGCTTGGAACGGCTCAAACACAATGAGTCCGTTTCGCCAACGCGGCGACGCTGTTCGTAGCCCCGAAATGTGGGCACAGCTGGCCGAAGCCACAAATGGCGATAGGACTCTTGTGTGAGTTTCGTTGTTTGTGTTTTTTGGTTTTTAATACATGTTTCCCTACCATCCTTTGCTCCCAAGTACTCAACACTTTTGCTGGCCAAGTGCAATACCTTACTTGGTTATGCCGCACTGATGACGGCTAACGAGCCAGAAACATGCATGTCTGCGGTTACCATTCCCTATTCGTGACCCTATGATCCTTTTTGCGTACATGCCCATTAATTTTCCCCCTTTCGTTTGTTATAGGTACGCATACTTGGCACCCTTATATATATATATATATATATATATATATATATATATAAGGAGGATAACGGGAATGCAACGCAACAGGGATCATGGTTACAAGTAGGAATGGTAACCGCAGACATGCATGTTTCTGGCTCATTAGCCGTCATCAGTGCGGCATAACCAAAAAGAGTATTGCACTTGGCTAGCAAAAGTGTTGGGAACTTGGGAGCAAAGGATGTTGTGGAAAGATGTGTCAAGAAACACAAAAACAACGAACGCTCACACAGAAGTCCTATCGCCATTTTGTGCTTTCGGCCAGCTGTGCCAATGGGTTTTCGGCTAGCAACCAGCGTCGCCACGTTGGCGAAACGGACTCATTGTGTTTGAGTCGTTCTAGCCCAGGAGATGAAATAAACAAAGTGCCAAGAAAACGCGTATTAATATAAAAAAAGGAGGATAACTGGAATGCAACGCAATAGGGATCATGGTTACAAGTAGGAATGGTAACCGCAGACATGCATGTTTCTCCTTTTTTTTATATATATTAATACGCGTTTTCTTGGCACTTTGTTTATACATATATATATATATATATATATATATATATAAATAAATATATATATTGAGATGATATAAGTTACTA
This sequence comes from Altica lythri, assembly GCA_964028335.1. Taxonomy (NCBI): domain Eukaryota; kingdom Metazoa; phylum Arthropoda; class Insecta; order Coleoptera; family Chrysomelidae; genus Altica; species Altica lythri. Next base: position 36,202,935 of record OZ034801.1, on the reverse strand, counting down.
TGCTATTTCAATTAAGTACATAAAAAGAAAATTAATAAAAATAGAGAAAAGGAAAATATATTCTCATTCCAAGGCAGAGTGCAAATGTAGTAAATTTGGTATAATTTAGAATCGTCTTCTTCTCAATACCTAAAAAGAAAAAATAAAACAAAATGAGAAATTAAAATACACAAGTACATATAAGAGATATTCAAAGAATCAAAATAATATAATTTATCTATAACATATAAAATTCTAATAATCATGTATCAAATAGATAATGAGAGTAAATATTAAAAAAGTTTATAAATTTTACGATACTTTAGTAATTAAAACCGATTTTAAATAAATTAAGATAAAATGAAATAAGAAAACCAAATGTTAAGACATCAATGTAAAGTTTTACATAACTTTCAGTATAAAATATTAGAACTCATAGAAGGAAATAAAAAAAAAAGTTTGTACTTACTTTTAGAATAGACAATGTTTGTTCTCAAGATATATTGTGATTTGTTATTAGTTTAATTTCCAAATGAAAAATTCTGAAAATAGAAAGACATTAGATTATATTGTAGATAAGATATTATAAAATTAACAATTCATTTAAAGTATAGCAGATTTTAAAAGAATGATTATTGTATTAAATGTAAATAATGAGTTAAGTATTAGATTTTTAGTAATTTGATTTGATTAATAATTTAGTAGGCGAATAGAACATAATAATAATAGGGTAAGATTGTTTGGGGATTCAGTTGTTAAATTGTTGATTTTCTGAATCTTTCTCTTGTTTTTGGGCTTTTGAAGTGATAACATGTAATAAATTTTGCTCCGTTAAAATTTCGATTTTTTTTTTTAAATACTTATAAAAGAAAGTATAAAAGTAGTAAAAAGTGTTAACAAAGCCACAAGACAACTCCTGATAGCCGATGGTAAGACTTAAAGTTTATATATATGGAGAAATGAATGTTAGAAATGGTATGATGAGCACTTCATTTATATAAATGCTTCCTGAGTGATTTAACTAAAGTAAAACTAGTTTCTAATAAGAAAGAGAGTATTAGTTTACTTACCATTTGATGCAAGGGCAAATAAGTTCCGGATGAGAAGCAAATTTATTCGTCTAAATCTATAAAGTGTCCGTATATCATTGATGTCCTGGGAAATGGTTGGATTCCAATAGGAAAGGATAGCCTGTGCCTTAGTTTGTCCAGAGAGAATACCAAAGCTTCAAAACACGGTATCAATTTCAAATTTTTTTTAATAAAGAACATTCCTGTGTTTGATTTTTCTGTATTTGATGAACATTTACTTTCACTTGTACACTGTTTCACTGTTTTAATTAAGTTGTTTTTTTCATTTTTTGATAAGTTTAATTTGATTTATTGATTACAACATTCAGAATTTTTCATAACCCTTGATTTAACGATGTTTGAATTTTGAAGGTAATGTGTCTATGCGCACAAAACAATAAGAAAAAGTGAGGTTAAGGTCAAATTGGAATTATTGTACAAAAACATAATTTGGTACCTATATGATTGTTGAATTTTATTATTTTTTTTTGAAATTTTCAATATCAGTTAAATTTGAATCCATTTATTAGTTGAGATTTTTTGAACTCTGACCCTTAGAAAGAGAATAGATAAGAACTTATGTTAAAGTAACAATCAATAAAAGAAAAGAAATTAAGTTGAATCTTACCTTATCCACATCTATATTAAAATATAAATTTTCAAGGTATTTTCATATATGTTATAATAGTGTAACGGGATAACCGTAAAGGAAGGGACCTTAATTTGAAAGATTGTTGTTGACAGTTGATTTTTAGAAGTTTGTAAAAATATCAACTGACCATTTTAAATAATGTTTCTAGAAAATTCTAGAAGCTTCTAAACACACTGACTAGATTAAATAATGTTGTATATAAGGGGATGCACGGGCAGTTAACGTCAGTTCGAGTCAAGTGTTCAGAAGAGTTCATTGTATTGTAGTTAGACGTTATCCAGCAGAGTTCAGTGTATCTTAACAATTTTGTAAATAAATTGTGTAAAAAGCCCCCATACGTGTTTCAAATTGGTGTCAGGTGTGGGGTGAAGATACAAGAATGCCTGGAAAAAAGATAAATGAACTATTGGTGGCTGAGCTCAGAAGAGAGCTTGAAGAATTAGAGTTGGAAACTACTGGAAGCAAATCCGTATTGTTGAAAAGGCTCCGTGAGTACTATGTAAATAATGATTTGGACCCTGACGCTGTGGAGTTCGAAGACCCAGTTCAAAAAGCAAATTCTGAACTAGCTCAACAACTTTCCCGGCTGCAAGAAGAACAAGCTCAACAACTGTCCCAGCTGTCCCAACGAATGACGAGCCAACAAGAAGAACAAACTCAACAACTTTCCCAGTTGTCCAGTCAGATAAGCAGCCAGCGCGAAGATATGTCCCAGCTGTCGCAACGAATGACGAACCAACAAGAGGAGCTATCCAGTCAGATGAAGAGCCAACAAGAGGAGCTATCACAGCGAATGACGAACCAACAAGAGGAGCTATCCAGTCAGATAAGAAGCCAGCGCGAAGAGGTGTCCCAGCTATCACAACGGATGTCTACCCTACCAGAAGAGTTATCCAGTTCCTTCTCCCAGCAAATATCACACCTTCGTGAGGAGCAAAATCAGCAAGTTGCCAACTTGAATCAGCAGGTAGACAACTTGAATCAGCAAGTGGACAACATGCGAGACGAGCAAAATCAACAAGTCGCCAACTTGCGAGACGAGCAAAACCAGATCAACCAGCAAATGCAGTCCGAGATAAGGAAGCTTCAACAAGAACAGGAAGCTAGCCGCCGAAACCAAACCATCCACCACGGCGACGGAGATGCAAGAAGGATGGAAACCTGCCACGCAGACGTCGAACCACAAAGAAGCGAGGAGACGACCCATGTACGAACGACGATGAAACCCCCGACCTTCGACGGGAAGGCTTCCTGGTCAAATTACCTAAAACAATTTGACGCAGTGGCCAGAGCGAATGGATGGTCACCCCAGGAGAAGGCATTGTTCCTAACCATGGCTCTGCGAGGCGAGGCTTTAGACGTCCTGCATGTATTGACACCGGATGAGGTTGACAATTTTAAGCTATTGGTGAATCGTCTAGAGATGCGTTATGGTCAAAGTCATCTACAACCAGTATACCGAGTGCAGTTGAAAAGTCGGAAGCAGAAAAATGGAGAAACTATCCAGGAGTTCAAGGCAGAAGTGGAAAAAATGGTACGGTTTGCGTATCCAAATGCAGCAGAAGATTTTCTGGAGTGCCTGGCGATCCAAACCTTTACCGATGGTCTTCGAGACGCCGAGTTGCAACGGGCTGTACGGTTGGCGAGACCGAGATCTCTTGTAAACGCCTTGACCATTGCCCTGGAGTTCGATGCGGCGACGGAGGCCACACATGGAGCTGCTCGACTAATGGAAGACACTGGTAACTTCGACCATGCCGTTTATGCCGTCAGCAACGTCGAAGCGGTAGTGGAGAGGTTAAAGAAGTTTTCTTCAAAAGGAAGGCGCCCAGTGAGGTGCTGGAATTGCGGAGAGCTAGGCCACATAAGAAATACTTGCCCCCATTGTACCCGAGTGGAGCAGAACGAGGACAAAGTCGCCTTAGTTAAGGTTGTGCCAGAAGACGAGAGCTCTATGCTGGAGGAGCAACAAGGAAACGATCCCGTTCTGAGAAAGATTAGGGAGTGGAAGAGAATGGACCGTCGTCCGTTGTGGAGAGAGATATCCTCATCCTCTCCTGCTTTAAAAGCATACTGGTCCCAATGGAACTCTTTAATTTTGGACGGAGGGCTCGTTAAAAGACTTGTAGAAAATTCCGAGGGCACAGAAACAAGGAAACAAATAGTGGTCCCAAGAAATGCTGTACCGGAAATTTTAAAACAGATGCATAATGATAATTCTGGAGGACATCTGGGTATCACGAAAACGCTGCAAAAGATCCGAGATAGATTTTACTGGGTAAATTGCACTAATGATGTTAAAGATTGGTGTCGTAAATGCACTACATGTGCTGCCAGTAACGGTCCGCACCGAAAACCGAAGGCGGAAATGCAGCAATACCTGGTTGGAAGTCCTTTTGAAAGAATCGCAGTAGATGTATTGGGGCCACTTCCACAGACCGATGTAGGAAACAAGTACATCTTTGTTGTAATGGACTACTTCACTAAATGGGTTGAAGCATATGCAGTTCCCAATCAGGAAGCTACCACTTTAGCAGATATATTGGTTGAAGAATTCGTAAGCCGATTTGGGGTACCATTAGAATTACATTCAGACCAAGGAAGAAATTTTGAGAGCAAGCTGTTTCAAGAAGTTTGCCAAAGATTAGGCATCCACAAAACGAGAACCACAGCGATGCATCCTCAGTCTGATGGAATGGTGGAACGAATGAACCGGACTATAACCAACTATCTGTCAAAAGTGGTGTCAAATTGTCAGAGGGATTGGGATCGACATATTCCACTATTTCTAATGGCAATTCGATCGGCCATCAACGAATCAACTGGCCAAACGCCTGCGAAGGTCCTGTTCGGTAGAGAAATGAGGCTACCATGCGACTTGGTGTTTGGTTGTAAACCTGGTGAAGAAATGGCACGTGAACAATATGTCGCCGACCTTCAGAATCGAATGGAAAATATACACAACCTGGTGCGTGGAAAACTACAATTATCTAGTGATCGGATGAAGAGGTACTATGACACACGGACAATGGAAAAGAGTTACCAAGTTGGAGATTTAGTCTGGCTCTATAACCCCCGACGGCGTCGAGGTATTTGTCCCAAATTACAAAAGAACTGGGAAGGTCCTTACACCATCAGGAAGAAGATTAACGATGTCATTTATCGCATCGTGAAAATTCCCAGAGGGAAACCCGTCGTGGTCCATCATGATCGTTTGGCGCCTTACCAGGGAAACCACAGTGGAGATGCGCAGCAACTCCAAGAAGATGGTTTGGCTGGCTCACGGAGTGTGCGGGATTCCGATGTAGGAAATAACATTCCAGGAGGAATGAATCTAAGGAGGGGGCAGTGTAACGGGATAACCGTAAAGGAAGGGACCTTAATTTGAAAGATTGTTGTTGACAGTTGATTTTTAGAAGTTTGTAAAAATATCAACTGACCATTTTAAATAATGTTTCTAGAAAATTCTAGAAGCTTCTAAACACACTGACTAGATTAAATAATGTTGTATATAAGGGGATGCACGGGCAGTTAACGTCAGTTCGAGTCAAGTGTTCAGAAGAGTTCATTGTATTGTAGTTAGACGTTATCCAGCAGAGTTCAGTGTATCTTAACAATTTTGTAAATAAATTGTGTAAAAAGCCCCCATACGTGTTTCAATATATATATATATATTTTCATATATGTTATAAATTTTGGCGCCCAACGTGGGGCTCTAAATAATTAAAACTAGGGCCTTTTAAAATAATCAATATTTGAAAAATTTTCGCATATCAAAACAAAACTCTAGAAAACTTGGTTTGGTAATATTTTTTATTTTTATTTGTTTGTGTGATTTTGGGTTATTTATAACTAATAATAATAAACAGGTATTTGCTTGTAAAATATTTATTGGTATAAAGGTATTCATATAAAAATTTGCACATTATTTGTATTTATCTGGGAATTTGAACTGTAAGTATGGATAAAAAAATGAGATTGAGAGATGGTAAGGTAGTCGGAGAGGATAGTGAGAGTAGTGATGGAGGAGAGATTGAGATGGAAAGTGTGGCGGTACAAGTACATGAAGAGAGAGTATTAGGAGCAGGAGATTATCGAGTGGAAGAGCTGATTCAAACAGGACAGACACAGGAAGAAGTAGAGACAGAAGAAGGAGACAATTTGGTAGAGATAGGGGGAGAACAGGATCGAACTATGGTTGAAACAGAGACAAAGGCAACAGCTGATGGAAATGAACAAGAAGAACAGGTGGTACAAGAAAGACCAAAAGAGAAAAAACAATCGGAAATGGATAGCTTACTTCAATTCCTCATGAACAAATTCGATCAACATAAAGAAGAAATTAAAGATATTAAAAAAGATATAAAAGAAGATAATGATAAGAAATATAAAGAAATTAATAAAAGTATTATGAATATGAATAAGAAATTTGATCAACAAAAAGAAGATAATGTGAAGATGAGGGAAGATATAGAAAAGAAGTTGGATCAGCAGAAAGTCGATATTAAAGAAGAAATAAATAAAAAATTAAGGGAATAAAAGAAGATAACAAGATATTTAGAAGTGAAATTAACAACATTCAAGAAGACAATTTGAAAATAAGAGAAGAAGTTAAAACTATGAAAAAGGAATTTGATAAGAAAATTGAACAGCAAAACAAGAAATTAAGGACTGAAATACAGGATACTGGAGTAAAAATTATGGGGGAAATTGAAAAAGGTATAGAAATTAAAATAAAAGAAGTAAGTAAATCAATTAAAGAAAATGTACCTGAAGAAATTGAGCTTGAAATCAACAAGCAAACAGAAATTATGAAAAAAGAAATAAGACAAATACGGATCCAAGAGCAAATTAATGAAGAGGTAGTGGACAATTTAAAAATTAATTTAGAAAAAGAATTTGAAAGACTAGAGGGAGAAGTAGAAAAACAAAAAGGAGTCTCCAGTAAGAACCAGGAATTAACTGGGTTAAAATTAAGTAAGGAAATGGAGGATATACAGAAGAAGCTACAAGAAGTTATGGAGAATAATGTTAGAGGAAATGCATTGGGAGTTCTTCCCAATATGATGTCACACTACAACAATGCAGGAATTAAATTTGATGGAAACATAAACCACATCCATCCAAAAGTATTTGTCAATATAGTGAAAAGTAAAACAAAATATACAAGTGATTTCTCGGAACAAAAATTGTTAATCCGTAATATGTTAACAGGACATCCTTTACTTTGGTTTTACAATAAAGAAAACCAAATTTTTTCTATAAAAGATTTCGAAGAGCAATTTTGTAAATATTTCTGGGGAGAAATACAACAGTCGACATTTAGGGAAAAATTGTATTTTGGAAAGTATGATTACAATAAAGGAAGAAATTATAATGCATATGCAATGCAACTTTATAATAATGCGCAATATTTAGAACCAAAAATGAGGGAAGATGATATAGTTTTGTACATTGCGACACAATTTAATCACAAAGTGGCAGAAACAATAGCTTTACATAACATTAAAACTATGGAAAATCTATCAAATTATCTACAGAGATTAGAGAGAAGTTTGATGAGTGAGAACAGAAATAGTGGGAATGAACGAGGTAATGAAAGGAATAGATATGAAAATAGAAATAATGGGGTTAATAGATTTAATGATAAAAATAGGGATGAAAATAGGAATTATGCTAATGACAGATTCAATGATAGGAATAGGGAATTTAATAGGGGATATAGTAAGTTTAATAGGAGAGAAATTAGAGGAAATGGTTATAGGAATGACAATAGGGAATTTGACAATAGGAATAGTAGAAATTGGGAGAATCGGAATTTTGATAGGAGAAATAGAGATAATATAAACAATAATAATTTTGATAGATATAGCGGCACAGGAGATAGGTGGAATAGAAATCATGATAATAATGGTAGAAATAAAATTAACAATATTAAAGAAGACAATTTGATGATCAGAGAGGAAGTTAAATTATAAAAAAGGAATGTGACAAGAAGAGTGAACAACAAAACATGAATTTAAGAACAGAAATACAGGACACAGGAATGAAAATTAGGGGGGAAATTGAAAAAGTTGTGGAAATTGGAATAACAGAAGTAGAAAAATCAAGTAATGAAAATTTACCTGAAGAAATTGAGCTTGAAGTCAACAAGCAAACTGAAGTTTTGAAAAAAGAAATAGGACAAATACGGTTACAAGAACGAATTAATGAAGAGAAACTGGAAGAGAATAATAAAAAATTGGATAAGACTAACAAAATATTGGAGGAGATGGAAGAAGATAGTAAAAATTTTAAAGAAAATAATGAAACATTGGATGAAAGAGCAGAAGATATGAAAGAAGATATAAAAAAGGAAGATGTGAATAACAAACTAGAAGAAAATAATGAAGGATTAGATGAAGTAAAAGAAGATATGAATAATAAACCAGAGGAAAACAATAAAGAATTGGATGAGACTAATGAAGGATTGGATGAAATGACAGAAGGTATTAAAAAAATTTATAAATAAGGAATTTGAAGAAAAATTTGAAGAGAATAATGAAAAATTGGATGAAAGGAAGGAAGATATTATGAAAGACTTGGATAAGAAGTTTAACGAAATGAATAAAAGTATTATAATGACTATGGATAAAAATATTATGAATATGAATGAAACAATTGAAGAGAAATTTGAAGAGATGAATAAAAAATTGGGTGAGACTAAAGAAAGATTTGAAGAAATAAAAGAAGACATGAGGGAATATAAAAATACGGAATTTGAAGGAAAACTTGAAGAGAATAATAATAAAGTGGATCAGACTAATAAAAGATTGGAGGAAATAAAAGAAGATACTAAGATATTTAGAAGACAAATTAACTATATAAAAGAAGACAATTTGAAGAGTACCGAGGAAGACATAAATCAAATAGATGAAGAAAGGGAGAAGACTATTAAGAAATTTGTAGATGGATATAAAGCAAAGCAAGTAGCATTCTGGGAAAAATTGTACATTTGGAAATATAAAGAAAGGGGGAAGAAAACTAAATTTATAATAGGTTATACGTATAAAGGGAAATATCAAGAAAGAGGGAAGAAATTTAAATATATAATAGGTATTAGGTATATTTGGAAATATCAGGAAAGAGGCAAGGTATTTAGGTGTATCGGAAAATTAAATGTATAGGAAATTCTATTGAATAAGGGGGAACAAATTCGAAAAGTAGAAAAATAAATTATATTTGAATAAATGTCAAAGAAAGGGGAATGAATGTGATATAAAAAAAAATTAAAATGAAAAATTTATTAAAAAGATATTAGGGTAGATGATATTTAGAACAATCTTGTAAATAAATGTTATGTTGTAAATAGTAATTTTAGGTGTATATAGTTTTTTGTTTTTGATAGGGTGATGTTTATAGAATAAACATTAAGGCAATACAGTTAAATTTTAAATCATTAGAATTAAAATTGATATGAATAAACAGTTTGAATATTTTTCATAAAAGATTTTTCCAAGGGATGATCTTAGAGAAATTAATTTTTTTTTGGTGTTCATGGTACATGAATAATTATTTACAAGCAAGTACATAATATATAAACAGATTATAATATAAAATATAGAACAAAGAAATTTGTATAAAATTTATTAAAATATAATAGGACATAGAAAGATAAAAAGTATGAAACAAAGTTATTTAACAGTTATAAAATTGGTAAATTGGGAATAGAAATTATAATTTTTTAATCAAATATGAAAATATGATTGATTCAAAAATTTTAATTGGGGGATTTGAGATGATATAAGTTACTATGCTATTTCAATTAAGTACATAAAAAGAAAATTAATAAAAATAGAGAAAAGGAAAATATATTCTCATTCCAAGGCAGAGTGCAAATGTAGTAAATTTGGTATAATTTAGAATCGTCTTCTTCTCAATACCTAAAAAGAAAAAATAAAACAAAATGAGAAATTAAAATACACAAGTACATATAAGAGATATTCAAAGAATCAAAATAATATAATTTATCTATAACATATAAAATTCTAATAATCATGTATCAAATAGATAATGAGAGTAAATATTAAAAAAGTTTATAAATTTTACGATACTTTAGTAATTAAAACCGATTTTAAATAAATTAAGATAAAATGAAATAAGAAAACCAAATGTTAAGACATCAATGTAAAGTTTTACATAAATTTCAGTATAAAATATTAGAACTCATAGAAGGAAATAAAAAAAAAAGTTTGTACTTACTTTTAGAATAGACAATGTTTGTTCTCAAGACATATTGTGATTTGTTATTAGTTTAATTTCCAAATGAAAAATTCTGAAAATAGAAAGACATTAGATTATATTGTAGATAAAATATTATAAAATTAACAATTCATTTAAAGTATAGCAGATTTTAAAAGAATGATTATTGTATTAAATGTAAATGAGTTAAGTATTAGATTTTTAGTTATTTGAATTGACAAAGAATTACTAGACAAAAGATATTATGAAATTAACAACTCATCAAAAGTTTAGCAAATTTTAAAAAAATGTCTGTTGTATTAAAATGTAAATAAGGAATTAGGTATTAGATTTTTAGTAATTTTATTTGATTAATAATTTAGTAGGCGAATAGAACATAATAATGATAGGGTAAGATTGTTTAAGGATTCAGTTGTTAAATTGTTGATTTTCTGAATCTTTCTCTTGTTTTTGGGCTTTTGAAGTGATAACATGTAATAAATTTTGCTCCGTTAAAATTTCGATTTTTTTTTTAAATACTTATATAAAAGAAAGTATAAAAGTAGTAAAAAGTGTTAACAAAGCCACAAGACAGCTCCTGATAGCTGATGGTAAGACTTAAAGTTTATATATATGGAGAAATGAATGTTAAAAATGGTATGATGAGCACTTCATTTATATAAAGGCTTCCTGAGTGATTTAACTAAAGTAAAACTAGTTTCTAATAAGAAACAGAGTATTAGTTTACTTACCATTTGATGCAAGAGCAAATAAGTTCCGGATGAGAAGCAAATTTATTCGTCTAAATCTATAAAGTGTCCGTATATCATTGATGTCCTGGGAAATGGTTGGATTCCAATAGGAAAGGATAGCCTGTGCCTTAGTTTGTCCAGAGAGAATACCAAAGCTTCAAAACACGGTATCAATTTCAATTTTTTTTTAATAAAGAACATTCCTGTGTTTGATTTTTCTGTATTTGATGAACATTTACTTTCACTTGTACACTGTTTCACTGTTTTAAATAAGTTGTTTTTTTCATTCTTTGATAAGGTTAATTTGATTTATTGATTACAACATTCAGAATTTTTCATAACCCTTGATTTAACGATGTTTGAATTTTGAAGGTAATGTGTCTATGCGCACAAAACAATAAGAAAAAGTGAGGTTAAGGTCAAATTGGAATTATTGTACAAAAACATAATTTGGTATATGATTGTTGAATTTTATTATTTTTTTTTGAAATTTTCAATATCAGTTAAATTTGAATCCATTTATTAGTTGAGATTTTTTGAACTCTGACCCTTAGAAAGAGAATAGATAAGAACTTATGTTAAAGTAACAATCATTAAAATAAAAGAAATTAAGTTGAATCTTAAATTATCCACATCTATATTAAAATATAAATTTTCAAGGTATTTTCATATATGTTATAATATATATGTATTTTTTCATATATGTTATAATATATATATATATATATATATATATATATATATATATATATATATATATATATATATATATATAATTAAAAAAATGATATATCTTGACTGATCAAATATTATAAACAATTTGAAATTTTTTGGGGATTGCAGAGTCACTTATTAAGAAAATCTCTTATATAATTTCCAAGCTTTTGAAATTTATTTTATTTCTTTTTCAAGGAATCTACAAATAAACAAAATGGAATATAATGGAAAACAGAAAAAATATAAATGTATATTATTAAACTTACTACGTTGAGATTAATATAAAACAGAAAATCAGCAAAATATGGGAAAGATTATTCATACAAGAATTCTTCTTGACAATCTTATGATTTAAAAATTTGTTATTGACATTAAATATTATTTCCAGTGTAGGACAAATAAATTTAGATACAGGAAGAAAAAAAAACTATATATATATATATATATATATATATACATACATATACACATATATACACACATATACATATATAAATTATATAAGAGTTTTTCTTAATAAGTGACTGCAATCCCCAAAAAATTTCAAATTATATATATATATATATATATATATATATATATATATATATATATAAAATTCTCAATATATTGGGGTGACAGCAATAACGCAAGTGTACTCTTTATAATATTTAATCCAAGCTTTCGGGTATGCACATACCCATCATCAGGGAAACTACAATAGTGATTATATTTTAAGAAAATTTATAAATTATATAATTTACAATATTACTTACATTATATGAGAATGGTCGTAATGATGTTAGTTACAAAATGTAAAAGATAAAAATACATATATCAAGACGATGACACTTTCATGTAAAATCGTTATACAAACATTATTATAATAAAACTAATAAAACATTAAGGATGAAATTGAAAAATTTTTTAAAATCACAAAAAGAAAGCCATGTGCAAAACTACTGGTACTCATGTCAATGTCATGTAAAAGTGCGAAATGTCAACCAAGAGAATCAAAAAAGAAGAATACTACATATTCATACTGGCCTAAGGCTAATGAGACCTCTAGTCAGTATTCAAATGTTAATATTAAGTTTTTTTAAAAAATTTTTTATTAATTCTAAACAGTGGTATTAATTTATATTAATTCGATGAATGAGAACCATATGTTAATTCTTATTATTATACAATATCATTGACAATATGTATCAGAAGATTGCTGTTGACTCTATACATAAAAGTATTGACTATTTGAATTTAGTAACAAAAGATAAAATTGACATTAATATTACCAAAATATAATATGAAAATTAAGCTTCATATATCGAAAATTTTTAAATATCTATTGAAATTGAAATTTAATCATTATTAAACCTGAATTTTTAATTATTATGTGGATTGAAGGGAGAGAAAGAAGACAACCAATGCACGAATAGCATGACCGTTAAGCTGATGAGACCATATAATCAGCCATTATATGCATAATTATCTTCACCCTCGACCCTCAATAGGGTGATATTCAAGAAACCCGACCAGAAGTAAAAAAGGCTAATGACGAATCTAATCTATCAAATTTAACGAATAGTAATACTAATAGAGCACGTCCCACTGATAATGACCATCTTGATGACCAAATTATTTTTGCCGCTTTACCTTTTATCAAGGATATCACCCCTGAACTAACTAGATTATTAAAACCTTTTGGTAACATTAAAATAGCCAATAAATCAGCTCTAACTTTAAATAGCATTTTCTCAAATATTAAAGATTTAACGCCTAAGGATAGCCAATCGGGTGTAGTATACAGTATCTCTTGCAGTGACTGTAATCAAATATACATTGGTCAAACATCTAGAAAACTTAAAGACCGTATCGTTGCCCACAAGAGTGACTGTAGACTTCATCCCGAAAGATGCGCTCTAGCAGAACATGTTCATAACAATAATCATACTATGAACTTTGAGAATGCTATTATTTTGGATAAAGAAAAAAATACCAAAAAAAGAATTTTTTTAGAAATGACTTATATATACCAACATGATAATACTATAAATCGTAAATCTGACATTGGTCATTTAAGTGAAATATATTCATATTTACTTAATTTTGAAAAAATACACATTGCATATAATTCTAACTCCTCATCTGTTGATATCAATTCGAATTAAGAGATAATAGCTCATCTTCAGGGTCGATATCTCTGTCACCTTGTCTTGGACTTATGGGGTCTCATTAGCCTTTTTTACTTCTGGTCGGGTTTCTTGAATATCACCCTATTGAGGGTCGAGGGTGAAGATAATTATGCATATAATGGCTGATTATATGGTCTCATCAGCTTAACGGTCATGCTATTCGTGCATTGGTTGTCTTCTTTCTCTCCCTTCAATCCACATAATAATTAAAAATTCAGGTTTAATAATGATTAAATTTCAATTTCAATAGATATTTAAAAATTTTCGATATATGAAGCTTAATTTTCATATTATATTTTGGTAATATTAATGTCAATTTTATCTTTTGTTACTAAATTCAAATAGTCAATACTTTTATGTATAGAGTCAACAGCAATCTTCTGATACATATTGTCAATGATATTGTATAATAATAAGAATTAACATATGGTTCTCATTCATCGAATTAATATAAATTAATACCACTGTTTAGAATTAATAAAAAATTTTTTAAAAAAACTTAATATTAACATTTGAATACTGACTAGAGGTCTCATTAGCCTTAGGCCAGTATGAATATGTAGTATTCTTCTTTTTTGATTCTCTTGGTTGACATTTCGCACTTTTACATGACATTGACATGAGTACCAGTAGTTTTGCACATGGCTTTCTTTTTGTGATTTTAAAAAATTTTTCAATTTCATCCTTAATGTTTTATTAGTTTTATTATAATAATGTTTGTATAACGATTTTACATGAAAGTGTCATCGTCTTGATATATGTATTTTTATCTTTTACATTTTGTAACTAACATCATTACGACCATTCTCATATAATGTAAGTAATATTGTAAATTATATAATTTATAAATTTTCTTAAAATATAATCACTATTGTAGTTTCCCTGATGATGGGTATGTGCATACCCGAAAGCTTGGATTAAATATTATAAAGAGTACACTTGCGTTATTGCTGTCACCCCAATATATTGAGAATTTTATTTCCTGACTAGTCAGCAAAGACTACCTTTCTTCTATATATATATATATATATATTATAACATATATAACTTGCTAAGGAATATAATATATAAGCTATTATGCTATAAATAAAATTTGCCTTGTAGATTATAAATTTTGAACGTTGAATTCTATTTAAAATTTTTATATAGGCAAATTAGTTTTTATGATTTTAATTCTATGAATTTAGATTATATTAATTTATTTATTTATTTATTTATTTACCCGACACTGACTCTTTTCTCATGGGCAGAATTCAAAGCAAGTTTAAATAAATTATATACTATTGGATAAATATAAAAATTTACTACTCTTATATACCAAATGACATGATTGCGTTGAGAATTTAGGAAGAGAAGAAAATTTATAACCTAACCTTTTTTTTTAAACAAGCAATTGAAAACTTAACGAATGTTTAAAAACTTGGCTTATTAAACAAAATGAAAATGAAAAATTTGATAATTATTACAACTTGAAACAACAGAAATAAACTTATATACTAAGGAAATAGTGATTAGTGAAATAGTGAAAATGTTCGTACAATATTTATAATAAAACACAAAAGTTTTTTATTGTTAATAAAGAAAGAACTTATACCAGTTTCTCGTAGAACTTCTTAAACATTTAGATGACTTCAAGCCTGGATTTAAATATGATTATCTCCATAACCATTAAAAATTTCATCAAAAATCTCTGGATAATCAGCTAACTCTATATTTTTTTTTTATTAAGGATGTCCTCGTAGGTATAGACCTAAATACAAATGTACCGAGAACATCTATTGGGGCAGAAGAGGTAATTTATTAATTTGGGATTTAAAGGCCTGCAAGTTAGGACGAGTGGGGAAGACGTGGGGAGGTAAGGAGTTCCACAATCTGGAGACCCTGGGGATGAAGGAACGATCGAATCGATCCGTTCTCGATGTCGGGCATTGAACAGTATAAGGGTGCATGGAGTTGGCACGTCGCGTTGCTCTGGCTGGTCTGGCAAGTGGAGGCATTATAGAGCAGAGTTTTTCTGAGCA
The DNA here is from genome assembly GCA_964028335.1 of Altica lythri. NCBI lineage: Eukaryota > Metazoa > Arthropoda > Insecta > Coleoptera > Chrysomelidae > Altica > Altica lythri. Next base: position 36,187,353 of record OZ034801.1, on the reverse strand, counting down.
AAATCCGTTTATGTATCGGTAAAACAAGGAAAGATAAGCCACTGCTCTTCGGTGGGATAATGGGGCTAGGTTCTTGGTGATACTGGTGTCGTTTATTAGTCGAACTGCTCTTCTCTGTATAGCATCCAGAACTCCGAGCCTTGACGGAGCCGCCGAACCCCATACATGCGAGCAGTATTCAAGATTAGGCCGTAGTTGGGCTTTGTAAAGAGTAGCCAAGTTGGATGGAGAAAAATATTTCCGTGCTCTAAACAGAAAGCCTAATTTCTTTCCTGCTGCAGTTGCTATGGATGCAATATACTCGTTCCAGAGATCGTTATACCAACCAGCGTAATGGAGTCGCCCGCTACTAGTGTCTGATCGTTGATTGTAATGGATGAGTCGCATGTTTGCCTCTTGTTGGATAGGCAACATGTCTTTGTCTTGAAAGCGTTGAAGTTAACAAGATTCTTTCTTCCCCACTCGTCTACAATTCTCAAATCTTGATTGATAGAAGCCGTTGTGGATCTTCTGTCCTCATCCAGATTATCTAGAGGTATGGGACGGTTGTGCGCTTTGCTACAGTGTAGGTTGCTGTCATCTGCAAAACCATGTATCGGGTTATTAGTGGCTTCTAGTAGATCATTAATATGTAATAAGAATAGAGTAGGAGCTAGAGCCGATCCTTGGGGAACTCCAGCGTTGACTCCAGCGTTGATCTTGTAGAGGTTGGAAGAATGTCCATCTACAGCAACTTGGATATGCCTGTTGGAGAGAAAGTTGGATATCCATCTGCAAAGGTTTTGCGAGAGTCCGTATGAAGGCAGTTTGTTCAAAAGAGCTGCATGCCACACTTGATCAAATGCTTTTGAGATGTCCAGTGATACTATTTGACTATCCCCATAGCGGTGGATGGCATCACTCCAGACATGAGTTAAATATGCTACTAGATCGGCTGTTGACCTTTGTTGGCGAAAACCATATTGCCTGTCACTTAAAAGGTTGTTTGTCTCAAGGTAGCTCAGGATCTCGTGATTGACGTATTTCTCCATAGTTTTGCTAATAACAGATAGGAGAGCTATGGGTCTGTAATTAGAAGGCTGGGTTTTAGAGCCTTTCTTGGGGACTGGTTGTACTTGAGCAGTTTTCCAGGATTCTGGAAAAATACCAGTATCATATGATAGTTTAAATAGCTTAGTGAAAACTGGCGCTAGTTCGGGAGCACAACTCTAACTCTATATACTGCTCTCAAGGTAAGTGAATTCTATTACTTTAACGTATTATCTGCTAGAATTCTCTTCCAAATTTACTTATAAAGTGTCTCATACAATCTACAGCTCCACTCTGATATTTCTGGACTTTATTTTTTTTATAAATCAGATTTTCTGCTCACCATATATGCTCAATTACTTCTTCTTTATATTCGCTATACTTTTATATTAATTATACTCGATTATTTCTATCTTTTTTAATAAAAACTCAATTTTTAAAACAGAACAAAATTGAATACGTCTTTTCACTTCAATCTCCAAAAAACCAGAGAGCGATTACAAAATCAACAACTGAACAATTGCAAAATTCAACAAACTTCCACTACCTATCTATCTAGTGTCTTTTACCTACTTGATAATTTTTTTACATAAATTACAAATCAGAATACTCGATTTCTAATACAGATTTAAACAATTATTTAAATTCACAATCCTGTTACCTTTGAAATGAACTTAAAATCACATATTTATTAAACTATAATCTAAAATACTTTTCTATTTTAGGATTTTTCATTTTAATCAAAATCAATTCCATAAAAATAAATATGATGCTTTAAAATTCCAATATTAATTATTGTAAACGTAAGTAAGTTCTAATTTAATACATGATTTAAAATTTTTTTAAATTTAAAATTTACATATCTTTAGCATTGATATTTTCAAACACAACTTTCTTATTCTATTTAAATATGATTCCTTAATTTAAATCATTATAAAACAACAATATGTATCATTACAAATTTATATAAAACCTTTTTTTTTTTATTTTCAAATATTTAATTTTCTTATTTTGTTTCAAAAAAAAATCATTTAAATTTAAACTATAACAAACAACTATATGCTAATTTTTTTTACAAATAGATATGTTTTAAAACTCACATTTGATGTTCTATTTACTTATATTTATTTTCTCTTTTTTAGGAAAGAAGAAAGAAAACCAAAAACTTAAATATTAACAAAATTTGAACAAACTTATACTAACTGTATGGCTTTGTATTCTACCCAGAGATCAAAATTGTCCTCGTTTAATTACTTCATAATAACTTTATTTTTTTTTTTTTTAATTATAGCATACTACCTCATATCATCCCAATATATATATATATATATATATATATATATATATATATATATATATATATATATATATAAGTAAAAGTGGATATTGGGTAAACAGCAATACTTAACGTTAAATAAAACTTTAGAGTATTTAATCTAAGCTTTCGTAATTACTTTATTACATTATCAAGGAGCTACAAAATTAAGAGTGACAGAATGCAAGTAGAAATAAATTATAAATTTATACTTACATCTCTGTGAGGTTATAACGTTGTTGTTCTAAAAGAAATTAACATGAGTAAATAATAAATTATAAAATTAAAATGATGTTTTTTTTTTAAAAGTATTATCAAATTGATGTTTCTCACAAGATATGACATTAATGATTAAATAGTCATGTAACTATGATATCAAAAGTAATAAATTAGAGAACTAATTATAAGGAATAATAAAAAAAAAATTATGGAAGTATTAAGATATAACCATATTAATTAAAATTTACTTGTAATCATAATAATAATAATTGCATAAATAAAAAATCAGATATTGACCATTTAAGTAATTTATATTCTTATTTACTTCATTTAGATTCAAATCCTTTTTCAAATGTGTAAAAAGAGCGAGCTTTCAAGTTAGTTTATGAGTAAATACTAAAAATTATTAGGAATAATAAGAAAAATAATAAATAAACTACACATTTGTAATTAAAAAAAAAAACAAAATGTAGATTTTCTTGAAGAACTTAAAATAAAAAAGACATCTAACAAATCTACAGTTTAAAGTTGTTAATGAACAAATAAATATTACAAATTCTCCACAATTAAACTATTTACTTTAATTGAATTTACATTTTGAACATAGATAAGATATAATTATAATTCAAATATATTAAGTTATTGTAAAGATCAGCAGATATAGTTTTTTACTGGTTTTTCTATATCATTGCACAGTTATACTGATCTTAGAGAGATATACATCCAGCATAATCCCTTAGGGCTAATAACATAAGCTTTAATATTGTTATATCTTAATACTTCCATAATTTTTTTTTTTTTTATTCCTTATAGTTAGTTCTCTAATTTATTACTTTTGATATCATAGTTACATGTCTATTTAATCATTAATGTCATATCTTGTGAGAAACATCAATTTGATAATACTTAAAAAAAAACATCATTTTAATTTTATAATTTATTATTTACTCATGTTAATTTCTTTTAGAATAACAACGTTATAACCTCACAGAGATGTAAGTATAAATTTATAATTTATTTCTACTTGCATTCTGTCACTCTTAATTTTGTAGCTCCTTGATAATGTAATAAAGTAATTACGAAAGTTTGGATTAAATACTCTAAAGAGTTTTATTTAACGTTAAGTATTGCTGTTTACCCAATATCCACTTTTACTAATAATTAACTTTTCAGCAAATATTACTATTTAATTATATATATATATATATATATATATATATATATATATATATATATATATATATATATATATATATATATATATATATATATTGTATCACCATACATTGTTGGGTTTATTGTAGATTTTTTATTACAGTGATCATAAGAGATAGATCTATTTTAGTGTCTTATTCAGCAAATCACCTACTCATCTCACCTGTTCAATTAATAATTTTGATTAAGATTCTTATTTTATTCATTTATCTTCAGCGAGATAGGTCAGTGCCTGGACCAACAGGGGTTTCCGATTTGTACCGTCAAAATCGGTGGCGCGGCTCACTTTTTTTACTTGTACTTACCCTCTACGCTGAGCTGGGCACAATTTGCCAGTAGAGAAGACCACTTACCGATCTCAGCTGGAGTGGCAAACTGTACCTACTAACTAAAAACTGAAGTACCAAAAATTTTAATTTGAATAAATAATTTTATGTAGTATCTTTTAATCTTTTATTTTAAATAATTACAATTTCGGTTTCCATGTTGTTGCCAAAAAAAATTTCAAGTTCAGCAACATTTAAGAACGGCTACTCATAAAAGCCGCAAGGAAATGCCTCGAAAATTTGTTCAACATTTGATTACTGAAAAATCAATAGAAGTAACTGATCAAGAAAAATTTAATCAAGATTTATGCAAATTCCTCATAGGATGTAATATTCCAATTTCAAATTTGGATCATTCATTATTTTAACAATTTTTAACGAAATATTAAAACGAAAAGATTAAAGTGCCTTCTTCTACAAATTTACGAAAGAAATGAATTTGAAATTACAATTAAAACAAATAGGGATATAACCTGGTGGTTTGGGATGAGGGGTAGCTTTACCAGAGGCACTTCCCACCTATGTCGTGGATAACTTATAACCTGGTACGTATTTTGGTCAAGGCAGAAACATAACCAAGTGGAAGATGAAATTAATGATAGGAAACAAACCACAAATATTTTAACCAATAAATAAACAATAACGCTAAATAAAAAACAATATGATTATAAAATAACTAAAAAAATAATTTGTTCGAAAACTGTCCTTAAATGTAGGGTAAACTGTCCCACAGTGAACCACTTTTTACTAAGTCAGGGCTAGCTCTAGGGTTTGACTAGATATGTATAAAATTTATATGATAATTTATTCACTAAAGTATTTCTTTTCAGTTTCTGTAAATATTTCAACATTATATCCAGTTTTTTATTTTTTTTTTAATTTTTCAAAAAAGGTAACAAGTGGTTCACTGTTTACCACGTAGTGTACACAGTGAACCATCATTAAGTACACAGTGAATCATTATAAAGAAAACCATAAATTAACGTTAAATAAATTGTTAAAAAATATTGTTTATTTATTTTTTCTACTTTTGAGCAAAAAAATAAGGAAAACAATTATAAAAGTAAATATGGCAAAAAAATTTATTCTTTGAAACACATTAAACAAAGTAAAATCACTTTAAGGACAAACCATAACATGAAAATATAAAGAAACAGAATGGTTAGCGCAAATTTAAACCCGAAAAGTTAACCTCAAAAGAATAAAAAGAGTTTTTTTGTCTTGACGTACTTCCTTGTTCTCTTGGTTTGGGTAAAATAAATTTTGTATCACTTTTTAAGGCTAATGCCAAGTCAGGAACGTCCGGGAAAAAAAATAAAGTTTGGGCAGACTTTCTTCTTAAATAACTGACTTCATATTCAGAAGTTTGGATTCCCAAAACTTTAGCCACATAGTAGACTACATCTTTGTTTAACTTAAATTGAACTAATACAAAATCACCTAGTTCCGCATCTGTGGTCAGCGGACCTAACTTTTCATTTACTAATATCATCCCATCTTCCGAAAAGTCGTCACTTAAGTCGTCACTGTCTAGGATCATTGAAAGGTCAGATTCCGACGAAGAACTCTGTTGAAGCACCTTTCTGGCTGTCTTTTTTCCCCCTTGCTTCTGTTTTTTATTATTTCTGATCTTCTCTGTTTCTCCATTTTACTCTTTGCAATTTCTTCCTTTTCAGGGGTGTCGGTTGCAATTAAACTTCTTCCCTTTTTTCTGGTCTTTCTAATATTTTTTTCTGGGTTGAGCTTTTAGAGGTGGTCTAAAATTGGAAGGTGATATGAATTCTGTGGTCAGCTCTTCTGGACTTCTCAGTAAAAGATCAGTAGATTTATTTTGGCTAGTAGCTTCGTTTTCTTCCACCATAATATTCAAAGGATCAGCTTCATTAATGCTATTGTTAAAAGGTCTATCTGTAATGGAACTTGGTAAAAAATCAATCTCTGTAAAAACTGTCTTATCAAACGGAAAAATTCCTGTCTTTCTAAAGGCATTTGTTATGGATTTAGGTGTTAAGGCCTTTTGATATGCTTCGCCGATGAAAGCGCCTATTTCGTAAATGGTTACAGGTTGACCTGGATGACTAAGTAACCATGATTCCATACTCGCATTGTAAAATGTTTTAAATGGTTTAAATAATGCTACATCAAGAGGTTGCGTCTTATGTGAAGAGTAGGGTGGTAATGTAAGTATGGTAACTCCATTTGATTTAGCATTTTCTAATGCCTCTATTGACAAGTGCGACTCATGGTTGTCAAATATTAGAAGAGACGGATTTTCTTTAGAGGAAGAACTATGCTTTATAAAATGTTTGATGACCTCGGGAAACAACTCGGAGTTCATCCATCCACTTGGTGCTGCTAGGCCTAAAGTTCCAGGAGGTGTTCCCTTAGTCATGAAATGTTTAAAATTCTTCCCAGGAAAAATTACTGCAGGTGGAAGTGATTGTCCATTGGCGCAAACTATGGCGCACGTTGTGGTTAACGTCCCCTTTTCGCCACTAGTTACCTTGGAAATACATCTTATACCTTTGGGTGCAAGAACTTTTTGGGGTTTTTGTACAGTAGTCGTCGCGGTTTCATCCAAGTTGAACACTCGAGTGCCATCTGCAAAACTTGGAAGACGTTTTAAAACATTTTCAAGATTTTCAAAGTATTTTTCAATGTTCGTACGATTAAAACCTGTAGCTCTTGCTAAACTACAAGGTTCTGGAGTTCTTAAAGTCAATTCTGGATGTCTTAGTCGAAAAGATCTTAACCATTCAACTCCAGAAAGTTTTTCTCGTTCCCAAGAATTTGGAAATTTTAGCTTATTGATTGATGCTGTCTCGTAAGCCAATTTCCGACAATCCACATTAGTCAAACCATAAAAGTGGTAGGCACAGTCTTTTAAATATTTAATTAGTGTTTGTTCTTGTTCATCATTAAATATTTGGTTTACAGTATAGTTAGGGACAAATCTAACATTTTTAATATCCTCCAAATTTCTTGTTTTGGTATAATATCGTCTTAAAGTAGCATAAGATACTGATTTCATTTTAGCAGCATTTCTAATAGAGTGTCCATTTCTGATAAGCTCAAGAGCCTCTTTCATTTGTTCTTTTGTACATTTACCAATTTTTCTAGGCTTTTTCTAGTCTTCTTTAGAAATGTCAAAAAGTTTGTCATTTTTTGAGAAATTATTTGTGAATTTATTAACAATTGAACATAACGAGTACCTACATTGTTTTTTTTAAGTAATTTATTGAAAGTGCTGATGTTGCAGTGAGTTAAATTTATGCCAGATCCAGTGCCATTATAGTTATCGTAGCATCTAGTTCTGGGTGTTCAAGGAGGCTGCTACTGTTTAAAATTACTCCGCACATTATATTATTGGCCAATTCTGTAGGCTCTACTAAAGATGGTAGCATTTTATTTGCCATTGAAATTTTATTTTTTATAGAATCTTCTATATATGTCTCGGCTACCGTACTAGAGCGCCATCCGCCATGTTGCTTGATGGTTGTAATATCGGCTCCTGCGTCGACTAACAGGGTTGCGGAAGAGCGCCTGAAGCAGTGTCCCGTATAGGTTTCTGGATGAGGCAATTTGAGATAAGTTGCTATTTCTTTTGGCACATTCCTTATTTTCTTGACGCCAACCACTTGGTTAACACATTTTTCCTTGACGTACTTCACAAAAAAATCTTCGACTAGTGGTAACTGGAGGACGTAACGCACTGTATTTGCGGTATATCTTGATGTAATCTTAACTTGAAATCATAAAAGTTCTCTGAGTATGAGTTTTGGAATCAGAAATTCTTATAATAATAATTGAATCCTTGTCATCTACATCATCGATCGTTATTTTTAGCAACTCATCTCTTCTACATGCTCCACAAACGCTTATTATTAAAATGACCTGAAAAATTATTCGACATTATTTCAGTTGATCAACTTATATTAATTTAGACTACCTTTTCTAGCAGAAATCTATTATCTGGTGCTTCTTGTATAAATCTTTCAATTTCTTCTTTCGTAAGAATTTTCGACTTCTTTGGACGGTATTCAACTGATTTGTTTTTATAAATTTGGTATCAGTTTCGGAAATTTTGTGATATTTACATTTTCGTTGACATTCAACGTACCTACTTTTTAGCATAGAATAAACTGACCATAAAGTTGAAGGTTTAACTTTTTTAATTTTATGTTCGAAGTATACCAATAATACAGATTCGGACACTTTCTGAATTCTCTTGGAACTGCACCACACTTTGAATTCGGTATAGGCAACTTCGTACTGTCTTGATAGTTTCTGGGGGATTAATTCTGAGACCGCAATTTGTGCCGCTTCCAATATTTCTTCTGGTAAATGCTCTTCTGCACTTTCATAGCCCATTTCTAAGTATTTGTTTCTAATAAAACACTTTGTCTGATCATGATACTGTTTTAGTTTTTTATATTGTTTCACTGCCATAGGTCCTTGATAAGTTTGCAACATTTCAAATAAATACGACTTTTTAAAGTTGTCAATATCACATTCAAAGTGTTCGTTACATACATATGTTTGAAGCTAATAACAGCGTGTCAAAAATAGACATTTTCTTTCCATTTTGTTTTATAATAAAATTTTTAATTCAAATATTTGACTTACAACCAATAAATAAATTGGGTATTAAGGTGTAACTTATAGTTTGGTTGCAGAGACATATCTACCTTTAAAAGAAACGTAAGATAAGAAACGAAATATGAACTTATACATATGTATACAAACGTTATACATTCTTTATCATACAATAAAATTGCCCTATTTTAGAAACAGTTAAAATCTGAAAAAGCGTCCCACTAAATTACGCCTCTGGTTAAGAAAAATTGATGCATAAGTAGGTAAAATATTCCAACATTCAAATTTTTCAGTCCTGAAAGTGGCTGAACGGCGTTAGCTACGAGTGAAATAGTGTGAAGATATCAGAGGCATCACTTTCAGCAAGGCGGTAGACGTCACGGGGTGGAGAGCCTACATTACTCATGCCTTTCTGGAGATGACAGTTTACCCTGACACGATATCAGCCTTTCTTAATGCTTTCCAGATATTTATTACCTCTATTGGAGACGCAAAACTGGAATTAATATATCCAACCATCTAGCGGTAAGAGGGAAAGTCGATATTTATTACCTATAGGTAGTGTAAAGTAATTTAAAAAATATATCATCCAAAAGAACTTACGTACGGTCCATCGAATGCTCAATCGAATATATCTTTTATGTTAAAAAATTTGTTTTATACATAAAAAAAGATTTGTGTCAATTATTCTTTAGTCTTTGCGTGCTCAACAGAATTAAACTATACAATCGCTGTTAGACATCGTTACTTAATATTGTCTATTTTTCGAAAATATTTTCTGTTTGCTTTAAATTTATAAGATATACAGATTAGTTAAAAAGTTTTGAAAGCAATAATGAATAATGTGTATTTTTTAGTAATATTGTTTTTTTTGCAATATAACCTCCCTCAGATTTATTCCAATGATCCTCCAATAATTTTATACCACCTCTGTAATGATTTTCCGGGAGCTCTGTAAATACTGTTCCACGGTTGCAATAGCTTCTTCATTTGAAGAAAACCGCTTCCACGAAGAAACTGTTTTAAGTTTTTTAAGAGGTAATAGTCGGAGGAAGCCAAATTTGGTGAATACGGTGGGTAATCAAGCAATTCGTTCTTTCTCGTTCAATTTAGCCATCGTCAACAAACTTGTGTGAACACGTGCATAACCTTTATGAAAAATGATTATTTTCTTCTGTAAACGGGTATTTTTTACTAATTTTTTATCCTATTCGTCCAAAATGTTGCAATAGTATTCAGAGTTAATTGTTTAACCGTTTTTAAGATAATCAATTTACAAAACCCCTTTGCATCCCAAAAAACTGATGCCATAACCTTTTTTGTCTATCGTTCTGACTTTCCCTGTTTTGTAGCTGAAGAACCAGCTTCAATCCACTGTAAATGTTCTTGTTTCAGTTCGTAAATGTAGAACAAGGTCCAAATTGGTTTTATTCTGCTAAAACCGCCCAATTACGCTAAAAAATTTGTTTTCGATTAGATTAGATTAGATCAGATGTTTATTGGGTTGGCTGTTAGCCTGTATCACTGCGACCTTTGCAGATCTATTGTGACCACCCATTATCTCAAGAATAGGATTAGAGAACCTTGTCCAGCCCTGCCCTCTTAATGAGACTTAATAGCCTTGACAGTGGCCACTCCGCATAACTTGGAGCAGCCAGTTTCTCCTCTCCCAGTACTAGATACCGCGTCCTTGCAAGACCTTCGCATTGGCATAGGACATGAAATGCGGTCTCCTCCTCCTCTTGGCAGTATCGACAGATGTCTTCATCTGCTAAGTTCAACTGACTCATGTGTGTTTTCGATTAAGTTTTTGTTCAATTGTTAACGAATGCGACACTAACTTTCCGAACACCTTTTTTATATGTAACTCTTCGTGTTTAATAAGTAGTACCTACTCGTTCATCTGAGATGCCTATGGTATCAGCAATTTTAGGGTTAGTTAAACATACAATATAGTAGACTTTTTCAATGATTTCTGGTGTTGTTGCACTTTTTAGACGACCACTATGTGGTTCATCTTCCCATCGATACACACTCATCGAAATTAAGGAGCAGATTCCTTTAACACTTTCACCATTTTTGTATCAATTTCTGTTGCTGATAAACCTTCCAAAACAAAGAATTTCATCATTTTAACAAAATACACTGACACGTCATCTTCAAATGGATTGTAAACAAAAAATGATATGACAAATTAAAATAACATTTTTTGTGTATTCAAATAGAAGATGAAATATTTAAATAACGTATAAATGTTGATTTCTCTTAAGGTTAATAGTTGTCACTTTTAAAACTTTTTAACCAATTCGTACTTAGTAGTTTCAATTTATTGTGTTCTCATGTAGGTAGCCATTTATAGTTTAAAGATTATTACGATCGTCGTCTCCATATTTCTCCTAACATAATTTACTAAATAATATTTATCTTAAAATTCTTCAAATGCAAAACAGTAATTTTAGCACAAATAAACACAGAATAATCCAAAATAATAAGTATTTCTCGGGAAGTTAAACAAATAACTTAGAAACTTCAAATCTGCTATATTATTTCACAAATTTTCCAGTTCTGGAAAACACTCTACAGGAGTGTCTTGGATTTATTTTCTTTTGAAACGTTCAAGTCTGGTATGCCACATTGATATTTCTGATAAAGTTTTTATTATGGCATTTTAATTCTTTAGTGTTGAAAAAATAAATTAAATATTTAAAAAGTATATGAACAGATAATTTTAACACATTAAAATTTGTTTTGCCCAACACAAAAAGATTTTGAAACTAAATATTGTTTTTACTTATAGCAAAACTGCAGCTATATACCGTATCTATATTGGAAAAAATATAAGATTTCGAATATATATTGTAATGGTTTGATGTCATTGATTGAAATTCTTTTGGACCTGGATTTGTTTACTCTTTTTAAAATTATATACTTTTAATTTTAATTTAAATCTTTTATTCTTTATAACTTTATCTTCAAAATTTTTTTAACATTAATAATAATTCTCTTTCAAAATTAACATGTCTATCTTAAACATGACATTTCACTTCTTATTTATAACTAGCGGACCCGGCGAACTTCGCATCGTCTAACACTAATGTTTTTTCCAATTTTTATTTTTATTTTTACGATTAATTTTTTGTATTTTTTATCATATTTTCTTGTTAGTTACCAGTTTTTACTATTATTTATAGTACTTTGTAATTTCTCGGTTAGGTATATTATATATTAACTGCGCCACCTAACGGTGGCGTCATAGTTCTTAGGTAAGTAAGTTTTGCTCTTTTAAAAATATGAGATATCAACTGCGTTACCTTACGGTGGCTTGATAGTACTTAGTTATGTAAGAATTACAGGTGTAAATTTATAACACCGCAACTGCGCCACTGCCATAATGATTCATTTCGTAATAAACGCGTTCGATCGCTGCAAAAGTCAAGGAGCTATAAGGAAAGTCGCGGCCTCCGATGCGCTATTTATAGGCACGTTACCGCCGCCCCGGCCGGCCAGTACCACCGCAAACGCTACGTCCCGCAATTTTAAATCTGTATTATCTTCAAAAATATTCATTTAAATCTTGTGCTGTAAAGGACCATATAGATCTATATTAAATCAACAATATTTAAGCTATTTAATTGGATAAGGATTAATGCTGTATTGGTTAAAATCGCTTCGAAAATTGGCCATTATTTGTCTTAAAAAGTAAATGACAAAAAAATGTTATTGTGGGATATCCATATACCATCGCGAAGTTTTCTGTAGACCTTTTCCATGTGTACAAATAATTAGTACCTTATTTTGATAAATCTCGTAGGGTTCAGCCTGCGTTTGCAATGTAAGCGGAAAAAAAATTGATACCTAATTAACGACATCACATTAGAAACCTCAAAAATAACAGTATTTCTCCACCATTTAATGGATGTTATTATACACATAAACCTTCCTCTTGAATCACTCTATCTATTAAAAAAACCGCATCAAATCCGTTATGTTGTTTTAAAGATTTAAGCCTACAAAGGGACATAGGGACAGAGAAAGCAACTTTGTTTTATAGTGATTTTTAGGGTTTAACGATAATTTTGCACTGTTTTACACTTTTTTTACACCTTTTACGCGTTTTTTCGTCGATTTTAAGCGAAATTCGATCACATTTTGTATTTACTAAACGTAAATGTCATCTTCTGTTAACTGACTGGTTTTAGATGGCGTTTTACTTGTCAGCCGAATTGACAGATAATTCGTAAAATTAACGACATCACATTAGAAACCTCAAAAATAACAGTATTTCTCCACTATTTAATGGATGTTATTATACATATAAACCTTCCTCTTGAATCACTCTATCTATTAAAAAAATCCGCATCAAAATCCGTTGCGTAGTTTAAAAGATTTAATCATACAAAGAAATGGGGACAGAAAAAGCGACTTTGTTTTATTATTGATATTGATAAAATCCAAACAAAAACTAGTCACTGTCTCCTCGTCCTCTCTTGCTTTTATATATAAGTTGTGTCATATTTTAAACATATACACAATATCCATGATCCATGATATACATTTCAGTATGATATCTTACATATAAAGCTGGGTTCTAACATGCGAACTGTAACTGTAACTGCACGGTTGCAGTAACCGTATATTTATGTGTACGTAGACTAACGCACGTGCCTCGATCCGTCTATGAACCAACTAAAAATTTCTTTGTGTTCGCGTAAAAACCGACAACTGGTTGATCGCCTCGAGCTGTTCGACGATTCCTTAAGGCGGGAACAGATTAAGCAAACATTGTTGAGCAACAGTTGAACAACTGTTGAGCAAGAGTTGATCAACTGTTGGCAAACAGAAGTCGATGATTGTTGGAAAATATCGGCGAACCCTGTTGCTGAAATGTTCGTTCAGTCGAGCCAAAATGTGTGACGAAGACGAATACATGGTAATAAAATTATAAATAAGTAGAAATAAAGACCTAATAAACAAGCATTTAAATCCTACACCAAAAGATATCATGCTAACATTTAACACATCATCAAAATGAAATGAATATTACCTATATTACATATTAAGATTGAATGTTTTCTCGAAGCACTTATTCACCGGGGAAACTGTTGACGCACTGTTGGTCAGCATTTTCTTTGATGTACCGCCTCGGGAGCGAACATCATGCAACAGTTTGTCAACAGCTGCGCAACTGTTGAGCAACACGTATAAATTGAGCGAACTCACGAGTTGTTCAACTGTTGCTCAACAATGTTTGCTTAGTCTGTTCCCGCCTTTACATACCTGATGTGCTACGCGTCTTCATTACAATTTTTGGTTACTGTAACCGCACAGTTACAGTTCGCATGTGAGTACCCAGCTTAAGGAAGTACTTTTATTAAACAATTCAATAATTAAATGGTTCAAAAGTGATGGTTTAGTATATCAATAATTCAATAATTTAAGAAAGTTATAATATTTAGAATAGTTTGTGTGGTATCATGACTAAAAACGATCGTAAAAATTCAAGGTTGTGCTTAATATGACCTGGATATCAATTGGAGCTTTCTTTTTAGTAGTGCTGTGCATATTTTAAAAACCAGGTGCATACCTACATTTATTTATTTAACATTTTTTGACTAAAAACAACTGAGTTATTACAGTATTTAGTACAATGTACATAAGAAGAGATGCAGAATTTTTAAGAAAAAAATATACAGCCAAAAAGTCTCGCTATTAACATCTGACGTAGAACTTTCCACCTAGTAGTGCTGCTAATGTGTTAAAAATCAAAACTTCACTTAAGATTTTTGTTCAAAAACCATTAAATGATTAGTGTACTTATTAGAAAATAAATAAAAGTTATAAAATTCTTAAGACAAAGGTATACTTACAGGCCAAGAAATTGGTTGATAACCAAGGACCGGAAAAAATTTGATTTGCATTTTTTGCATCTGAATCTGGATCTGGAAATTTTGGGAGGGGCGAGCAAGTGCTGTGCCAGCACCGAGGCTACGTATGGCATATGTGCATCTTCCCGGCCTAGAGATTTAAAATAGGTGATGAGGCTGCCAAGGGGGATCCCCCCCTGATATCGGCTGGTGAAAGCCAGTACTCGTTCAACACGGATCTTCTGATTTCAGAAAAAGCAGAGCAGTCATAGATTATATGCTCCAGTGTTTCCTCTTCTTGTTTGTACCCTTTGCATAGCGGTGATTGTGCTAATTGCATCCTAAAGAGATGTTCTCGCAATTGGCAGTGAGATGCTCGGATTCCCACGGCTGTTCGAAGATTTTGTCCGGTCAATGCCTTAAATTTTCTTGCTGTTTCCTTGCCGAGATGAGGTTATAACTCTATGGCCATTCTACAGTTCGTTGTTTCATCTTCATCTCAGCAATATATAAAGTTTTGTTGAGTGTGCTGCTTGATAAGGTCCACGACAGTGGACATTGTTAGCTTGGTAGATAGGCGAGGGCTAAAATATTTATATTGCATTTTTTGCATATTTTTGCAGGAGGTGGGGCTAACAATGAATATCGAAAAAACCAATGTTATGACAACAGAATAAGTGGATATCATTATGAACTATACAAAAATTGAAAATGTAAAAAATATGTACCTATGGTCATGAAATAAAATAAGGCAAACAAAACAAAACAGCGAAAATTACAAAGCGCATACGAATGACCTGGGTAATGGAAACCATGACACTTCTACCAGTTCTCTCAATAGACTTAGAATAAATTAAAAAACTAAAGAGAGAATTATGACAAATATAAGCTTAATAGACCATGTAAGAAATGAGGATTTAGGAAGAAAAAATTGAAATATATTATATATAATATGTTATATATTTCATTCCACATGACATGTTCTAACAAGCAGACCATTTAACTTGAGCTTTTCCGTTAAAATTCACGCCGACAACAAGATCATCGTGGATTAACATGTAAGAACAGTGAAAGATATTGCAGGAAAATTGCAACAAGGCTCAAGATCAGCGCAAACTTTAAAAAGTTGTATTCAACAAAGTTTACTAAAAACGAGCCAAATACAGCTCAACAGAGATTTATGTAAAGCCACGATTTCAGCAGCATTTCTGCAAAATTATTGCAAGTGCAAAAAATCGGATGAATCAACAATTAAAAAAAATCACGTCGATTGCATACCTATCTACAGACACAATGGTGTGTATGAAACATATTTTATTCGAAAATCACTTTTCTAATAAAATCTCCGATTTTCGAGGAAGATGTGTTGTACATTTATTAATTGGAGATCTACACATACAAAAAAAAAACAGGAAAAGCACACCTCATATCATCAAAGCACATTGAAAAAACAAATAGTAATTTTACTATGACCAGATTTGTACAGCATTCAGTAACGATTTTTTACCCGATATTGTCCCATCTAATAAATTTACCTACACTTTTATCATCAGATGCTGTCCAGTATATGTTTAAAGTGGCAAAAAATTTAACAAATATTTATGAACTCCTTACCCATCTAACATGTGTGGCTCATGGTATTAATAGGGTTACAGAATTAAATCTCAGTTTCCAGTCGTTAATAATTTAATTAGTAACATTAAAAAAAGTTTTTCTTGAATCTTTATTGTACACAGAAAATTTGCCAGATATCCTACTACTTCTAAAACCAATAAGGTTGATGGCTTGATGCAGCATTGTTTTATGAAGAATTTTACGAATTCATAAAAAAGTAATTCTTGATTTAACAGGTTCTTCTTTAGATGCTCTTTTGGAGTCAAGAGAGTTATCTTAAAATAAACAACCACCACATTAACTTCTTTATATAAAATCAAATTATTCTTTTGTGTAACTACAAAATGTATCTGAATCTTAAGTAGAATCTGTTAAATTAGTAGATATTACAATATTAGAATGTTACTTATCACTCAGCTAAAATAACTATCGTATTAATCTTTATAAAGTAATTAACAAAAGTAAATTTGTAATTTATTGTTTATATTAGCTTCTTATAATACTAATATATTTATTCCACGTTATTAAGATGTTTTAAAATATAGTCCATTTTACAAAAAAGTTTTATTTGTTCTTTGTTAAAAGTCGGTTCTGTATTACCCTATAAAACAAACAAAAGCCATTTTCGAGGCTCCCATTTGTATAGAGTAGTTATAAAGTCAGCGGGTTGTAATAAAATCTCACCCTGATTGTATGTAATATGTTTATACAAAACTAAGACTTAGTATTCTAAGGGTGAACGAAACAACTCTCCTCACTTGTAATTTATTCTTGCTTGACTTTTCGCATTGTGTCTAGCTTCTATCTGGCTTTTAGGAACTGGCTCCCTGTTTGCTGCAATTAGACTACCAGGGATTTGAATAATAATTCATTTCTAGAAAATAGTTTGACACATCACTGCGTTCTTGGCACTGTTGGAAAATTAGCTAACTTCTTATTGTACGAAATGATTAAATTTGTGCTTTCAGAAAACTTGTTAAGATAGCACTAGAAATAAAAATTGTAAACGGAAAACAAAATTTAGAAAATATAAATTAATTAAAGTTTATTGTTGAAGATGAATTGTAAAAGAAAATTCAATCCTGTTTTTAGCAAAAAGGACTAATAAATAGCGTGTCTCTGTTTTATACTTATTTCTAACCTTAATTATCTACACAATCTACTCCAAAAACATTCCTTAACCCCAAAACATCCAACACCACGCTGACGACACAGCTTTATATATTTCAGCAACCTCGACTCCAATTCTCCACAAAAAATTTCAATGGCAGTTGAAATAGCACTAAAACCAGTTATACAGTAGTCCTAAACAGCTCAGAAAGATTAAGTGACTTTCTTAGGTGGGGATTCACTCGAATACTCAGATGAGAGGATAAGTTTAAACAATAACTTGTAGAATGAATCCTGTCACAGTACACTGTGTGGTAAACTCGAAATAATTCACACCATAACTCTACTCCATATGTATAAAGTCCCGTACTATGTTATTTTTATACAGCCATACAAAGTGATATATTTGAGCCGTCTACACACAAGTCGCAAAAAACATCAAAGTACTGCCCTTCACTTTTTGGCTTTAGAAAAAATAAGCCGCATGAACTTGTGGGAGACAATATGTCAACCTAGAGGACACCTCAATCCCGCTGAAATAAAGACTCCCAAAGGAAAAACAAAGATGAAGATTCCTCTTTAACCCTAGGAATCCTTTGTACTGTCCTACCGATAATATCTGACCCACCCCAACACTTTTTCTCATCCTAACTTCTTTTATGTGTCTTGTCTTTATACTTATGTTAAAAGGTTTTCTTAACCTTTTGGTACACGCGCGTGAATTTTCGACAAAAATACACCCGGCGGACTGTCAGTCTGCAATTTGAAAAACTTTAATTTTATAGATAAACTTTAAATGTTAAGGGTTAATGAAAAAACTGCTATTTGCCCATGCATGTTTTTCTTCTTCCATTTTGTTACATAGTTGTTCCTGTTTCATTTTTTTCTTTATCCTTTGTTTTATTGTTTTGACTCTTTTTGTTTCAGGTTCAGGTTCTGCTGTGTCTTCTGTTTCTTCTTGGCGTTCTATCTTTTGTTTCTGTTTGTCAGATTTTCTTTTATTGTGCCTGCTTACCATGCCAAGATGCCCATCTTTTTGTTCTTTTAGATTCAGGTAGTTGTTTAGACCTTCTCTTTCTATGGTGTAACTAGTCTCTATGCTGATCATTCCCCGTACACCGTCTTTCCTGGAGATTTATAATCGGTCAACGTCCGATCTTGGGTGTAATGCTCCGTGCATGTTCATTTGTTTTCTATTATTATTATTATTATTATTATTATTATAATTATTATTATTATTATTATTATTATTATTATATTTTTTTAATTATATCTAAACGTAGTTTATTACTCACAGAATATTAAAGCTAATTGTTGCTCTAGTGATCAGCCAAACTGAAGCACAGCAATGTTTACTCGAAGATTCGCGAAATGTGGATACTTTCCTGTAATTTTGGAGACTCCAAATTTGCACTTGTTTGTACAGGACAAAATATTTTCGTCGTACGAACGCAAATTACACTATTTTATGAACAATGTTATACAGCAAACAATATCACAATGTTTCGCACAGTGAATGACGAAGTGAAGAGAAAGTGTGTGTAGTTTTAAATATTTTATTTTTTACTAATTTATCATGGTATTTTATACAAAACGAAATATCTCATAAAAAGATGCAGACTAAAGATTAAAATAAGAAGATTCCTTATAATGTTTGAACTCTTCCTTATGTCTTAATGTTTTATTATGTAAAAAGTCTCGTGAATTATTGTTCGTTACTAGTTTATAAATATAATTGACCGTTAAAAACATTCCAAAAACCTGCTAAGTTTTTTCACGTTGTTAAATTTTTAATAAAAAATCTTAAACTATTAAGTATATACTATAACTTTGACATTTTTACCATTAGCTTGTCCTTAAGCCGCTGCTGTTTTCTCAATGTGTGATCAATCATAAGAGCTTTGGCAAATGACGTGAAATATGTATACAGGAAGGGATAATTGCAAGAGCTGTTTTAAACAACCTTTATACCAGTTAAGTAGAATGTCGCGTGTTGGATTTCACTGTGTATTAGAACTAGACCCTAGTCACTTCGTTTATTTTCAATAAGCATCGGATGTATTAAGGAACTTGCGGTGTAGTTGATGGGTTGATGTTTGATAAATACTTACTTTTAACGGGGTCAAAGGAAATGAATGATTTTTTCTACTTTGTTGACAGTTCTAAAGAAATATTTGTATAGGAACTTTTATCGTACGCTAAAACTATATGTATGTTAACTACTTAAATATGAATTTAATTTACATGAATCTTAAAATTAGTTATTTGCTCTGTGTGCCTCGCCAGCTCCACTTAGAGGTTAATTACGACTAAAAACAATGAAATTCAAAGCAATAACTTTAGAAAATTAACATTACATTAAGTCACTCTAGGTCAGTTTTAAATTTGTGAATTTGTGTGAAAATAAAATATATTCAACATGTGTCTGCTTCACGTACCTATACGAGCCCTGTGTCAGTATAAAGTTGGCCAAACTAATCAAAATGTTTTTTTTAAAGACATTTTTTACGGCGTTGGTAAATTGGGCCCGCGGCCAGGGATTATTTACCTGTCCGTACGGATTAAAAAAGGGTAAGGTTGGTATGGGGGATTAAGGACAATTCTCGGTTCTAATACTTTATTATATGATTGATTTGTTTACCTCAAATATATTATAAGAAATTGAAGCTCTGCCCCCCTGCTCATTCCATTAAATATTTAAAGAGACTAAATTGCATTTTGTCTTTAGTTAATTGTGTTATATTTTGCAATATGGATGTCCAAAAAATATTTAGTGAAAAACAACAAGAAATGTATGTGGTGTATGGAGCTAAGTTTAAAAAAGCGAGGGTTTTAAAATGTGGTAAGTTTTAGTTTTTGTTTTTATTAACTTGTTAAATAACTTTAACTTATTAAATATAGGTAAAATTCGTTGGCGATGTCCTCATAATGGCTGTCTTGCTAAGATATATACTTTTAATGAAGAAATTGTTGAAAGCGATTTAAATCATAATCATGAAGTTAACAGAAAAAAATTAGAAAGACAAAAGATAAGCAATTCTTTAAAAAAGAAGACACTTGAAGACCCTATAGAAAAACCAGCAAAACTAATTCATGCCCAATTAGCAAAAAACCCCCAGTCAGAATTAACGTGGGAAGATATTAATTGCATAAGGCGAAATTTGAATAATTGCAAAAGAAGCAAATTACCGCCATTACCAAAAAATATGGATGACGTTCACGATGCAGTAGAAGCGTTTAAAATTCAAAAGTTGAACGGAGAAAACTTTTTACTTGTAAATGACAAAAAATCTCATATTCTTATTTTTTCAAGCTATTCAAATTTATCTTTGTTATGCAATACTTCCAAAAATGGTATTTATCTTGATGGCACTTTCCAGTATAGCCCTAAATTTTTTTATCAGCTCGTAACTTGACATTGCTTAGTAAATGAATATTATATTCCCGTTGTATACTGTCTATTACCCAACAAAAATTTGGAAACATATACTAAGTTGTTTCAAACTATTCTGGAAGAATGCTTAAAATTGTCTTTAGTTTTTAACCCTTCCCTTTTTATTGTTGAATTCGAAAAAACAATTCATATTAGCACTGACATCAGTTTTTCCAAATGCAATAGTGAAAGGTTGTTTATTTCATTTGACACAGTCCTGCTATAGAAAAATTTTAAATTTAGGATTGTCTAAAGTTTATATGAATATTGATTCTGAGGAAAGTCAATGGCTAAAAAATATATTCGGATTACCATATTTAAATCCTGAAAATGTTGGGGACTGTTTCTTTGAAAATTTTATGTCCATAATACCACAAAACGAAAAAATTGTCTCATATGCTAATTATCTTGTGGATACCTATATAGCAGAAGATGCTACTTATCCACCAATTATTTGGGAACAAGCATCATCTTCTATGTCTTTTCATCATCATTTAGCTAGTAGTTTTTATCATAGTCATCCAAATATTTTTATTTTTTTGCGATATTATCTTACAATTTAATTCATTTGCTCAATGTAAAATAAATAGTACTTTTAGAGGTCAAAAGAAACACAGGAAATGTATACGTAGGAAAAAAATGTATATAGAAAACATATTAAATAAACATAAAAACAAACAAATTTCAAACTTTCAGTTAGTTCAAACATTGTCATGTAGGTATGCAAATATTTTTATATAAATAAATGTTTAAAAATAAAATATTACTTTTACTTACTTAAGGTATTAACTTTTATTTTTCCTAGAAATAAATCATGACCCCGGGCCCAATTTGTTCATGTAAAACCCATCCTTAATCCTTACCTTTCTTAATCTTCTGACCGCGGGCCAAATTTGTACACGCCCATTTTTTATGTTTAAGACAATGTAATTAAATAAATACACTTTAAGATATCAAGAAAATATTGTATTTACCGTTTATACATAAAATTAAATTTTTAATAAACAGTAGGAAATCATTAAGAAAGAAGAGCCTAAGATTGCTAATAAACAAAACATTGACAAAAAGTAAAAATAAACTACTTTCTCGTTACGTTGTCTTTTTGGATTATTACCGCTTTAATACGTCTTGGCATAGTATTGACCAAAGTTTGGCATTCCATTGAAGTAAAAATATTCTATTTTTTTTTTTTGATGAATAGTTCCTGCAGGTTGTGATCGCAACCTTTTCTTCATAATATGACACAAAGTTTCTATTGGCGATAGATCTGGGCTGCTGGATGTCTATTTTAAAAGAAAATATTATTATCTGACATCCAATTTTTTACTTTTTTAGCCGTGTGGCAAGCAGCACCCGTCTTGCTGAAAGGTACATTCAAAATTACTTAGAGCTATTTCTTTAATTTGTGGTTTTAAATAATATTGTAACACGTATTATTATTATTATTTATTTATAAACGAGCAAGTGCCCAAATAAAAAACAATATGCAATATGCAGGTACAATTTAAATTAAATATTAAAAAGAAAACAGAAAAAATTACCTAACCTACAATTACAAAATGAAAATAAAGAAACTTAAAACAAGAACATTATAAAAAAATAACGTATTAAAATATCACAGAATATCACAAACATGACCTAAGTTGCGTTTTAAAGGGACGTAATTCAGCAAAGCAGTCCAATCTATCACAGTACAGATTTACAAATATAACTGACTACCAAAAAAGAATTTTGCCCATAATTGGTTCTATTATGCCTAACATGGATTGGCTAAGTAAGCCTGGTATGCCTATACGAAACATGCAAATTTATCTTACTCAAAAGTTCAGGACCAAAGTAAAGTACTTATTTAGAGTTTAGAATGTTATAAAATATGGTGAGATCCTTGTGCATGCGCCTAATCTGAAGGGTAGTGATTCCTAGAGAATTCTCAATATTCGAGTAGTTAACATCCTCGATTTCAGGATGTTCCTTAAAGGAATTAAATTTAAAAAACTTACACTAAACTCTCTCTCTCTTTCTTTCAAATTTTATTGCACATATCTGGTTGACTTTTGACGTAAAACTGTACAATGACATTTCGAATAAGTCATTCGTGGTTAGTTTATCCACAAAATCCGTCTTCGCTAACTAGATATCACTAATGGTGGGATTCTGAGATTTCATCTATAAGCTACAGAATCTGTAAGGTACAGAATCTGTAACGTAAAATTTACAGATTTATAAAATTTGCTATTCTGAAACCAAAATTATCTCTGACCAGTATATGTTTAAAGTGGCAAAAAATTTAACAAATATTTATGAACTCCTTACCCATCTAACATGTGTGGCTCATGGTATTAATAGGGTTACAGAATTAAATCTCAGTTTCCAGTCGTTAATAATTAAAGTAACATTAAAAAAAGTTTTTCTTGAATCTTTATTGTACACAGAAAATTTGCCAGATGTTAATTATATGGAAAACGACTATGTTTTCCGAAGTAATGTTATAAATCCTACCCTAGACCCTAAATACTTAGATAATAAATGGAAAGAGCTAACGGACAAATTAAATGCAAGCGGAACAGGTCCCGCCCTTTCTATTGAAGAGTGGAAAAAGGTAAGCAAATTGTATTTATACTTTTGTTTTTACCCTGGGTATTTTTTAGAGATTTTTGGACTGGAAATATGGCACCAGAGCTAAATATATTTAGAAGAAAGAGCCCTCGGCGTTTGGGGAATGGTTGTCGTAGCAGGGGCAAGCAATGTGACTACGTATGAAGGCATTGATGGGGCTGAAGAAATAATGGTCGTTGAAACAAATGTTTCCGAACCCAGCATTAGCCATGAAACTGTTACATTCACAAATACTAATTTGCAAGAAACGACTCCAAATTATGAAACGATATGTATTATTAACGACAATGAAGAGAATAAAGAGAATAAAGAAGAAAAAAATATAAATATAAAAAGCCAAAGCCATTAGGTGTGCTAACAGAAAACTTAATAAAAAATACCGAAATACTAAACAAAAATTGTGAAGAAATGAATAATGTATTGCAAAGATTTTCTGAAAAATATGTAGAGTTAAAAAAAGAAAAATTAAAGATACAAAAAATAAATTTAAAATTTGAAATAGAAAAATTTAAATATCAAAATCCATATTTTCAATTTGATTTTAAATAATAATTTTAAACATATTATCCACGAAATCTTGAAGGACGTAATACCTATACTTAATTAATATTGTTAGAGACTTTAAAGAATGTTATTTATTTATTTTTAGTTAAGAATGTTTTTTTAAGTTTATTTTCAACGTTTCATGTTTTGCCTATTAATAAAAGACTGAAATATTTTTTTAAAAATTATTTATTGATTTATTATATTTTCTAGAATATAATTTTCTCTGGCAATTCTACCAGGATTCAAATATTCTTGATGTGCCTCTTGTTGATTAATAATATCTAAAAAAAAAAAAATAATATTTTTTAACCAACTCATTGATTTATTTTAGTTTACCATTATTTTCAGGGTATTCAATTTCATCTTCCGGTATTTCTAAATTTGCATCTATTGCAATGTTATGCAAAATGCAACAGGTATAAATGATATTGGCAGCTTTTCTAGGATGATACAGTAAAGTACGATGCCTAGAAAGACATCTAAATCTCCCTTTTAAAATACCATTTGTTCGCTCAATAATATTTCTGGTTGATACTAGTAGTCGATTAAAGGCTTCTTCATCTTCATTTCGAGGATTCAAAAAAGCCGTGAATAACCAAGGCTCCAATGGATATCCACTGTCTCCTAAAAAAATATGTTCATATATTATAATTGTTACTATTACCTACATTTTTTTATTTTTATTTACCAATTAAACGGGAACTTGTATCTCCTCTTAAATGTGCACAAATTGTGCTAGTACTCCAAATCGCTGCATCATGAGCCGATCCAGGATATCTAGCTGAACATCCAATTATTTTACAATTTGAATCACATATCTAAAAATGTTTACATTATTAAAACTAAAATGTACTTAAACTTAAGTATTTACCAGCATGACATTAATAGAATGTTTTCCTTTCCTGTTCATGTAAACAAATGGAGGGTGTTCAATATCATTCATTGATAGTGCCAATATTTCTACGTGAGTGCCATCAATAGCACCTATAATTGCTCGAAAATTATATTTTACATAAAATCTAAAAAAAAAGATTATACATTTTGAACGAAACTGTTTAGTATAAATGGTACCCTTGTTTTATTAGATTTTTTTGCTCCTCATTTATGGGAAATTTTATAAAAGTTCTCATTAAAACTTGTGTTATTAATCCGCAAACTTGAGAAATAACTCTACTCATAGAGGTCTGGCTAATTGCTACCCAAGCATTGGAGCCAACGGAGTTTTGAAAAGAACCCGTAGCTAAAAAGTTAAGAGTAACGAACACCTAAAGAATTTAATTAAGTTTATTGTAAGACTAGATATGCGTTATTCTTACTTTTACTACGAAAGGAATTCCAAAGTTATTTTCCACAACATGTGGTCTTAACTGATTAATCACAAAATGAACACAATTTTTATCTAAGCGAAACATTTGTTTAAAATGCCTGTCTGGGATATCAAATGCATTTAATTGATCCCTTAGTTGTCTTTTCTGAATTCTCATATGATTTCTTTAAAAAAATATGGGTAGTGTAAATAATAATAATAAAAATAGGTACAAACCGATTCTCATCCTCTTGTAGGAGAATCCCGGCGAGAAGATTTAAATGTCCATTCATATTTATATTTTTTTACTTAACAGTTCACAATCACTTAAAATTCACAATTTAAAAAAAATACTATTAAAAACAAGTATAATAATAAACAAAATTTAGTAAATTACTGCACATAACCTCACTTTTGACATCCTATAACCACTACAGTGACAAATCTCCTGTCTGTAAATATTTACGAATCTATAAGAAATCTGTAGCTTACAGATTGGGTTGGAATTGCATTTCCTGTAACTTTTACAGAATTTCGCTTACAGACGTTACAGACGGTATCAGAATCCCACCATACATCCTCGTATACTAAACGCCATTGACACGGTTACAAAAAGTAAATAAACATAATCCTAACATCACGTAAACATATGGGCAAAATTCTTTTTTGGTAGTCAGTTAGATTTGTAAATCTGTACTGTGATAGATTGGACTGCTTTGCTGAATTACGTCCCTTTAAAACGCAACTTAGGTCATGTTTGTGATATTCTGTGATATTTTAATACGTTATTTTTTTATAATGTTCTTGTTTTATGTTTCTTTATTTTCATTTTGTAATTGTAGGTTAGGTAATTTTTTCTGTTTTCTTTTTAATATTTAATTTAAATTGTACCTGCATATTGCATATATTATACTTTGAACATTGTATAGAGATAATTAATCAAGGTTCTGAATTAATTATAAGGAAGATTTTACTGTTTTCCTCGTTTCATATTATAGTCTAGTTCACAAGTGCTTTTTTGCTCAACTTTTTTCAGCAGTCTCCGAAAATTATAAACGAGGTGTCATTCGATTCGGAATCGCATCTAGATGATTTTTGAAAAAAATGATGTTCCGCATGCAAAAACTGCAAAAGTTATTAACAATTAACTAAAACAAAAAGAAGAGGGTTTGATTTTTTGCAAATATCTTAAAAACTAATAAAGAATTATTAAATTAAAAAAAAGATTCAAAAAGAGGAGAAAAATTCCTACAAAAAAGCTTAGACTCTCGGAACTGTAGTACTAATATTTATAATTTTCCCAGATGGTTGAAAATACGGCCGAAAACGGGTGCTCTGGCTTGCGTAAGCCACGCCTGCTTTGGACACTTTTTTAATAAAAATTATTTTAACATATTAAATATCAAATTTTGGATATGAAAAAAATTAAGTGCTTACTGGATAGATAAATAAACAATAATCCCTTTGAATTTTTTATTTATCACAATTTATAAATTATTTATGCAATTGTTAATTTAAATGTTTTTCTGCATAAACATAAACATTGCAAGTGTGATAATTGTTGAACTATAAATTTGAGATTTTTTTCCTCTTTTGGAGCAATTCTTAAAGGGCTTTAGAATAGATTCCCGTTGGTGAAATTTAAAAATATATATTTTTCATTAAGCATAATTCGGGACGATTTTCCTAGTAACACTATCATAAAACTTAATGTGATTATCATTTAATAGAAATAAAGATGGTTCTGCACAGAAAGTTACTTCACAAGTGGTGCAGTTTATCTTTGACCATCATGGAAGCGAGGCCAATTCTCAGTGAAAAGGGTAAACCTCTGTTGGTTTATAAAAATTACAAATTTAACAAGTCGTATGTGTCGAAAAGTGGTAAAATACTATGGCGTTGTGTAAACAATAAGTGTACCGCGAAATTGTATCCGATGGCTGCAAATGAAACGGTAATCGTAGAAGGGCAATTTGAACATCCACACCCTGAAGAACCGAACATTCATCGCCAAGCGTGTAGCAACTCGTTGAAGAGAAAAGCTGTCGAAGACGTGCAAGAAAAACCCCGGAAATTAATTCGTCAGGAATTGAGAACCAATACATATGCTGAAGACCTCTCTCACGAAGACCTCCGTCGACTGAGAAAAAATATCTACGAAGAACGTCGTAAGTTACAACCAAAATTACCCCAATCACAAAATGAAGTGGTTGAACAAATTATAAATAAAAATTTGTTCACCACGAGGAAAGAACAATTTCTTTTATACGCTAGTAAAAGTGACAAAATCGTAATATTTTCATGTTTTACTAATTTAAGCTTGTTATGTAATTGTGATATGGTTTATATGGACGGCACTTTTAATTATTGTACGCAATGGTTCCTTCAAATGTTTACCATTCATGGATTTAAAAATGGCTACTATATTCCTCTAGTGTACGGTTTATTAAACGATAAGAAGACAGAGAGCTATGAAAATCTCTTTACAAATCTTGTAGATAAATGTAATTCTTTCGGTTTAAACTTTGTGCCACAAAAAATTGTAATGGATTTTGAAAAGGCAATTCATCAGGCAGCATGCAATATTTGGCCATCAGCCGAAATCATAGGGTGCCGATTTCATTTGGCACAAGCCTGGTTCCGAAAGATTCAGAATTTAGGTTTAGTTTCAATATATAAAGATAAGGATTCTGCCAAAGGGCAATACTTAAAGACTATTTTCGGGTTGCCTTATCTAAATCCAAAAGATGTTGAGGATTTTTTTAATAATGAGTTGTACTATTTGTTGCCAGGTTACGATGATAGATTTAAGGAACTGAGGCGTTATTTATATAAAAATTATATTTCTGAACATTTATTATTTCCACCTAAAATTTGGGCTTGCCAAACTGAAAAGTTACACCGTAGTACTAACGCTTGTGAAGCATTCCATTCAAAATTTAATGGCGAATTTTATTCCAGTCATCCAAATATCAACAATTTTTTAAAAATCCTATTAGATCTACAAATGGAAAATGACTGCAAAATTAGGTCTGTTGTAAATGGTACTGTAAAACTTCAAGAGAAAAAGAACAATTTTTATTGCAGAAAATTAATGAATTCACCAGTAATAGTATCAGTCGTTATATGTTTGTTAGATGTATTGCTTATAAAAATTTGCCGCAATGAAATTATTATTATATTTAAATTGTGAATAAAATTTCCTAAAGAAATTACAAACATGTTTTGGCATTTATTACTTAATCCTTTTCCTGACGAGAGATATTAGGAGTTATTCCTCTCACAACCTTTTGCGGAACTCGGACTAGGATTACAGACGCAGGTAAAATTTTGCGGAACTCGGCACCGCCCTATTTAATACACCATCCAACAGCTAATGCCACTTTAAGGATGGGAAGAAAATACAAGACTTAAAAAGAGAAATAAAAGAATAAACTTAAACAAGTACAGACATCTTAAATAATAATGACAAAACAAGTGTTATAAATTAAATTATAGAATCACCGCAATTTTGTGCATGATCTGAAAAAAAAAACTTCATGAGAAATAAAAAAAGATCACACACAAAACAGCAATAAGTAGCTACAAGCTCACTTTAAAATAGTCCTCTTTATATCTAAAACTGTACAATTAAACATATCGATAGAGTTTTGAAAAATTCGAAAGTCAGTACAAACACGATACAAGGGAGAGAATAACAGCACATTGGAATTGGCAGTGTGAAGGTAAAACATATTGCTATTACGTACAGGGTACAGGTAACCTCGGAACAAATAGATTAATCTGAGAAAGTAAACAAGGGGAATCGATGACATTGTTCAATAACTTATATAAGAAAAGAATACCTAAGTAGCATCTACGAGTGTCTAAAGGTTGGACTTGGAATCTGTTAAGTAACACATTGTTATCGATACCCCGAGTGGGATAAACTCCGTCTATGCGGTAGCATAAGACCTTTAAAAAACGCCTCTGAACATTCTCTAAGTTATCTGAATACAACTTATATCCAGGTTTCCATATCAGACTTGCGTATTCCAATTTTGACCTGACAAGAGAATTAAAAAGAATTTTCATTGTATTAGTTGTCAAGAACCATTTAGAATTTCTAATAATAAAACCAAGCATTTTATAGCCATTTGTAACTATATTGTTTATATGCTTACTAAAAGTTAATTTGGAATCAAATAAGACACCAAGATCTTTAAATTCGCTTAGTCTATTTAATTGAGTGTTGTCAATCTGATAGGAAAATTTAGTATAATTACTCTTACGGGTAAAAGTTAGTTGGTTACATTTTTTTATGTTAAGTGGCAACATGTTCTCTTTGCACCATATATTTAATTTAGATAGATCATCCTGAAGCAACATGCAGTCCTCTAGGCAGTTTATTCGACGAAAAAACTTAAAATCGTCAGCAAAAATTAAGTTATCGGAGTTAATAATCTGAACAATGTCATTTATAAAAATTAAAAATAATAATGGTCCTAAAATAGACCCTTGCGGTACTCCGGAGGTTGCAACAATTTCAAAAGAACTAAAACCATGGGTTTGAACTTTTAGACGTCTCTCATTTAGGTAGGATCTAAGAAAAAGAACAAAATAAAATTGTGGTTTGGAGATCTTGGTGAAGTTGAATATTTTCTAATTTGAGACTAGAACAACTTTCTCCTTTTGTGGCTCGATAAGCACTTGCATTTCCAGAGATACCTGTGTGGGATGAATATAAATGTTACGTGTCATGATTAAGTGATGGTAGGAATTTTTTATGTTCTGGGCAAGTGGATTCTGAGAGTACATATTTTTTATCGATTGGATGAA
The DNA here is from genome assembly GCA_964028335.1 of Altica lythri. Taxonomy (NCBI): domain Eukaryota; kingdom Metazoa; phylum Arthropoda; class Insecta; order Coleoptera; family Chrysomelidae; genus Altica; species Altica lythri. The sequence goes on along the minus strand of OZ034801.1, from coordinate 36,157,346 downwards.
AAAGAGTAAGTCTGTGCTAATTGCCAAGTTGGAATTATCCGGTATTGTGAAATTTAGAGCTTAAATGATAACATATAGTTCCGAAGTTTCGTTTATACTGCAATGAGGTACTAGTGGGTATGAAGCTATTATTACTTTTGTGGTGACGATCGCAAAACCAACATGATCTTCATCCTTAGATGCATCCGTGAAGAATATTGTGTCGTATTGCATGTTCTGTATGATCTCTTGGAAGGCAGAACCTAGAAGAAATGTGGGATATTTAGTTTTCTTGTAGCTCGATAGCGATATGTACACAATAGAAAAATCTATGGTCAAAGAAGGGGTATCGGAAAGTGTGATTGGAGTTGTTTAAAAGCTCGATATATTTTAAATTCCATATTTTTTTAATAAATATTGTAATATCCTATAAAAATATCATACTCATTACACATCTGTACAAGTTGCGCAGATTTCCTTTTTTCTTTAGATTTTCCTCATTTATTTTAATTTTAAAACATATCAACCGGTATAAGTTTGTTAACTTCAATCAAAATTGAAATAAATAGATAAGGTGGAAGTTAAAGCAATATATAATTATGGTTAGAACAATATTACGAAATTAGCTATAAAACAGACAATGTAAAACTATAACATTAAAATCAATGTTAGTTTAACAAAACGAATGAATCCTTTTTAATTTAAATAGATTTTAACTTCATTTACTGTTTACATTCACGTTCATTGTTGATAAAGCTTTGGTTATAATATATCAAAGGGATAATTTAAATATATATAATTTTAGCAAAGCAGACAGTTTGATCATCTATTATTCATAGAATTATGATGAGATTGCTTCAAAGCCAACGCCAAATTAAAACACACAGTTCTTTGATGAAAATTAAATTGCTACTACTGAGACCAAAGCATCGAAAACAATAGATTGGCAAAAAGTATTTTTTTGCTTTCTGTTTTGCATTATTGATTAAATAGCTTATAAACAATCAAAACTAACTAAGTGATGCTTAAATCATTCTAAAAATATAATTTAGCTCCTTATAAGGTTTTATAGGCAACGTTGTTTACCTAAATCCTTGTTTTTTGTATTTACTCTAATGGATAACATACACAATACCTCTCTCTAATTTTCAAGGATTAATCATTTCCAAACATGCTTTTTGAAATATTACGGTGTATATATATTATAATTTAACAGCTTTTAACAGTTTGAAATCTTGACGTAGTAGCAGTGGTTTGTCAGTGGTGTTACATTATAAAACAAAATTTACACTATATTTATATTGTTATGTATCTTTGGTGCTGCCTATTTTAGTATAAATTTTTCTTTTTTCTCCGGCTCTTTGGGTATCCCATTTGTTTCTATTTTAATAAATTAAATTTTGCAGTTTATTTTATTTAAAACCGACGCCGACAATTTCATTTATATCTGAAAATGTTCAATAACTTTCTAGAGGATGCATTTTGTCATAATAACAATTTCTTATTTTTTATCTTAAGAGGAAAGTAAATTAAATTTGTAAAAAAACTTTCTAGAGTAATGGCTAGAAGAATAATTTTGTACCATTTAAATTTAAAGACCTCATTGCTATAATCCACTTCACCGATTTTGGCCGATGACAGAAATCATACTCCAAGTAAATTTAGAGTTACATCTCTCTCAGATACAGGCAAATTAGAAATTTAAATAAGGACGTTTGTTTTTTAATACAACACTTACGTAACTGCAACTTGTTTCGCCGGTAAATAAAAAGTATTCAATACGGAAGTCTTTATTTAATTCATATTCCTAGTAACCGTCATGTAGGTACGGCTAGTTGTTGAAGGGTTGAATTTAATAATTATTATGTCATATTTTTGTAGATGTCAAACCACACTGATAGTTTCAGAAACTTACGACCTAATTTAGAATAGTATATTCTGTAACAAGGTTAGAATGAAAATTCGATACGAGTGGAGAATTCCGAACGCGAGCGTAGCGAGCGAGAGGAACCACGAGTTATCGAATTTTCATTCTAAGCGTGTAACAGACTGTATTTTCTCCACGACCATGTAATAATTCTGTTTATTTAAATTGAAATATGTAGCAAAACAATTAGAACGTCGCACTGATAAACTTAGTGACAGTTTTAAAATTCGCAGGCAATCTATGTTTTTTGTTGAGCAATTACAGAATGTTATTCCGTCACTAGTTATAGAATGGAAATACATACAAAACACATAAGAAGCAAGTGTTTCAGAATGAATATTCTATCTCAAGAGTGAGAATGAACACTTTCTATTATTAAAAATGAAGTCGGAATTATTACATTCATTAATGGTCGTGGAGAAAAAAATTCTCTTCGCCATTGGTAACTTGGATGACAGTTTAATCTTATTTCAGTGGTTTTTAATATCAAATCGGCCAAAAACGATGAAATGGACTATCCGCTGGGTGCGAAGGATAGGGTGGGAGAACCACGAATCGATCGCAGCGGTCACCGTGGCTAAAAAAGGAACTTACGGCGTACGATTAATCACTTTTTACTAAGGATTTTACATGGATTTCACTTATCCATGCGTCGATTTAAAAAGTAAATAAACCTTTGTCACGAAACCTGCTGTACAGTCAACTGCAACAACAATGGCAAAAATAGTGATCAGAAATTCTATAAATTTCCACAAAAAGTTTAAAACGAGAACAACGTGTGAAGTAGTGGATAATCGCTATCAAGAGGAAAAAGCTAATAAGATAACTTAAAAAGCAACATTTTAAATATTTGCTATATTTAGTAGATAGGTACCTATGTTGTAGGAAGCATCACACGTTTTATTTTTACGTCTTGCACATGTTAATCCAAAACTAATTCTTTACCTTTGTTGGTTGTTTGAGGTTGGAAAGTTATGTCGTGAGTGATTGCTTGAAAAACAGTTTTAATTATTAATTTGGCCATGTTTAACTGAAAATACACAAAACGTCTGCATTATTAACGGCATTATAATCATATTATTATCATCTATAATGCGATAATCGATTACATTTATTTATTTTTTTAATTACTTCACGTGAAGTCCGCCGTGATAAAGCCCATCTATACTACCTAAAATTTAATGATTTTGACATTTTAGACGGAAAATAAAAAAGATAAATATTATTATCGACGCTATAGATTTATATGATCAATACATTTGGGTAGAAAACTAATAAATTACGATGTTTCATTGGAAATAATTATTTGTTTACTTACTTTTCGTAATGACAGTTAGCCATTTGATATTTCAAAGTTCGCCGTAATTGTAAACGCAAGGTGCTGCTGTCATCGCGCACCCAGCGGATAGTACGTTTAAACGAATCAAGATATTTACTTAATTTAATCGATTTTTTTTGTTGTTAATACAGATGTCTTAATAAGAAAATTGATAAATTTAATAGCTATTCTTTCAAAGAACAATGTCTAAAACCACAACTTTAGGTACATACATATTAATATGTCCCTATTAATAGAGCATTAACTACGCCCTTATATTAAGAAAATTAATTTCAAGAATTATTACAGCCTCTTTCAGAATGAACTTCATTAATTTAAAGCGTATGTTTAGATGAGTTTCTGTATTTTGTAAAATGATGCGGCTTTTGGATGATTAGTGATAAATAGGGCTGTGCTGAGGGATTACTGAAAGGTAGTGACTATTAATCTGAAAAAGCAAACCACACCTATTTAGTACATTTTCATACGTGCTGTATTTCTTGGTGAGTATATATATTTGTATAGAGATGTTTTTGTGTTAAGTTTTTGTTTGTTAGTAACGATAATGATTATTATGATTAGATAATGAGAATTTAAATAAAGATTTAATAAACAAAATTTTAAAATTAATTAGAATTTAATTATTTAATTTATAAAATTGAAATTTAAAAAAAAAGTTTAAAAAGAAATATAGTTGCAGTAGGTAATACAAAAAATATTATTAAATAAAAAAAAGAAGCAATTAAAAGCAGAGAGTTGGAAAATTATAGAACGCAGAAAGACAAGAGGTAGAAAGTTCAGTAGCAAGAAGTGGAGTGGGAAGGAAAAAAAGAAAAGATTTTATATATTTTTTTTGCAATAGCAATTAAGTTCCATAATTCACGAGCAGAAATTATTTTGATAGGAGAGTGCACCTGCACATAGAGATCCATATCAATTTGCGCACAACGTAAGGAGTTTGGCACTGATGGTAAGATATTTTTTTTATTATCAAGATACAAGCTATATTAAAAATATTGTTTAAATATTCTAAATCTAAAATTTAATATATAACACTGAGCGTAAGGATAGTTAGGGTATTCGGGATAGTAATATAGGAGATAGAAAGGAATCATGGGATAGGCAAATTATGGAAATGTTAAAAACAATATGATTTAGCTTAATCTAAAAATGTAAAACAGTTATTAAATGCATAGAATTAGAAAATAGCAGAAAATAAAAATAAAAATTTAAATAATAAAGAACTTAAAAGTAGATACATTCATAGATACTAATATGTTATGTACTAAAATTAAAATAGTTTAAACTAAAAGCTTGTCAACAGATGGTGAAGAAAAATCTTGTATATATTTTTCTTCGGGGCACACGTACCCGCAGTAGAATTTTGGGAATGTGAAAACAAGAAAGAATTGAAAAGGAGTAGAAAGGGACAAAAAAATAGAAAAGAATTTTATATATTTTGAAATGATATGAGATTATATGCTATATTTAATAAAATAAATTAAATAAAATAATGATTAAATAAAAAAAGGAAAATATTCTTGATCCCAGGGTGGAGTACAAAGAATTAGAATTTACTTAATTCGTTCTAATTTTCTTCAGTATTTTAAGAATTATTCTTTTCATACCTAAAAAAGGAAAATCAAAATAAGAAAATCGAATATAAGATTAGATATTTAAGATATATCTATTTTAAAAATTAATCTAATTAGTTGACATAATTTAAATTAAAATAATCACGTTTAAGTAAAACAAGAAAATAAAATATAAAAAAAAATATATAAATTTTAATGATACATATTGTTAATTTGACATAATTGAAATTAAATAATTACAATTAAATAAAACAAGAAAAATAAATGTTAAAACATAAATATTAAAGATACATAATTTCTAATATAAAATAATTTAATTCATGGACGGAATAAAGAAATACTTACGTTTAAAATATGCAATATCAATTTTCAAAGCCATAATATTTGTTTGTTATTGGTTGTAACGATTGTATCGTTAATTTTCGAACAGTTCTCCTGGACTATAAATATTTTTAAATTATCTATTGTTTTGGCGTTGAAACGAGTGGGAGACTGCAAACTGGTAGGAGAATTGTTGGCTTCGTAGTTGAATTTTGATTTATTTAGTGCATTATAACGTTGAATTTTATTCAATTTAGAGTTTTTCGACTATCTTTGCCTTTCTGTCTCTGGGTTATTGCCAATTAGAAGAAGGGCCCTATTATTTGGTTTACCAAAAATTACAATTATTTTTTCGTCAAGAGGTATCATCGGAGAAAGTCCGCTTCAGTTCTGATTTTCCGGTCAGAAAATTCCGAAGGGAAATTCCTACCTGTCGCTGTTGTCTGAGAAGTCCTTCAGTAGAAATCATCCAATTTCAACACGAGCTTAAGAAACTCCGTTTATCAAGCCATCGAAAAACCACAGATAAGAGATTAAATTAATTAATATTAACTGTCAGCATTAATAATCCGAATTTTATTGAAATAAACCATTTTAAAATTGATCTACATATTTTATTTGTATATCTGTACTGGCGCCCTATTAAAAACTTGATGGGGGAAAAACAAGGCAAAAATTCAGCAGGAAAGTCACGACCCTCTGGAGCTAGCAAAGGGTATTTTAACGCTACATGGTTTAACGGTTGGGGAAATGAAAAATTCTGAAATTTAAATGTATATTAGACAATAGTTAAGAAAATAAGAAATTGTAAATTCATTATGAATCTAATAGGAATTTGACGGAACAGAAATTGTACAAATCAGAGTAATGAATCAAGTATTCAAATTTTAATTTATTGGACATAGAATCAAGTAGGTTGAAAGAAATGAAATATGTATAGTTTAAGTTTGTTGGAAGAATTCAATTGTTAGTTTGTTCATTAATTGAACGTTCTCTTGTTTTTTGTCTGTAAAAGAAGTCACACGTAATAAATTTTCTCCTGTTGAAATTTTGAGTTTTTTTGTAAAATATTCAACAAATAAAGGTTGAATCAAATTAAGATTATTGTCAAAGTTAAGAAGAAGTAATGGAAAGTAAATGGTAAGAAGAGAATTTGATTTTTAAGTAAGTATAAAGTCTTGAAAAGCGGAAGCATAGCAGTATATTGGCAGAGAAGTACCTTTATTGAGTTTAAGAAGAGTAGTTCAGCATATAACCAGATAAGAAGTAATAGATCAACTTACTAGTTTATTAGATAGCAGATTATCCAGAGATACAAAGAAAATTTTCTTTTGAAATCTTCAAAATTGGTCCTGAATGGATGCAGTCAAGGCATAAAGAAACATCTTCAGTAATCACGGTACCTTATTCTCATTTACAAATAAAAAAATTGTGTGTTATTTCTTTTTATACTATAACTGAACACTTTTCCACTATTTAACTGAACACTTTTTCACTATTGTGTAAGATAATTTTTATTTTTCAAGTTGTTATTAGATTCAGAGTTTTTCATGTTCATTTAATTCACTACGTATAGCTTTGATAGTGCATTTTACTATTTACCGTTCAAGATATAAAGTAAGGTTAAGAAATTCTTCCTTTAGAAATTTATCATTGTAACGTAGTTTAGTTCATAAGTGTTAAAAATTTATATTCTGCACATAAAAGTATCAAAATTAAATTATTTAATTTTTTTTTAATCATTGAATTCTGCCCTGAGATATGAGTATTGCCAGGTGTACCTATATAAAGAAACTCATTATATTTAATATCATAGATATTAATTTGCACTTACCATAATTACAATTTCATTTCAAATTTAAAATAAAAACGGTAAAATTTATTATTATTATTATAGCATAATAACTTATAAAATAATTTTGGGCAAGTTATATATGTTATAAATTTTGGCACCCAATGTGGGGCTGTAAAAATAAAGAAATAAGTAAAACGTGGGGCTGTAAAATTAAAGAAATAAGTGAAAAGTGGGGCTCTAAATAATTAAAACTAGAGCCTTTTTAAATAATCAATATTTGAGAATTTGCTTATAAAAAAATAACACGAGTCAAGAACAATTTGTTTGGTCATAATTTTTATTATTTGTTGTTTGGTTCATAATCAAAAGTAAGTAAATAAAGGTATTTGCTTGGTAAATATTTATTTGTATAAAGGTATTTTTATAAAAAAATTGAATATTATTTGTATTTATCTCTGGGAAATTTAAATTTTAATTATGGACAGAGAAATGACATTGGGAGATGGTAAGGTAGTAGGAGAGGATAGTGAGAGTAGTGATGGTGGAGAGATTGAGGTTGAGAGAGTAGCTGTACTGGTACATGGAGAACGAATGTTAGGTGCAGGAGATTATAGGGTTAAAGAGTTGATTCAAACAGGACAGCAGGAAGGAGCAGAGACAGACGAAGGAGATATCTTGTTAGAAATAGGGGGAGAACAGGATCAAACAATAGTAGAGATAGAAAAGGAAGTATCAGGTGGTGTAAATAAAGGAGATGAACAGGTGGTACAAGCACAACCAAGAGAAGAGAGCCCAGCTGATATGTTCAGGATGATACAAAGTTTCATGATGAATATGAGTAAAGAGATAAAAGAAGAAATTAATAATAAATTAGATCAGCAATAAGAAGATATAACTAAGATATTTAGAAGTGAAATTAACAATATAAAAGAAGACAATTTGAAGATCAGGGAAGAAGTGAAACTTATAAAAAAAGATTGTGAAAAGAAAATCGCACAGCAAAACATGAAATTAAGGACTCAAATACAGGATACAGGGATTAAAATTAGGGGGGAATTTAAAAAAGTTGTGGAACTTAGAATAACAGAAGTAGGAAAATCAATTAAAGAAAATTTACCTGAAGAAATTGAGCGTGAAGTCAACAAACAAACTGAAGTTATGAAAAAAGAAATAGGACAAATACGGTTACAAGAACAAATTAATGAAGAAGTAGTGGACAATTTGAAAGTTAATTTAGGAAAAGAATTCGAAAGACTAGAAGGAGAAGTAGAGAAGCAAAAAGGAGCTTGTAGTAAAAATTATGAATTAACAGGTTTGAAATTAAATAAGGAAATGGGGGATATGCTTAAGAAGTTACAGGAAGTGATGGAGAATAACGTAAGAGAAAATGCATGGGGAGTTCTTCCTAATATTATGTCACACTACAACAATGCAGGAATCAAATTTGATGGAAATATAAACCATATTTATCCAAAAGCATTTGTCAATTGTAACGTGAAAATACCCTTGGCTAGCTCCCAGGGTTCGTGGCTTCCTTCTGGCTTTTTTCTAACTCCCCCCAAACAAATAAAATAGGGCGCCAAATACAGACATACAAATAAAAGAGAATAAATCAGTTTAAAATTGTTTATTCAAAAATTCTGAATTGAAAATTTTCAAGAAACTGTTAGTAAAAAAATAGTGAAAAACTAATTTCTTATCTTTAAGGTTTCTTCCTCGGAAAAGGACGTGGTCGACAGAAAATTCGGTCCACTTTAGCTCCTGGTTGAAGATGCCGATGGCAAGATGTTTTCAATAAAAAATCTTCAGAAGATTCTTCGGCGAAAAAGCCTTGGGTGCGGTCACAGACAGAATACGGCAGCAAATTAAAATTCGGCTAGGCCAAAGCTTCTCTACCCAAAAAAATTGGTTCCTTGTTTTCAGCCCTTTCTTAGGACCCTTCAAATTTGAAATATGAAATAAAAATTAAAACCGTCAAAATTCCGTCTTACTAAACCTTAATTTCGATTACAATCATTCAAGGTTTCTCCAAGTTCGAGAAAGAAAAAAGTTAATCACTTGAACTGTTTACTTATTTTTAACTTAATAAAAACTGATTTATAACAAATGATTGTAATCGAAATAATTAAATGTTAGTAACAATATAACCAATATAATTATTAAAATAAATTCACCAAGTTTTTGATTAATATTAAAAAATTATAACAATTACAATTTACTCACCGAAGGGATAATGTAGCAAAGAAAACTGTTGCTTAGAAGCACAAAAATGAAAAGAATTAAAATAAGACATTTTTAATGATCGAACCCACATTCCCCTTCTCAACACCGAAACCGGCCACGCGGCGAATCCAAAATAGCCGAGAAATTATAAAAATTAAATAGTACGTAGGCCAGGCCAAAAAATAACGTTGCAAACGTTACACCACGGTAACCTGACGAAAAAAAAAAGAATTGCAAATTCTTTTTTTTTTCAAAAAGTGAAACTATTAAAATTCAAAAAAATTAAAAAAGTAAATAATCAAAAACTGGTGAATAGGTAAAAAAAAATATACAACAATTAGTTATTAAAGGTAACCACAAGGATTGGTGTAATTATCAAAAATAATGAAAAAAAATTCTCGACATAAAATTCAAGAACACGAAACCTTACCACACGTTACCTCTAGGGAAGGAAAAAAATTGTTTTGAGAAAACTCGGGAGCAAGCACTCAGTGCGTTAAAGTACGCACCAGACTAAAACGACGTCGGTCCATCCGTATCGGCGAACCGTGGTCGAAGCCCACCGAGTGAGCGGTATCAATGCACACTTCCAAGGGCGACCTCGCGAAAGATGTTAATCGCGTCATGGTTACACACCCTTGGACCTTACACCATACAGTATGAAAAGCCCAGCAAACGACGAACACAGTCCCCACCCACTTCTGGACCTTCGTCGGGAAATAACAAAAGACAATTTAACGGTATCAAAGATTATGGTACCGCTGGGACTTCCACGGGACGCCCTGCAAGGTCATCTGACTCTGCCAGCAGTAGTGGACCCCCGCATAGTGACAGTTTTCCCTCAGGTCCCTGCCGGCGAGTAATCCACCTCCCACTGACGGAGCGTAACAACGCAGTTCCACTAAAGGCGACTCCCCGTGCAGGCTCAGCACCCACCAAAACCTAAGGCCAAAGAAAAAGAACACGGAGGGACGTTTTGGGCCTAAGCCCGGGACCTGAAGGGACCCAGTGTGATAAAGTCCACACCCAACTAAAAACCTCTGAATAGCAAAATCAAAAATCAAATAATGTCACATACGATGAGAGGGCAGTTTGCCCCACATATTAATTTATTAGTTTATATTTTACTATATTGTTTTGTATTACATTTTACCAGGTCAAAGTCATTGCGTTAGATCTCGACACGTGTTTAAATAGTTTAATTTTTATTCTCACGTAGAATATGAATTGGCTATAAAAGCAAGTTGTTGAGGTCGGACACGGGGAGTTCGGAGTCTAAGATTGTCTGTAAGGGTCACCCTTTGGGGTCTCCCTAAAACAGACCCTTAGGTCTGGCCGTTGTGACTCTTGACTTATTTTCGTGAGTAAATGTGACATGCCACCATGTAAATTATTTGGTAAGATTAGTTAAGATTTGTATTTAGTTATTCGTTGTTCATATGTTAATTATTTATTGTTATTGTTTGTTTCGTTGTTAATATATTTGTTGTTTGTTTCCTGTTGTTTATCTTATCTTTCCCTTGGTTAGTTTCTGCCTTCAGCAGGATACCTGACCAGGGGTTAGATAACCACGACCTGGGTGGGAAGTGCCTTTAGTAAGCTACCCCTCATCATAAAACACTAAGGCACACCCTCATCCCCCCAGGCGTGACATGGTGGAGGCGCCGTTAGCTGTTCCTGTGAACTGTTTCTTCCTAAACAGTTCCATCTGTAAATTTCGATGCTTTTCCTATGCAAATATTTTTTCCCATGTCCCAGTTTAATTTTAACTATTCCTGTGAACTGTTTCTTCCTAAACAGTTCCATCTGTAAATTTCGATGCTTTTCCTATGCAAATATTTTTTCCCATGTCCCAGTTTAATTTTAACTATTCGTAGCCATTTTTCATAGCATTTTTCTTGCCACATGCTACTGACGTACAGTGTGTTCTTTTGCACAATGTTGAGATACTTTTATACATATTTATCTTGAAGAGTTTAAAGATTGTGTTTTGATTGTTTTATGGAACTTTTAGGTGTGTATACTATTATTTGAAGTTTGCCGGTGAAATAATTGATTTTTAGAATAATGACCTGAGTGCAGAATTTGCAGTTTTTGTGTATCTATATGTTGAATATGAGTTATTTATGTAGGTTAATTATTATGTGTGTGTTTTTTCACGGTCAACCGTATTAAGTTTCAGAAATGTATACAATATTTATTGTTGATAAACAAAAACCTATTTCAAGTGAATTTGTTGTAATTTTCTAATTGTTTCTAGTGTCTTAGGTGAAGTAATAAATATTCGTCAATGTACACCATTCGTATCTACGTTATAATCTATGCCACTTTGCAAATAAATTAAATTAAAATTTTCTTTAATTTTAGTTTTTGTTGTATGTGTATATAGGGTACAGATATGGTAGTCTAGTAAATGTTTTATCTTATTTCTTTGTCAGCGAGTTGTGCATTTAATTCCGAAATAGTAAAACTGCACACACAGCAATAATTCAAGTTTAGATTATTGACATTGAACCTTTTTTTTTTTAAACATTTATTTATCTTCTTGGTTAGAGATTTCAAATTTCTGTTAATTTAATTAAGTAGTATATTCTGTATTTTCCTAGTATTTTTTTTGTCGTAAATTGGAAAACAGACACCAAATATTCGGTATAGTCAATTTTTTTTTAACTTTAAAGTAATAAAGGTGGCATGTCAAGAGTAAGTATAAGAGTACAACGGACCAGAAACTTCGAAACTCCAAAACATCGTCGTTTTTCTATATTCTAGAGATTAGAAATTTAGTATTTTTTATTTTAATATGGAATCTGTTACATTGGGTATAAATTTTATTGAACTTGTTTGAAAATTGTTATATATTTTTTTAAATCTTTATTAGTTTGGTATTTAAGGTTTCTATGGTATTACTTAAAAGGATTTGTTTATTGTGCTAGTAAAATGGGTAGTTGTTATAGAGATCAAGATCTAGAAAGAAGCGGAAGGGAAAACAATTTTTTTTTTTATTATTTAATATATTTGTTTTCAGAAAAAGGATAGAATCAAAAAGTTTTAAGATAGTATTTGACTTCTAGATTTTAGGTATTTAGTTTCCTTTTTTTTAGATTTACGAAGTTCTGCTGAGAGACAGCAGAAAATTGAGTGTGCAGGAAGCAGGAAGCACGGAAAAGTTTTTTTTTAAGCAAAGCACCAAGATGAGCAGTTGAGGGTTCCTGCTAGTATTTTTTTTTATAAAATTATTTCTGTTGACGGTCAGCAGAAAAGTTTGTGTGCAAAGTGTACACAGAGATTTGGTGTTGTTGATGATAGTCTCTGCTAATGGAGAGCGGAAATGTTTTAAGTGCACATGAAGCACAATAGGTGACAATATCAGCAAGAAAGGCAGATGGTGGTTTCTGCCAATGATATTCGATGAGTTTTTTTAGGTACAATGATGTCTGCTGAGGGACAGCAGATAAGTTGGTGTGCAGGGTGCACACAGTTATATAATTGAGTTAGATGTCTGCTGAGAGATAGCAGGCGAGTTTATGCGCAGTGCGCATATAGTATTGTATATTTAGGGCGAGAGGTTTGCCCAAGAGTTTTATACGCCATGGTCCCACAAAGAGGATTGAGACAATATGTGAAGATTTAAGTATAACACTTACTGACGAGTGTTCAAAAAAAAAGGGGAAACTAATGTGATAAGGTGTATAGGAGGTCAAATACCCGTATCGGTATAAGTTTAACTTTGAGTTTAATGTAAAGAATAATAATTCCCTAATGCCCTTTCTAGACATATTCTAATAGTATTTGTTTTTGTATGTTTTAGGACCGAGTTATTGTTTTGATGTTTAAATGTTTAACGTTTTCCCCACATTTACTCAAGGAAGACGCGATCCAGGAGATGCTTGCTCGGTACCAGAATTCTAGAGAGAAAGGGTCCTTCATCCTGAGTATGGTATCGGTCTTGTCTCAACAAGTAAGGAAGGTCTCCGTCGAGGTATGGAAATAGTTAGCGTCGATACTCCTATCGCAATAATAGCAGATCTTCCCAATGGATGGTAGCCATAAGTGGGAAGACTGTAGTTGTATGGTTTAAGTGTATTAGATGGATGAAGTGATGGAGTACTGTCTGATGTTGGCCATGTACCTCGAGAGATGGAGCTATAGATAATGGTTGGTTTTTAAAGTAGTTGCAGACAGACCAACATACCAAAAAGGGATCCGTCTAGCTAGCGGTGGACCTGGCGGTTTCTAGACGAGGGCAAGACAGGACATTCTCCGAGAAGAGCGGATTTTGATAGAAGTGTGGCGGATTATTAATTTTGTAAAACTCAGTCCTATACTTACATACCTGTAAGCCAGAGCCGAGCAAAGCCAGGGGCTGGCTTTAAGGGAAGGGGGGCATGTCACATACGATGAGAGGGCAGTTTGCCCCACATATTAATTTATTAGTTTATATTTTACTATATTGTTTTGTATTACATTTTACCAGGTCAAAGTCATTGCGTTAGATCTCGACACGTGTTTAAATAGTTTAATTTTTATTCTCACGTAGAATATGAATTGGCTATAAAAGCAAGTTGTTGGGGTCGGACACGGGGAGTTCGAAGTCTAAGATTGTCTGTAAGGGTCACCCTTTGGGGTCTCCCTAAAACAGACCCTTAGGTCTGGCCGTTGTGACTCTTGACTTATTTTCGTGAGTAAATGTGACATGCCACCATGTAGATTATTTGGTAAGATTAGTTAAGATTTGTATTTAGTTATTTGTTATTCATATGTTAATTATTTATTGTTATTGTTTGTTTCGTTGTTAATATATTTGTTGTTTGTTTCCTGTTGTTTATCTCATCTTCCCCTTTGTTAGTTTTCTGCCTTCAGCAGGATACCTAACCAGGGGGTAGATAACCACCACCTGGGTGGGAAGTGCCTTTAGTAAGCTACCCCTCATCCCAAAACATTAGGGCACATTCCTTAATCCCCCCAGGCGTGACAATAAACCCCCCCAAAAATTTTGGTCACACAGACCACAATCAGTAAAAAGATAATATTAACTATCCTAATTAATGTAGTCAACAACGATTTGACGCGATGTCAAAAGAACAAAAGATAATTTGTTCACAAAGCAATTGTGAACAAAGCGAGAAAACAAAAATATGTCTCCAAAATAACCAAAACAAGATAAGACTGACATTAAGAGAATCATTGAATACAAACAAAAAATACTCCAAAAGAGTAATCAAATAAGCCAATGGCCAAGGAACTATTCAATGAACGAGAAAAAATTGAAACCAAATATCAATTGAACGAAAATGTGTCCAAACACTAAAAAAAAAAATCGATTGATATTCAGAACAAAACAAAACTTGACAGTCTTATCGCTGTTCAAATACGACATACAAACGAAGAAAAGATAATTATTCAACGGTAAAAAAGACAGGACATCGCAGAAATAATGAAATACAAAAGAAAACACCGATATAGGATAATCAATAAAAGTAAAAACGACGAAATCAATCCGGAACAGGAGACAAATACTCAAACGCTAAGAATACTGAAAGGCAATAATCAATAAGTAAAGAAAAAAAATTTTGAAAAAGGTACAAACTAAGTATTCAAAAATACAAATTTATACTAACGTGGTGGTGCGGCACAGAGGAACAGCGACAGGCTGTACTCGCAAATACATGCTATTCCTAAGGTACAGTACTGACCTGAACTCACCAACCCTTTTTAAAAAAAATTTAAATTAAAAAAATTAAATGACACTCAAGTTAATTACAAGTTGAAATGAATTTTGAAAAAGTTTTAAGAATTAAAAAAATCTAAGAAATAGAAATTGAAAAGTTAATGATTAGTGAACAAAACTAATGCCTTCAGTGTAGTGACTCCAGTGATAAAAGCAAAAAGCTATATCAAAATTACAAAATGTAAAAATATGGAGAGAAGATATAATATATAGGTACGATATTTTAATATTTTTCACAAAAAAAAATAACTACAAAAAATATTACAAATATAACGATACATAAGAAAAATCACAAACTTTTTATCAAAATGTCCTAGGTATGTGAAAAAACAGTCCTAGATATTAAAAGTATTTCTGTACTTGGTGTATCACAAATTAATACAGAAAAAAATTGAAAGAATGGTATGTGGAAAACAAAAATCCCGAGTAGGTACAAAAACACCAGGAAAATCTATTTGTTTCACAAAGGTAAACCCTAACGGTTAAAAAAAGAAACCAAATAGAACAAAATCTCCAAAATAAACTCCTATTGTGTTCCATCCATACGGAACACCAATAGAGCTAAAGAGCAGTTACACAAACTGCTACACGATAAAGAGGTCTCACAGACCCCTACAAGATACTAAGGTCCCACAGACCTTACACGGTAATAATGTGGTCATCCAGACCACATCCAAAATGCCCACGGCAAACAACTATAGGTACCCACACTCAAGATATAACCAAAATTTCCAAAAACCATTTTCCAAATCCCTTACTGGAAGAAATGAGATAAAAAGAGAGAAAAGAAAAAACTAAAATACAGAAATTGAAGGAATTCAAAAAAGATTTTGACTGTAACTCTCACAATCGCAAAATAAAGTCATGAAAAAAAAAAGACAAAAGCTAAGATAGCAACGAAAAAAAGGACATATTGATAACACGATACAAACACATTAAAATCTGCTAAGAAGGGCCTATTTAGAAAATTCCGCCTATAAATCAGGAATAATCGAGATAAATTCAAGATAAAGAGATATTTTAAATGTATAGAAAACATCGTAAGAGACAATCGGTATAGAAAAATTACTAATAAATTAAAAATACCAAAATATTTAGATAATATATCAAATCCATCATCGGTAAATAGAAAGTTAATGTTAAACAAAACCAGTTCAAAATTACTATAGAAATACACCAATTCAATAGTGGATAACCTTGAATCAATAGATAATAAAATCCAACCAAATAAAGTAATAATAGAAAAATTAGCTGTTAGTAAAACAATTTATAAAATATTTGAATGTCTGTATTAAATTGATGAAAAAATTTAAATTTAATTTAATTTAATGTGAATGTTAGGAAAAGTTTCAAAAAAAGCGAGAAGACTTTAGTTGGGCGCCAATTTTGTAACGTGAAAATACCCTTGGCTAGCTCCCAGAGTTCGTGGCTTCCTTCTGGCTTTTTTCTAACTCCTCCCAAACAAATAAAATAGGGCGCCAAATACAGACATACAAATAAAAGAGAATAAAATAAAATTGTTTATTCAAAAATTCTGAATTGAAAATTTTCGAGAAATTGTTAGTAAAAAAAATAGTGAAAAACTAATTTCTTATCTTTAAGGCTTCTTCCTCGGAAAAGGACGTGGTCGACGGAAAATTCGGTCCACTTTAGCTCCTGGTTGAAGATGCCGATGGCAAGATGTTTTCAAAAAAAAATCTTTAGAAGATTCTTTGGCGAAAAAACCTTGGGTGCGGTCACAGACAGGATACGGCAGCAAATTAAAATTCGGCTAGGCCAAAGCTTTTCTACCCAAAAAAATTGGTTCCTTGTTTTCAGCCCTTTCTTAGTACCCTTTAAATTTGGCAATCGGCCTATGAAATAAAAATTAAAACCATCAAAATTCCGTCTCACTAAACCTTAATTTCGATTAAGTACAATCAGTCAAGGTTTCTCCAAGTTCGAGAAAGAAAAAAGTTAATCACTTGAACTGTTTACTTATTTTTAACTCAATAAAAACTGATTTATAACAAATAATTGTAATCGAAATAATTAAATGTTAGTAACAATATAACCAATATAATTATTAAAATAAATTCACCAAGTTTTTGATTAGTATTAAAAAATTATAACAATTAAAATTTACTCACCGAAGGGATAATGTAGCGAAGAAAACTGTTGCTTAGAAGCACAAAAATGAAAAGAATTAAAATAAGACATTTCTAATGATCGAACCCACATTCCCCTTCTCAACACAGAAACCGGCCACGCGGCGAATCCAAAATAGCCGAGAAATTATAAAAATTAAATAGTACGTAGGCCAGGCCAAAAAATAACGTTGGAAACGTTACACAATATTATAAAAAGTAAAATTAAGTATACAAGTGACTTTACAGAACAAAAATTGTTGATTAGAAACATGCTAACCGGACATCCGTTATTATGGTTTTGTAATAACGGAAAACCAGATTTTTTCTATAAATGATTTTGAAGAACAATTTTGTAAATATTTTTGGGGTGAAATTCAACAAGCTCCATTTAGGGAAAAATTATATTTTGGTAAATACGACTATAGTAAGGGAAGAAATTATAATGCATATCTATGCAATTATATAACAATGCCCAATACTTAGAACCTAAAATGCGAGAGGATAAAATAGTGCTGTATGTGGCTAGACAATACAATCATGAGGTTACTGAGACTATAGCATTACATAACATAAAAACTATGGAAAATCTGTCAAATTATTTACAGAGATTAGAGCGGAGTTTAATGAGTGAGAGTAGAAATAATGGGGGTGAAAGATTTAATGATAGGAATAGGCATGAAAATATGAATAATGGTGGTAGTAGATTCAATGATAGGAATAGGAATGAAAATAGGAATAATGGTAATGATAGATTCAATAATAGGAATAGGGAATTTAATAGAGGATATGGTGATTTTAATAGGAATGAGATGAGAGGAAATGAACATAGAAATGACAATAGGAATGGTAGAAATTGGGAGAATAGGAATTTTGATAGGAGAAATAGGGATTATTCAAATAATAATAATTTTGATAGGATAGGATAGGATAGGTGATAGATGGAACAGAAATAATGATAACAATGGCAGAAATAATGATAATCGTAATACAGGGAACCGGAATAATGAATGGCGAGATAGAGGAGAAAATAGTAGAGAGGTTAATGTTATAAATGCAAATCAGGGTGATGTGACTGGTCAAGGCCAGGAGCAAAACGTGGATTTTGCTTAAGTCGCTTCCACGTGCATAATATCATCTACTCTTTTAGGTATGAACATCCTAGGGAATTTATTGTTAATGAAGAAGAAATTAAAATCAATGAACTAAGGAGGTTAATTTTTATAGAGGGGGTTTTTCAAAATATTAAATGTAAAATTATGATTGATACTGGTTCAGAGGTTACTTTAATTAGTCAAAAAGTGGTGTCACAAATTAAACAAGATGATATTGTGATGATAAAAACAAATAAACTATCATTAGTGGGAGCGAATAACAAAAAATTATATGAAACTAACAACATGAACAATGGGAAAATAATTTAGATGAAGTACAGAGATATGTAATTGAAACTCCTCATGAAGTAACGAAAGAATGTCCAGATTTATTATTTAAGGGAAGAGTACCAGAACGAAATTGGGAAGTGAATAGAAATCAAGAAATGCACGAGATATTAGAAAAGGTTAATAAAAATTTAAGAAGAAATGCTGGAAGATACATTAAGAGACATGAGAAGAAAATTAAAAAGAAAATCAAATTTAAAAAAGGGGAACTTGTCATAATTAGAGCATTACAAGTTGCAAATAAAAGGGAAAATCAGTGTACAAAATTATTAATGCCATTTGTGGGACCATATGTTGTGGATAATGAAAATGCACAAAATAGTTATCGATTGGTATGTCCCAATACAGGGAGATTAAGAGGGATTTTCAACATCAAAGATGTTTATAAGTTCACACCAGAAGAAGGGTAGATGATATTCCCGACAGTTTTGTAAATAGTAGTTTTAAGTGTACATATTAGTTAAGAGATAGGGTGGTTTTTATGATGAGGAAAATACAATATAATATGAATGTATACTAATAGAATGAGAGTTGGTATAGAGTAAGTAGTCCAAATAATCAAGGAAAATAATATTCCCATGAGATGAAAGAAGTAAGAATTAGTTTTTTTTGTTGTTTGTTCATTAAATGTGAATTATTTATGATTTATACATGCAAATATATTAAAGAAGCAATACAAGAATAAAAGGAAAGAACAAGGAAAGTTGAATAACTTTATTAATATAAAGATTGATTTTCTTATTAAAAAATTTTAAATAAACTAGAAAGTACTAAAGTATATGAAGTCTAAGGCAAAAGTTCTTGACAAGTGTAAAATTATTAAACTGGAATGGAAATTATAATTTTTAATCAAACATGGAAGACATAGTTGATTGAAAAATTTTAATTGGGGGATTTGAGATGATATGAGATTATATGCTATATTTAATGAAATAAATTAAATAAAATAATGATTAAATAAAAAAAAGGAAAATATTCTTGATCCCAGGGTGGAGTACAAAGAATTAGAATTTGCATAATTCGTTCTAATTTTCTTCAGTATTTTAAGAATTATTCTCTTCATTCCTAAAAAAGGAAAATCAAAATAAGAAAATCGAATATAAGATTAGATATTTAAGATATATCTAATTATTCTAATTATTAGTTGACATAATTTAAATTAAAATATTCACGTTTAAGTAAAACAAGAAAATAAAATATAAAAAAAAATATATAAATTTTAATGATACATATTGTTAATTTAAAATAATTGAAATTAAATAATTACAATTAAATAAAACAAGAAAAATAAATGTTAAAACATAAATATTAAAGATACATAATTTGTAATATAAAATAATTTAATTCATGGACGGAATAAAGAAATACTTACGTTTAAAATATGCAATATCAATTTTCAAAGCCATAATATTTGTTTGATATTGGTTTAACGTTTGAGGAAAAGTCTTGAAAAGCGGAAGCATAGCAGTATATTGGCAGAGAAGTACGTTTATTGGGTTTAAGAAGAGTAATTCAGCATATAACCAGATAAGAAGTAATAGATAAACTTACCAGTTTATTAGATAGCAGATTATCCAGAGATACAAAAAAATGTTTCTTTTGAAATCTTCAAAATTGGTCCTGAATGGATGCAGTCAAGGCATAAAGGAAGATCTTTAGTGATCACGGTACCTACCTTATTCTCATTTAGAAATAAAAAATTTGTGTGTTATTTTTTTTATACTATAACTGAACACTTTTCCACTATTTAACTGAACACTTTTTCACTATTGTGTAAGATAATTTTCATTTTTCAAGTTGTAATTAGATTCAGAGTTTTTCATTTTCATTTAATTCACTACGTATAGCTTTGAAAGTGCATTTTACTATTTACCGTTCAAGATATAAAGTAAGGTTAAGAAATTCTTCCTTCAGAAATTCATCATTATAAGGTAGTTTGGTTCATAAGTGTTAAAAATTTATATTCTGCACATAAAAGTATCAAAATTTAATTATTTATTTGAATTCTGCCCTGAGATATGAGTATTGCCAGGTGTATATAAAGAAACTCATTATATTTATTAATTTGCATTTACTATAATTACAATTTCATTTCAAATTTAAAATAAAAAAAGTAAAATTTATTATTATTATAGCAAAATAGTTTTGAGCAAGTTATATATGTTATTATATATATATATATATATATATATATATATATATATATATAACGTGAACTCAATCGTGGAGTTGCAGTCAACGTTTGGCCAAGGTAAGTAAAGAAAACTCTTTGATTTCAGTCAAGCTTTCGAATTAATTTAATTCTTCTTCAGGACATCTGTGGTGAAGAACAATTTTTATAAAATAAAGAAATATTGTTACAAATGTGATGACTTACTAATCGTGAGGTTATAAGAAAAGCGACGAATTCTGTTTGACAACATTACACTAATAAAACATTTTAAAATTCAGGTACATCACTATTAAAATACATAAAAATATATACATTTACACCATAAAACTTATTATTTTGTTATTTTTAGCATGGAGGTTTGTCTGTAAATGATTGAATTTTAATGTGTCTTCAATTTCCTTTTTTATTTGTGTGTTTTTTATATATGGTTTTTATTTTAACACAGTAGGAGAGCAAAACATTTTGATGATTTATTTATTTAGATTTTATTATTATATCAAGTAAAATTCTGTAGTAATGAAATGCGGGATTTTAATTTCAAAAATTTATTTGTTAAATTTTATGAACGTTGTTGTGTTTTTATTTTTATTTATTTTAGTGTTATATTAATCTTTATGTTTGTAATCATGTTTTAATTTATTAATAGTTTATTTATCTTTATATTTATATATTAAATTTTTTTTTTTTTTTTTTTATATTTTATATTTATATTTATTTTTGAAACGACAGAATGTAACAATAAATATTACTCAGCCCTTCTATATCCGATTTTCTATTAATACATGTTTCCCTTCTGTCAATGTGTGTCATTTCTAAGAATAATCGTTTCTTAAGGTTCCTTTCCCTTTCTAAAATTTTTGTTTCTTCAAATTTAAAACTATGACCATTTTTAATTGCATGTTCAGTTATGCTTTATATTTATTATTTTTAATGTCACTTTTATGCGAGATGTTCCTGCTGTGTACAGTTCGGCATGTTTCCCCAATATACACCCTTTTACAATCCGAGCAAGTGATTTCATATACTACATTTGAACTTTCTAAATTACTAAGCGGATCTTTGGTTCGGGTGTATAATCTAGAAATGGTTTTGATATTTTTCGTGCCTATTTTGAAATTGTCATAATTTTTGAATAGTTTTAAAAGTTTAGGAGTGAGTTGTGGGATATAAGGTAAAGAACCAAAAATTGGCTGTGAATTTTCATTAGACAAGACACCTCTCTCAAAAATACATAAACCCATTTTGTCAATGCGCCCCATTGTGTCATCTATTGATTCTCCCAACAGTAAATTGGCTAGTCTTTTAACATCTATTTTATCTAAAACCTATAATTTTAATAATAATTTTATAATAAGAGACTCTTTCCATTTTAGTGATTTCATTAACAACATTACAATTCCTGACACATATATTCTAGTGAGTTTCGACGTTGTCTCCATGTACACGAATATGCCAACTGAACTAATAATAAATTGCATTGAAAAACAGTGGATTAACATTGAACCTAATTGCAAATTAAGCTTAACTAATTTTAAAAAAATTTTAACGTTCATTTTTGACACCAATATCTGTAAATTTAATAACAAATTTTTCAAACAAATATTAGGCACACCAATGGGTAGTACTTTGTCCCCGATTCTTTGTAACTTTGTACTGGATGACTTGGTAGAGAGAAGTATTAATCAAATACCATTCAAAATTTCTTTTGTCAAACGTTTTGTTGATGATTTAATACTTGCAATACCATTTAATAAAGTTGATTTTGTCCTAAAAATTTTTAATAACCAATGTAAACAACTGCAATTTACAGTGGAAAAAGAAATTAATAACAGGTTACCTTTCCTAGATTTAATCGTCCATCGCACACAAAACAACATCCTACAAACTGAATGGTACCGTAAACCAATATGCAGCAACAGGTTTATTAATTTTTATTCTGAACACCCTCCAAGAACTAAGATTAACCTAATTCTGGGATTAAAAGACAGGGTTTTAAAACTATCACACCCAAAATTTAAAAACCAAGGTTTACTTAAATTAAAAGGAATACTGTTAAATAATTCATACCCTTTGGGATTATTAAATAAATTAATTTTTAGTACCACGTGCATTGCAAGAATAAGTGAAAACAATAATTTCAATCAACAACAAACATTTGACATTGAGAGAGGTGTCTTGTCTAATGAAAATTCACAGCCAATTTTTGGTTCTTTACCTTATATCCCACAACTCACTCCTAAACTTTTAAAACTATTCAAAAATTATGACAATTTCAAAATAGGCACGAAAAATATCAAAACCATTTCTAGATTATACACCCGAACCAAAGATCCGCTTAGTAATTTAGAAAGTTCAAATGTAGTATATGAAATCACTTGCTCGGATTGTAAAAGGGTGTATATTGGGGAAACATGCCGAACTGTACACAGCAGGAACATCTCGCATAAAAGTGACATTAAAAATAATAAATATAAAGCATGCGCACTAACTGAACATGCAATTAAAAATGGTCATAGTTTTAAATTTGAAGAAACAAAAATTTTAGAAAGGGAAAGGAACCTTAAGAAACGATTATTCTTAGAAATGACACACATTGACAGAAGGGAAACATGTATTAATAGAAAATCGGATATAGAAGGGCTGAGTAATATTTATTGTTACATTCTGTCGTTTCAAAAATAAATATAAATCTAAATTATATAAAAAAAAAAAAAAAAAAAAATTTTAATATATAAATATAAAGATAAATAAACTATTAATAAATTAAAACATGATTACAAACATAAAGATTAATATAACACTAAAATAAATAAAAATAAAAACACAACAACGTTCATAAAATTTAACAAATAAATTTTTGAAATTAAAATCCCGCATTTCATTACTACAGAATTTTACTTGATATAATAATAAAATCTAAATAAATAAATCATCAAAATGTTTTGCTCTCCTACTGTGTTAAAATAAAAACCATATATAAAAAACACACAAATAAAAAAGGAAATTGAAGACACATTAAAATTCAATCATTTACAGACAAACCTCCATGCTAAAAATAACAAAATAATAAGTTTTATGGTGTAAATGTATATATTTTTATGTATTTTAATAGTGATGTACCTGAATTTTAAAATGTTTTATTAGTGTAATGTTGTCAAACAGAATTCGTCGCTTTTCTTATAACCTCACGATTAGTAAGTCATCACATTTGTAACAATATTTCTTTATTTTATAAAAATTGTTCTTCACCACAGATGTCCTGAAGAAGAATTAAATAAATTCGAAAGCTTGACTGAAATCAAAGAGTTTTCTTTACTTACCTTGGCCAAACGTTGACTGCAACTCCACGATTGACTTCACGTTATATTGAACCAGTCACTATACCATTAGTCGTATATATATATATATATATATATATATATATATATATATATATATATATATATATATATATATAACAAAGTGCCAAGAAAATTTTTGCGTACATGCCCAATAATTTTCCCCTTTTGTATATATATATATATATATAATAATGATGGTACTAGTGACTGATTCAATACAACGTGAAGTCAATTGTGGAGTTGCAGTCAACTTTGTGGCCAAGGTAAATAAAGAAAACTCTTTGATTTTAGTCAAGCTTTCGAATTATTTTAATTCTTCATCAGTACAGCTGTAGTGAAGAACAATTTTTTTATATAATAAAAATATTGTAACAAATTATTGTGACTACTTACTAATCTTGAGGTTATAGAAGAAGCGACGAATAACATTTAAACAACATTACAGTAATAAAACATTTTAAAATAAGTACATCACTTTTAAAAAATACATAAAATTAGATAAAATTGTATACATTTAGACATAAAACGACTTATTTAGTTCTTATTCGTGTGGAGGTTTGTCTGTAAGTGATGATTGAGTGTGTTTTAATGTGTCTTTGGTTTCTATTTTTTAATATAAATGTTTTATATATATAAGTGTTTTTTATATATAAATATATGGTTTTTATTTTAACACAGTAGGAGAGCAAAACAGTTTGTTGATTTATTTACTTCTGATTTTATTATTATCAAGTAAAAATTATATCAAGCAAAATCTTGTTGTCAAGAAATGTGGGATTTTAAATTCAAAGATTTTTATTATTATTGTGTCCAGTTCTATGAAAGTTGTTTTTATATTTATCTTAGTGTTATTTATCTTTGTATTAATTTATTTATAGTTATCTTTATATTTATATATTAAATTTTATTTATAATTGTTTATTTTTATTTTTGAAAAGATAGAATGTAACAATAAAATATGAAATATAAAAATAAACAATTATAAATAAAATTTAATATATAAATATAAAGATAACTATAAATAAATCAATACAAATATAAATAACACTAAGATAAATATAAAAACAACTTTCATAGAACTGGACACAATAATAATAAAAATCCTTGAATTTAAAATCCCACATTTCTTGACAACAAGATTTTGCTTGATATAATTTTTACTTGATAATAATAAAATCAGAAATAAATAAATCAACAAACTGTTTTGCTCTCCTACTGTGTTAAAATAAAAACCATATATTTATATATAAAAAACACTTATACATATAAAACATTTATATTAAAAAATAGAAACCAAAGACACATTAAAACACACTCAATCATCACTTACAGACAAACCTCCACACGAATAAGAACTAAATAAGTCGTTTTATGTCTAAATGTATACAATTTTATCTAATTTTATGTATTTTTTAAAAGTGATGTACTTATTTTAAAATGTTTTATTACTGTAATGTTGTTTAAATGTTATTCGTCGCTTCTTCTATAACCTCAAGATTAGTAAGTAGTCACAATAATTTGTTACAATATTTTTATTATATAAAAAAATTGTTCTTCACTACAGCTGTCCTGATGAAGAATTAAAATAATTCGAAAGCTTGACTAAAATCAAAGAGTTTTCTTTATTTACCTTTGCCACAAAGTTGACTGCAACTCCACAATTGACTTCACGTTTATATATATCCGTTTATATATATATATATATATATATATATATATATATATATATATATATATATATATATATATATAAACAAGGTGCCAAGATAACGCGTATTAATAATAAAACAAAGGGGGATAACGGGCATGTAACGCAACAAGGATCATATGTTACAAGTGTGAGCGTTCGTTGTTTTGTGTTTTTTGACACATGTTTCCCTACCATCCTTTGCTCCCAAGTACCCAACACTTCTGCTAGCCAAGTGCAATACCCTACTTGGTTATGCCACACTGATGACGGCTAACGAGCCAGAAACATGCATGTCTGCGGTTACCATTCCTACTTGTAACATATGATCCTTGTTGCGTTACATGCCCGTTATCCCCCTTTGTTTTATATATATATATATATATATATATATATATATATATATATATATATATATATTATAACATATGTAACTTGCTCTGTAGTATTCTATAAGTTACTATGCTATAAAATAATCCTTACCTTGAATTTATTTTAAATTTTAATATAAATGTTAAGTGGGTAAGAATCAAATTAATTTCTTTAATTTCAAATATTATTATTTTAAAATATGCTCCTGGCTATTCTCCTTCTCAGGGTCAGAGTTCAAAAATTTTAAATAATAAATAGATTCAAATTCAACTAATATTGAAAATTTCAACAAAACGATTCTAAAATTAAACAATTATATACCAAATTTTGTTTTCTGAACAATGACTCTATATTAACCTTAACCTTACTTTTTTTTCAATAATGTCAATTTTCTAAACCAAATGTAATTGAATTTATATCAATGAACTGCTCAGCATACAATTTCTAACATTTATTTCTTCATAAAAATAAACTTTACTTCTTACCAGTTACTATCAGGAACTTCCTTGTAGTTTTGTTAACACTTTTGACTACTTTTAAACTTTCTTTTATAAGTATTTTTAGAAAAACTCTAAATTTTAATTTATTACATCTTATCCCTTCAATCTACCAAAAACAAGAGAGCGCTTCAAAAATCAACAACTAAACAACTGAATTTTTAAACAAACTAAAACTATACATTCATATTACCTATTCGCCTACTAATTATTTTAAATGAAATTACAAACAATCTAATTCTTAATTCATTATTCCAATTGAACACAATAATCATTCCTTTTTTAAAATTTGCTATATCTATAAACTAATATTTTTCTATTTTCAGAACTTTTCATTTGGAAATTAAACTACAATAAATTACAATATGGCTTAAAAACAAAATTGTGTGTTTTGAAAGTAAGTAAAAAATTTTTAATATTTCTTTTGTGAATTCTCATATTTTGTCATTTAATTTTCTAATTTAATTCTATTCTAACTCATTTAAGATTATTTTTAATTACCAAAGTATTGTAAACTTTATAAACTTTTAAATATTTACTTTTATTATCTATCTAATACATGATTATTAAAATTTTATATGTTATAGATTAAACTATATTGAATCTTTAAAATAAATATCTCTTAGATGTACTTGTATATTTTAATTTCTTATTTTGTTTTATTTTTCTTTTTTAGGAATTGTGAAGAAGATGATGATAAATTATACCAATTTTACTGCATTTGCACTCTGCCTTGGAATAAGAATATTTTCCTTTCTCTACTTCCATTAATATTTTCTTTATATGTACTTATTTAATATAGCATAGTAACTCATATCATCTCAATATATATATATATATATATATATATACAGCTTTGATACAAAGTCAGTCCATTAGACAAAACCGTTATCCCGAGCCATCGATTTCTGATAGAGTTAGAGGAGTATATATTCCAAATTTAAACTTAGGTGATATATGAGGTAATGAATTATGAAATATATACTCGACATTATTCGCAAATAAAAAATTTGTATATCGCCTAAAAATATTTAACATTCTTGAGCCAAACGTAGATTCATACAGATCCGATCCATAATATACTTCTACAGGTATCGGTACGGTAGAAGCCGAGCCAAGCAATGTTGCCGTATTATGACAAGGCACAAAATGTAAAAACTTTCAAATGATTTTACATTTGGCCGCTTTCGGTTATAAAATCATTTTCACAGCCTCGTCAACAAATTTTCTGCCTAAAACTTTTCAATAGAATGTGCTTAAAATGCTGCGTAAAAGTACGATATTCAAATTAAAGCTTGTAAAGTAGATCAACAAAGTGCTTATTTGAAAATTATTAAAACAGGAATTAACATTAACTGATCAAATGCTAAGTTATTTTGTTTAAATTTATTATAAGTATTGTGGCGAAAGTTATTAAACCCTCAAATAACAATACACTACACCAAAACAATAAACATATATATTATAGACTAGCAGCCCGCCCCGGTTTTGCACGGGGATTAAAGAAAAATAACAAGAGCCATTAAATTTATTGGGTCAACGCTTCCCTGTAAACAATATTACATGTTGTTTTATTTTCTGGCATCAAAATTAATTGATTTTCAGGTGCTCCGACCCGCCTTAGGCGGTTGGCCATGAGGAAAACCGATCCCCACTAATTGGAAGGTTTGACCTTGAGACTTATTATTAGTAAAAGCAAAAGATGTTTTGATAGGAAATTGAAGCGGTTTAAATGGATTTGGTAGATCAGTTGGGATCATCAGTATCCTCAGTGTATGAGCTAGTTGACCAGCTGGTGGTTCAGTTATAATGGTTGCTACAACTTAATTGTCCTTTAATTCCTTTATAAGTGGCATCGTCTCATTGCACATGCTAAATTTTTTATATCTGTCGTGATTATGAAATAAGTTATTTTGATAAGGATTAATACCAAGATAAAAACTTTTAAAAAATTAAAAAATAGTTATTGTGACGTAACTATAACAGTTAGACATATGCTGTCACGGCATTTTTTGTAGATATTTATATATTCTTCAAAATCGTAGTACATTATTTTATTCTATAATCAATAGTATTCTCAGCACACGCGATGTAAGGATTTTAAGGTCATTTTTGGTTACATTAATGGCATTTTAGTAATGATCCCTATTTTTTTTGAAAACAAAACATATAGCCTATGTCACTCGGGAATAGTGTAGCTTGCCAACGGTGAAAGAATTTTTGAAATCGGTCCAGTAGTTTCGGTTTCGGAGCCTATTCATTTCAAACAAACAAAAAAATCAAACCTTTGCTCTTTATAATATTAGTATAGATTAAAATATTATAATAATTAATGTTAATTATGTTTAGGCGTTCACAATGTCACGTCACGTCTGTCATGTTGACAAACGCTATGGAAATTTCTCTATAGTCTCGCAATTGTTAGATAGTAATGGAATGTTTAATGGTTTAACTTCTTGGCTCCGCAAGTATAAAAAAAACATCATGAACCCGTAGAACGCGCTTGCGCTCTGTTGCATTCTTAAAATCCTTTCTGAGTTTTCTCACTGTCATTCTGACTGGAGTAATCGAAATGAACTATGTATAGTAAAAAAAATCACATTTTCGAAGAAGGTATTCTAATGAAATATAACTATTTTTTATTGAAGTCTTAAAAAATTCTTCTACATATTAATCGATTTTTAATTGTTAATTTGCTTTATTTTCGTTTATGTACAATAAATTAAACTACTAAGAAAGATTTTGAAATTGAACAGCTTTAAAAAAACTCATTTAAATTAATCTGTCCACATGAAAGATGTGTCATTGTTTACGTCAATGCAGATAAATCTTTATTATGTATATATTTTGAATAGTTTTTCGAATATAATAATTAACTAGTATTTAAATCACAATTATTAACGCCTATATAAATCGTTTAAATTTCAATTTGGGACTAAACGTTAATAACTTCAATAGTTGTCATTTTCGCGCGTCAATTTTTTGACAGAATAAAGTTTGGTTAGTTGTTTACATGTGGTCAAAAAAGAATTGTTCTAAATTAATATCTTCTTAAAAAAATCGTAATGCAATTCAAACGTAATAGTGTAATTGCATTGTATTTGGCAGGAAATTCATAAACAGCAATACTTTGTCAGCTCCATTATTCAAATGTGAATAAAATATTTGTGTATCATAACTCGATAAAACGAAACTGGTAGCATCGCTTAACGCAACAAAGGTGGTCGGTCCTAAAAAGACAGTATCATTTAAAAAAATTATTCGAAATTTGAAGAAACGAATACAACGAAATCCTCGTCAAAGTGCCAATCAACTAGCAGCACGTCTGCTTGTTTCACGATATAGCATTCAAACCATATTGAAAAATGAACTACATTTAAGGCCCTACAAGATACAAAAAGTTCAAGATTTTACAGAGGCACAAAAAAAGTTAGGCTTGAAAGAACTCGAGCATTGTAGGTCTTTGCCGAACGTGATTGTCTTTTCTGATGAGAAAATTTTTCCCATTCAAGAGTATGTGAATAAACAAAATAATCGAGTTTGGTTAGAGCACAAGTCCAACGATAATTTGGACACAAGTGTTGCCATAACCAAGCAATCACCAGCTTCTGTTATGGTTTGGGCTGCAATAACTGCGAATAGACGGTCTCCTGGGGTTTTCATCGAACAAGGAGTCAAAGTAAACCAACAGGTTTACCGCCAAAAGATCCCTAACGATGCTTTGCTACCTTAAGCACGTAGGCACTTTGGTACAAACCGTTGAGCATTACACCATATTCACCGGACCTAAATCCCATGGATTTCTCAATATAGTCTATTTTGGAGAGTAAGGTGGCCACTAAAAAATACGAAAGTGTTGATGCATTGAAGTCAGCTCTTGTTCGAAAATGGAATAAAATTAAGCAAGCTCACTTTCGGTCAGCATGCAATGCTTACTATGAAAGACTGAATCAAATAATCAGAGCCAAAGGAGGTCATATCAAGCCGTAACATGGTTTTCATTAAATGTAATTTGTTTCACGAAATTTCAATAAAAACTAATCAAAATTTAAAAAAATACAGCGGTTTCATTTGGTAATACTTGGTCTCAGCCACTCTGTATAATAAAATAGATGTTTATTGTCCCTTTTTTAAAATATTTTGAGTTGTAGAATCAATCTAGTAGTTTACTCGCCGAAAAAAAATTTTTATACTCGCAAGCCTCTCACTACAAAAAATGTTACTTTCGTTACTTAAACAATATTTTATGAATACTGATAACGAGCGATGTTGCCAATAGAAGTGGTTTGGGATTGTGCATTTCGAAACGTATACAAATAAAAGCAACCAGCGCTTGTATATGGTTTTATGCGGATTTCTTTGGAACTAACCAAACCATTCTTCGTACAAAGTTGAGCCACTTTAGTTCAAATTTGTCTTTAACTTTTTGACTATTGACAGCTCAAATATGGACAAGTGGCTATCATGTGCGTTAGATAATGCCATTAACTTTTATTTTCTTCTGCGTTAGTGGATATATTATGCAATTTAAGCTAGAAAAATGCGCTAAACCATCCGGAGCCAC
Source organism: Altica lythri (assembly GCA_964028335.1). Classification (NCBI taxonomy): domain Eukaryota; kingdom Metazoa; phylum Arthropoda; class Insecta; order Coleoptera; family Chrysomelidae; genus Altica; species Altica lythri. The sequence goes on along the minus strand of OZ034801.1, from coordinate 36,126,258 downwards.
ATATATGGCTCGGGACTGTTTTGCTGGCTCGGGATTGTGCATTCACTTTACTATGTCTGGACTGACTTTGTATCAAAGCTGAATATATATATATATATATTTGTTATTAGTATAATCAATTTGTAAGGGACAGATTTCATGACAAAAAATTGTATTGATAGGAGGGTGTACCTGCAAAGGGAGATTTATATATATATATATATATATATATATATATATATATATATATATATATATATATATATATATATATATATATATTGAGATGATATATGAATTTATGATATATAATGTGCTAAATTAAATATAACAATGATTAAAAAGTGTATTCTTGAGACCAGGGAAGAGTACGAAGCATTGGTACTTGGATAATTTATATTTCATTTCCAGAATATTAAAAATTATTATCTTCATTCCTAAAAAAAGAAAGATAAATAAAATTAAAATATTAAAGATAGATTTGGTTTAAAATAATTTAATTATTTGAATTAAGTGTCAAATACTTACTTTTAAAAGACTGCATATGAAAATCCATAATATGCACATTTGTTTTCGTAAAATTAATTAGAAATAAGAAATGCTGAAAAATAAACTTTTATTAGATCATAGTAAGAATTGTGAAATTAGAGTAAGAAAATCTAGAATGTATAATTTGTTTTGTTTCATCATGGTCAAGTTTGTTTGTTAAGAAAGGTATTTGATTGTTACGTTGATAGGATATTCAATTGTTAATTTGTTTGTTAGTGATTGTCTCTCTTGGTTTGAAGATTTGTAAGGAAGCAGACGTTAATAAAAGTTCGGAAATTAAAAATTGAGTTTTTTCAAAATATATTGGGAAAAAAAAGATTTGAAAGAGATATTAATATAATAAGAGTTAAGAAAAAGCTGTACTACGTATTTGTTAACGGAAGAAAGAATATAAAAAGCATTTAAAAAGATCGAAAAGTTGATACGTAGAAGCATCGATTGAAAAAGATTATTTCATCGTAGATGATAGAAAGTAGCAAGTTAAGAAGATATTGACTTCTCTAATTACTTACCAGTTTGTGGACGATAGCAGATTTATTCAAGATTGAAGAAAGATCAGCATTTGTATGGTTAGTAGCAGTTTCATGGGCGCAAGAGGACTAATACCACAGTGTGAAGTGGCTTAAAACGGTATTCTGGTATACAATTTAATAAACTGTATTTTATTTATGTATTCTTATGAACTGAACTCACTTCCAATTTAATTTGAGGATAATTTTGAAAATCACTGTTTTACATATAATCTGAATTTCTCATTTTACTATAAGTATTTTAACAGCATTTACACAATTCACTTTCACTGTTTATAAATTAGATTTGTAGGTTATATTATACCTTAAAAGTCGATAAAGCGCATATTCTGTTACCATAGGCGTTCGAAAAAAATTTCAAATTATATTTAGAACAAATTTAAAATAAAAATAAATAATATTAATTTTCAAAAGTTTTGAACTCTACCCTGAGATAAGAGTATTGCGGTTTATAGTAAAGTTATCAAAAATTATATATAAATTTCATTTATCTCTGATTAAAATTTCTTATATTAAAATTTGAATTCTACTGCAAGGTTTTAATTATTTTAATTATAGCATATACCTACTTAAAGCTATATATTATAATATGACATATAATATTGAAACACGTATGGGGGCTTTTTACACAATTTATTTACAAAATTGTTAAGATACACTGAACTCTGCTGGATAACGTCTAACTACTTGACAATACAATGAACTCTTGTAAATACTTGACTTGAACTGACGTTAACTGCCCATGCATCCCCTTACATACAACATTATTTAATCTAGTCAGTGTGTTTAGAAGTTTCTAGAATTTTCTAGAAACATTATTTAAAATGGTCAGTTGATTTTTTTACAAACTTCTAAAAATCAACTGTCAACAACAATCTTTCAAATTAAGGTCCCTTCCTTTACGGTTATCCCGTTACACTGCCCCCTCCTTAGATTCATTCCTCCTGGAATGTTATTTCCTACATCGGAATCCCGCACACTCTCTGAGCCAGCCAAACCATCTTCTTGGAGTTGCTGCGCATCTCCACTGTGGTTTCCCTGGTAAGGCGCCAAACGATCATGATGGACCACGACGGGTTTCCCTCTGGGAATTTTTACGATCCGATAAATGACATCGTTAATCTTCTTCTTGATGGTGTAAGGACCTTCCCAGTTCTTTTGTAATTTGGGACAAATACCTCGACGCCGTCGGGGGTTATAGAGCCAGACTAAATCTCCAACTCTTTTCCATTGTCCGTGTGTCATAGTACCTCTTCATCCGATCACTAGATAATTGTAGTTTTCCACGCACCAGGTTGTGTATATTTTCCATTCGATTCTGAAGGTCGGCTACATATTGTTCACGTGCCATTTCTTCACCAGGTTTACAACCAAACACCAAGTCACATGGTAGCCTCATTTCTCTACCGAACAGGACCTTCGCAGGCGTTTGGCCAGTTGATTCGTTGATGGCCGATCGAATTGCCATTAGAAATAGTGAAATATGTCGATCCCAATCCCTCTGACAATCTGACACCACTTTTGACAGATAGTTGGTTATAGTCCGGTTCATTCGTTCCACCATTCCATCAGACTGAGGATGCATCGCTGTAGTTCTCGTTTTGCGGATGCCTAATCTTTGGCAAACTTCTTGAAACAGCTTGCTCTCAAAATTTCTCCCTTGGTCTGAGTGTAATTCTACTGGTACCCCAAATCGGCTTACGAATTCTTCAACCAATATATCTGCTAAAGTGGTGGCTTCCTGATTGGGAACTGCATAGGCTTCAACCCATTTAGTGAAGTAGTCCATTACAACAAAGATGTACTTGTTTCCTACATCGGTCTGTGGAAGTGGCCCCAATACATCTACTGCGATTCTTTCAAAAGGACTTCCAACCAGGTATTGCTGCATTTCCGCCTTCGGTTTTCGGTGCGGACCGTTACTGGTAGCACATGTAGTGCATTTACGACACCAATCTTTAACATCATTAGTGCAATTTACCCAGTAAAATCTATCTCGGATCTTTTGCAGCGTTTTCGTGATACCCAGATGTCCTCCAGAACTATCATTATGCATCTGTTTTAAAATTTCCGGTACAGCATTTCTTGGGACCACTATTTGATTCCTTGTTTCTGTGCCCTCGGAATTTTCTACAAGTCTTTTAACGAGCCCACCGTCCAAAACTAAAGAGTTCCATTGGGACCAGTATGCTTTTAGAGCAGGAGAGGATGAGCATATCTGTCTCCACAACGGACGACGGTCCATTCTCTTCCACTCCCGAATCTTTCTCAGAACGGGATCGTTTTCTTGTTACTCCTCCAGCATAGAGCTCTCGTCTTCTGGCACAACCTTAACTAAGGCAAGTTTTTCCTCGTTTTTCTCCATACGGGTACAATGGGGGCAATCTGGTCGACATGGTCTTCTGGAAAGTGCATCAGCATTACGATGTCTTGTTCCAGGTCTGTGCTCGATTTCAACATCATATTCCTGCAGTTTTTCGAGCCATCTTGCTATCTGTCCTTCTGGGTTCCTAAAGCTAAGTAACCACTTTAAACTAGCATGGTCTGTTCTGATCAGCAATTTTCTGCCATACAAATATTTATAAAAGTGTTCGACGGATTTTACAACTGCTAACAGTTCCCTCCGAGTTACACAGTAGTTCTTTTCAGCTTTCGATAAAGTTTTGCTGAAGTAACCAACCACTCTTTCCTTACCATCTTGTAGCTGTGACAAGACGACTCCAATTCCTACATTGCTGGCGTCGGTGTCCAGAATAAGCTTACCATTAGGAAGTGGATAAGCAAGAACAGGTGCTGACGTAAGCTGTTTCTTCAATATTTCAAACGCCTTTTGACATTCCTGATCCCAACAGAAGGACTTATCTTGTTCTGTCAAACGTGTCAAGGGTTTGGCGATGTCTCCAAAATTCTTGACATATCGTCGGTAATAGAAACAAAGACCCAAGAAACTCCAGAGCTGATGTTTGTCGATAGGGATTGGCCATTCCCGAACGGCTTGTATCTTAGCGGGGTCAACAGCAACGCCATCCTTGCTTACGTTATGTCCTAAATAGTTGACCTGTCTCTGGAACAAGTGGCATTTCTTTATTTATTTATTTATTTATTTATTTATTTATTTATTTATTTATTTATTTATTTATTTATTTATTTATTTATTTATTTATTTATTTATTTATTTATTTATTTATTTATTTATTTATTTATTTATTTATTTATTTATTTATTTATTTATTTATTTATTTATTTATTTATTTATTTATTTATTTATTTATTTATTTATTTATTTATTTATTTATTTATTTATTTATTTATTTATTTATTTATTTATTTATTTATTTATTTATTTATTTATTTATTCATTTATTTATTTATTTATTTATTTCTACGGGAAAAAATCCCTTTATAATAAAAGTAACAAAAACATGACAAATATAGTATCTACATAAAAGTGCAACCAATATAAAAGAACATGGAAAGAACAAGAAATAGAAGATATAAATAAAATTAAAAATTAGGAACAACACAAAAATACTTACAAGAAACAAAAACAATGGTATACAGCGCATTCTATTTAACCAGTCCAGGTCGTAATTGACTCATACGTTTTTTAAATTGGGACACAGAAGTATTTAAAATATCACAATCAAGATTATTGCTATTAAACAAACGCATACATCTTGATATAGGATTAAAGAAGCCATAATTAGTTCTGTGAAGAGGCATCCTGAAGAATACAACACTACGCGTCATCCTTGAAGGCACATGAATAGGCAATGAGGAAACCAACTCAATACAATTTATTTTACCAGACACAATTTTATGTAGGAAAATTAAGTCGTTAATATTCCTACGTATATATAGAACTTCCAAATTTAAAAAACCCAAAATGGTTTCATAATCATAATTACCCAGTTCATACCCCATCTTAAAAGCACAAATTCTTAAACAACGATTTTGTATAGATTCCAACCTATTGATATGAACTGCGTAATGTGGAGACCAAACTACAGAGGCATATTCAAGGGTAGATCTTACATATGCTAAATATAAGGATTTCAATGCTTCTAAACTTAAGTCTTTTGAATTCCTAGTGATGAAACCAAGTAATTGCAGTGATTTGGAAATAATTGAATTAATATGTGGAACAAAGGAAAGATTAGGTACTATCAAAAAGTACACCCAAATCACGAATTTCATTCACTCTTTCAAGCGGACTATTATCAACAGAATAATTAAAAGTAATAGTAGATTTAAACTTTGAAAAAGTTAAAACATAGCATTTTTTTGAATTTAATAACATACCGTTATTCTTAGACCAATCACATATTGAAGAAATATCTCTCTGTAGTTTGATGCAGTCCTCAATATTTGTAATCCTTATATATGCTCTGAAATCATCGGCAAACGAAAGATAATTACAGTACTTAATCGAAGAGTATAAGTCATTAATAAAAATATTAAATAAAAGGGGACCCAAGTGAGAACCTTGACGAACGCCTGATGAAACTTTGATACTTTTCGACCTAAAGTTTTTAATGCGTACAACTTGACGCCTGTGACATAAATAGTTTTCTAACCACGTGATTAAATATGGGGGGAATCCAAAGCCATCCAACTTAGAAATCAGTAGAGTATGGTTAACCCTATCAAAAGCCTTTGAAAAATCTAAGTAAATACAATCAATTTGAGATGCTGCTTCAAAAGCAGTGGCGATATCAGAGTGAAAAATAACTAAATTGGTGGAAGTAGATTTCCCCTCAACAAAACCGTGTTGCCGACTATTGATCAAATTTTTACAATACCAACGTAAATAATGTTCGATCAGCTTTTCAAACAGCTTTGGTATAGTAGAAAGAATTGAAATTGGACGATAGTTCTTAACGTCACATTTATTTCCGCTTTTAAATATAGGGGTAACAAAACTATCTTTCCAAATATCGGGGAACAACGATGTCGTCAAAGATAAGTTGAAAACTATTTGTAGAGGAACACATAATGAGTATAAACATCTTTTAATGAAATAAGCAGGTATACCATCAGGACCTATGCTGATCTTATCTTTAAGAGAGCAAATTCCGTTAAATACCTCTTCTTTTGTAAGTTTTATTAAAGGAAGACTTGGATTAAATACAGTAGGATTGTCGTCAGACAGTTTAGGAGTAAATATATCGTTATTATAACTGGAACTAAAGAAGTCAGCAAATAAATTTACAATTTCTTCACCAGTATTACCTTCAATACCATTAAAATTAGCAGAGTTGGGAATGTTGACAGTTTTTTTGAGACTGTTTATATGTTTCCAAAAATAAGCTGGATTTGAAGTGAGCTGCTGGTTAATATTAAACATGTAGTTATCATAGCATTGCTTAGATAAGATTTTACACTGGTGCCGTAAGTTGGAAAAAGTAGTGTAGTCAATTGGAGATTGAGAGGAATTATATTTAATGTGCGCTTTTTTCTTTGCAATAATTAATACTTTGAGCTCGTAGGAGAACCAATTAGGATAAGTAGAAAGTTTACGTTTACGTAAAGGTACAAAGAGACTAATGGCATTATTGATGATGTTGTATAGAGCCGTTACAGCTTCCTCAGCATTGCCCATAAGAAACTGATTCCAATTTATGGGACCTAAAAAGTTGTTAAGTCCAACGTAATCGGCATTTTTAAAATCTCTATAATACTCCTCATAAACTAAAGAGTTGTAGTCAACAAAATTTAATTCACAAGCTAGGGCAACATGATGAAAATTGTTGTCCAGTAATAAATCACAGCATTTATTAACACTAATTGAACCAGGATTATCCACAAAAATAAGATCCAGAAACCTATTATGATCATTGGGTATAAGATTGACCTGACTAAAGTTAAGATATGATAAACTTTCATTTAACAGTTCAGCAGGATAGCCATTAGGACAGCTTAACAATAATTCATTTATACTCCTATCTGCATTCCATATAGCTAATGGTAAATTATAGTCACCAAAAAGGTAAAATTTAGAATCAGTATGTGTATTTGCTACCTGTTCAATAGCGGAGCAATGATCCTCATAAATATTAATGTTAGACCCTGGCGGTAAATAAACTAAACCAATAATAACTGACTGTGATCCAATATTGATAAGTGTGAAAAGCTGCTCGACATTATTAAAATTAGTTGAAACAATCTTAGACCTAAATTTATTTCTAACTGCTAAGAGAAAACCACCACCACGAGTAGAAACACTAGTACATGAACTACGGTCACATCTGTACACCACATAATCTTGTAAGCCAAGTTCTGCATCAGATATTCCATTGTGAAGCCAAGTCTCAACCAGCAGGATCAAATCATAACTGGAAATAAGTACAGCAAGTCCAAATTCCTTCAGCTTAGTACGCATTCCACCCACGTTTTGATAATAAATGGTGAATGGTGGTATGTTGGTATTTAGTTTTTTGACCTTTCAGCTACCTGTGGAACACCTCTAACATATTTAATGAAGACATCTTCACCTCTACTTTTTTTCGAGGTGAGCTCATCTCTAACTTTTTTCCAATTTTCCTGTTGCAATGGAGTAATATCCATGTCAATAAATATCTTCCGATCTTTGTTTAGGTTTTTTTTTGTTTCTAAAAACCATAAGCGGTTCATCCGAATTACGAAAAGTTACTTTCAAAGGACAGGCTCCATTCTTGTTGTGCTTACCAACTCTTACACATCTAACTATGTCCGGGTCTTCTTTAGTAATTTCCTTAATAATATCAATAGCAATCTGGGTATCGGACCTGCCTGAACTTTCAGGTCGAAGATTATAAATCATCAAGTTATTCGCTCTTTTTTGCCTCTCATAAATTTCAGAAACAACCGATTCTTCTAGACCTTGGACGGAAGGCTGCTTATCCTTTGTGGTCTTAGACACGTCAGTTTTTAAACTCGTAACCAAGGTTTTTAGACTATTAACCTCATTACTAAGTTTATCAACATCATTAATTCACTTGGGGAGTAGTAATAATCCTTGAGAGCATTCATCACACAAAAACTTTAATTTGCGAGCTCCTTTAAGCTTCATTACTCTTTAAACTCTCTTTATTTCTGAAGCAGTCAGATCAGAGCAAGATTTATGTAGAGTACGTTTGCAACTGTCACAGTCTATTAACGTGTTAGTGTTGGTTTCATTAATGTCACAAACCAAACACTTCATCTTAGGTAAGAAGATATTCTTGTGGTTAATTTTAAATTAAATAAAAATCTTTGTACTGGACTACAATCGGTATTTAGTTAAAAGGTATTAAAATAAAAATGAATCCTTTTGTACTGGCTTAACATTCAATGTTAGAGTAGCGTTCTGTAATCTTTTAAAAACTTCTTCCAGGTTAGATAAATGTTTCTTAAAGGTCTTACCCTTTATGATGATGTCGTCTAGATAAACTACACAAGTTTCCCATGACAAACCCCGCAGGATGTTCTCCATTAGCCGTTCAAACGTCGCAGGAGCATTACAGAGGCCAAACGGAAGGACCGTGAATTGCCACAACCCTGATCCACTGGTAAAGGCAGTCTTTTCTTTGACTGCAGGATTCATTTTAACTTGCCAGTATCCGCTTTTAAGGTCCAAGGTAGAAAATAAAGTAGAACCCGCCAAAGCGTCGAGGGCATCATCAATCCTTGGCAGAGGATAACTGTCCTTCTTAGTGACATCATTTAGCTTTCGATAGTCGACACAAAACCGCATTGATCCGTCTTTCTTTCTCACTAATACCACAGGAGAAGCCCACGGACTACTGGATGGTTCGACTATGCCATTTTGAATCAATTCTTTAAGGACTCTGCCTGCTTCTTCCTTCTTAACATGAGGCATCCTTCGGGGTACCTGTCGAATCGGACGTGCATCACCAGTGTCAATTCTATGTTGTACAACATCAGTTCTTCCCAATTTACTTTTAGAACCAAATACAGGTTTATAACGGTAAAGTAGATCTCTTACCTGTTTCTTTTCTAATTTTGACAAAGAGGGATCTAATTTTGTCATTAATGGTTCAATTCCGTTGGTCTCATCTGTTTCCGTAACGTTTACCTTGTGAATTATGGCCGTTACTGGTTCTAAACTTCCCATTTCCGTGTCCTTTCGGAGAAGAACTGGATGATCGTTCAAGTTCATAACTCGGATGGGTACCTCTTTGGCGGATCTAACAAGAGTCTTACTTACAAGGAGGCCTTTTCCCAATTCATGGTCATGGTTCTTCGGCTCTATCATGGCTGGGGCACCATCTGGCTCCAGTCCATCCAACCGCGCTGTGACGACACATTCGCAGCTCGCCGGAAGTTCGATATCATCGAATAGCTTAATCGAGGCATGGTCAACTTGTTTTCGGTGCAGGAATATTTCTTCATTACCAGTACTAACATCCATGCCCAGAACAACATCTTCATCAACGTCAGCCACCAGCACCGAGTGAACAAGAGAGGTTGAACCAAACTGTAGCGTCACCTGTATCTCACCATAGACTATAGCAGAATCTCCGGTAGCGGTACGCAGTCTCCAACTGGTAGGCCACATCTTCTTTCGCATAATGATGGATGGTCGAACAATAGTTTTCGTAGCTCCAGTGTCTACCAGCATGCTAAAGTTCTTCCCATCAATGAGGCCATCCACATATAAGCTGTCCACGTGATGTCGCAGAGTTGCCAATTTAATGGTGTGAGGAGATTCGGGAATGTTTGGGGTCGATTTCGCACTCCAGGAGTCGACCCGTTTTAGTTTTCCTGCTGCTGGGGTACTTTAGCACAAGATTTTTCTTTTTGGGGGGCAAGTATTTCTTATATGGCCTAGTTCTCCGCAGTTCCAGCATCTCACTGGGTGCCTTCTTTTTGGAGATACCTTCATTAACCTCTCTACTACCGCTTCGACGTCGCTAACGGAATGAACGGCCTGGTCGTAGTTACCAGTGACTTCCCTTAGTCGAGCAACTCCACGTGAGGCCTCCGTTGCCGCCTCAAACTCCAGGGCAATGGTCAAGGCGTCCACAAGGGTCTTTGGCCGCGCCAACCGTACAGCGCGCTGCAACTCGACGTCTCGAAGACCATCGGTGAAGGTTTGGACTGCTAGGCACTCCAGGAAATCCTCCGCTGCATTGGAATACGCAAGTCGTACCATTCTTGCTACATCCGCTTCAAATTCCTGGATAGTTTCTCCATTTTTCTGTTTTCGGCTTTTTAACTGCATTCGGTACACCGGTTGTAGATGAGTTTGACCATAACTCATCTCTAGACGATTCACCAATAACTCGAAATTGTCAGCTTCATCCGGTGTCAATCATTGCAAGACGTCTAAAGCTTCGCCTCGCAGAGCTACGGTTAGGGACAATGCTTTCTCCTGGGATGACCATCCATTAGCTCTGGCCGCTGCGTCGAATTGTTTCAGGTAATTTGGCCAGGAAGTCTTCCCGTCGAACGTCGGGGGTTTCATCGTCGTTCGTATCTGGGTAGTCTCCCCATTTCCTCGTCGGTTGACGTCTACGTGGCAGGTTTCCGTCCTTTCTGCATCGCCGTCGCCGTGGTGGATGGGCTGGTTTCGTCGACAGGCTTCGTGTTCTCGTTGAAGCTTTCTTATTTCGGACTGCATTTGCTGGTTGATCTGGTTTTGCTCGTCTTGCATGTTGGTCACTTGCTGATTCATGTTGTCCACTTGCTGATTCAAGTTGTCTACTTGCTGATTCAAGTTGGCAACTTGCTGATTTTGCTCGTCACGAAGATGTGATATTTGCTGGGAGAAGGAACTGGATAACTCTTCTGGTAGGGTAGAAATCCGTTGTGATAGCTGGGACACCTCTTCGCGCTGGCTTCTTATCTGACTGGATAGCTTTTCTTGTTGGTTCGTCATTCGCTGTGATAGCTCCTCTTGTTGGCTCTTCATATGACTGGATAGCTCCTCCTGCTGCCGGGAAAGTTGTTGAGTTTGTTCTTCTTGTTGGCTCGTCATTCGTTGGGACAGCTGGGACATGTCTTCGCGCTGGCTTTTCATCTGACTGGATAGCTCCTCTTGCTGGCTCGTCATGCGTCCTGATAGCTCCTCTTGCAGCCGGGAAAGTTGTTGAGTTAGTTCAGAATTTGCTTTTTGAACTGGGTCTTCGAACTCCACAGCGTCAGGGTCCAAATTATTATTTACGTAGTATTCACGGAGCCTTCTCAACAATACGGATTTGCTTCCAGTAGTTTCCAACTCTAATTCTTCAAGCTCTTTTCTGAGCTCAGCCACCAATAGTTCATTTATCTTTTTTCCAGGCATTCTTGTATCTTCACCCCACACCTGACACCAATTTGAAACACGTATGGGGGCTTTTTACACAATTTATTTACAAAATTGTTAAGATACACTGAACTCTGCTGGATAACGTCTAACTACTTGACAATACAATGAACTCTTGTGAACACTTGACTTGAACTGACGTTAACTGCCCATGCATCCCCTTACATACAACATTATTTAATTTAGTCAGTGTGTTTAGAAGTTTCTAGAATTTTCTAGAAACATTATTTAAAATGGTCAGTTGATTTTTTTACAAACTTCTAAAAATCAACTGTCAACAACAATCTTTCAAATTAAGGTCCCTTCCTTTACGGTTATCCCGTTACAATATAATAATATAATAATTGTAAAAATTGTAATTATGTAATAATAATAATAAACAATAAACAATAAAACAAAGGGTTAATACGCAAAAAGGATCACAGGGTCACGAGTTGGTATGGTAACCGCAGACATGCATGTTTCTGGCTCGTTAGCCGTCATCAGTGCGGCATAACCGAGTAGGTAAGGTATTGCACTTGGCCAGCAAAAATGTTGGGTACTTGGGAGCAAAGGATGGTAGGGAAAACTACTTGATTGCAGTTTCCTGCTAATCAATTGTCATTTCAGTAAAACGTTTATCAAATAGATGTCAAAGATAATAATAGTATACCTAATACTATTATGACGTTTTACAGAGTCTTTGAAAATCAAAAAACATATAGACCGTTTACTAAGAACCAACAACTACTTCCCTGGCTATATGCCACGACGGACATTGAATTACAGTTCAAAGTTAAACGGGGTTAGTATATCTGCAAGATAGAACTAACCATTTTAGTTTGCAATTCCAAAGGATATCACTTGTAGACCGGTTTCGACGTATTGCGTCTCATCAGTACAAGGAAGATATCCATCCAGAAGCTCTAAGAGCAACTAGATTGGAGATATGTCTGAAATCACACAAATACATTATCTTTAGTAAAGAAAATGTTAAAAGTGCGATAATAGCGACATCTCCATAACTAATTGCAAACTGAAATTCTATTTGACAAAAAACCTCTCCGCTTTGTAGGGTTAACTACTTGATTGCAGTTTCCTGCTAATCAATTGTCATTTCAGTAAAACGTTTATCAAATAGATGTCAAAGATAATAATAGTATACCTAATACTATTATGACGTTTTACAGAGTCTTTGAAAAACAAAGAACATATAGACCGTTTACTAAGAACCAACAACTACTTCCCTGGCTATATGCCACGACGGACATTGAATTACAGTTCAAAGTTAAACGGGGTTAGTATATCTGCAAGATAGAACTAACCATTTTAGTTTGCAATTCGAAAGGATATCACTTGTAGACCGGTTTCGACGTATTGCGTCTCATCAGTACAAGGAAGATATCCATCCAGAAGCTCTAAGAGCAACTAGATTGGAGATATGTCTGAAATCACACAAATACATTATCTTTAGTAAAGAAAATGTTAAAAGTGCGATAATAGCGACATCTCCATAACTAATTGCAAACTGAAATTCTATTTGACAAAAAACCTCTCGGCTTTGTAGGGTTAACTACTTGATTGCAGTTTCCTGCTAATCAATTGTCATTTCAGTAAAACGTTTATCAAATAGATGTCAAAGATAATAATAGTATACCTAATACTATTATAACGTTTTACAGAGTCTGTGAAAATCAAAGAACATATAGACCGTTTACTAAGAACCAACAACTACTTCCCTGGCTATATGCCACGACGGACATTGAATTACAGTTCAAAGTTAAACGGGGTTAGTATATCTGCAAGATAGAACTAACCATTTTAGTTTGCAATTCGAACGGATATTACTTGTAGACCGGTTTCGAGGTATTGCGGCTCATCAGTACAAGGAAGATATCCATCCAGAGCTCTAAGAGCAACTAGATTGGAGATATGTCTGAAATCACACAGTAAAGAAAATGTTAAAAGTGCGATAATAGCGACATCTCCATAACTAATTGCAAACTGAAATTCTATTTGACAAAAAACCTCTCGGCTTTGTAGGGTTAACTACTTAATTGCAGTTTCCTGCTAATCAATTGTCATTTCAGTAAAACGTTTATCAAATAGATGTCAAAGATAATAATAGTATACCTAATACTATTATGACGTTTTACAGAGTCGTTGATTTTCAAATACGTCGAAACCGGTCTACAAGTGATATCCTTTCGAATTGCAAACTAAAATGGTTAGTTATATCTTGCAGATATACTAACCCCGTTTAACTTTAAACTGTAATTCAATGTCCGTCGTGGCATATAGCCAGGGAAGTAGTTGTTGGTTCTTAGTAAACGGTCTATATGTTCTTTGATTTTCAAAGACTCTGTAAAACGTCATAATAGTATTAGGTATACTATTATTATCTTTGACATCTATATGGTAGATGTGTTAAAAAACACAAACAACGAACTCACACAGGAGTCCTATCGCCATTTGTGTCTTATTTTATGCTACAACAAATTAATGAGAGGGATGCAAAGTATAAACGTTTTTTACTAAATTGTTTGCGTTTAAAATGTCCACAAAGAAAAATTTAAAAAAGGGATTATACTAAGCCTACTTTCAAATTAATTATCAAATACAAATCGGGTAGCAAAAAATAATAATGCCAAAAATTATTTTAGTTGTTTTTTTAAATTCACTAAGATACCAAAAAAAGAAATTTTAGGTACGATATTATTCAATATTAATATAAACCAAAAGTTGATATATGATTGCAGTATTTATTTATAATACAAAATACACTGTTTGCACTAGTAAAACCTGGAGTATACTTAAATAATAAATGCTTTTAAAAATTATTTTGATAAGCAAAACTGTATATTTTACTACTGGTAACTATCTAGATACAAGTATTGCCATATAAATCTACATATAAGGGAGCTGAATCCACTCATAATCTTGGTTATAATCTTAATATGTCCTAAAACTGGAATGCACATATCAGTTTTTATGTACAAAATTTACGAAATTATTTGTTGTCAGTGACTAAACTGACTAATAAAAATTATGAAGTTGTGTAACGCTTTAGTTTTAGTTGTTGGAGAAAATGAAGACATAAAATTAATCGCTGACAGAGATTTATACTTCGGATGAGATTACAATACAGGTGATATAGCTTTTATGAGCAACTGTGAAACATTTGAACTTTGGCATTATTGATTAGGAAATTTAAATTCGAAATATGTCAGACAGCTTAAAATATGCCATAAATGGTTTAAATTTTGTAAATAGAGATAATTATTTATTTATGTGTAATATGTCTTCAAGGTAAGATGACATTTGACCATTTTCTAAGGTATTTGAAAAAATCCGAAATGTTAGAGAATATTTACCCCAATGGTTGTGGTCCCAGGCGAACAGAATCGAATTGTGGATCTAAAAATTTTATTGATTTTATAAATTGTGTAAAGTGAGCTTTATGCAAACTGAGGGGTAACACGAATTGCGAACTATGGTCACAAGTATCGAAGGGTCCAGGGGATAGCCGCTAATCCTTTACCCGAATTGCGAACCGTGCCCTTTTTGAAGACATAATGATGAGATGAAGCCGTGACCGTTTTATGGCATTTAGGGTAATATTCAAATACATAATACAAAAATGAACCCTTTAGTAATATCTATGGTACAAGTAAATAGCTTTATTCGGGTTCGTTTTTTCGGAGCGTTCTAGAATTGTTTTTGAATTGAATGTTGACTGTGCAGAACTAGAAGCGCTGTGTGCATAGACAAATCTGGCTGTGTGTTAAATTCGGAAACCGCTCAAATGTAGTTTTATAAACCCGAACATAAAAATCTCTTCTTCTTTTTTTCGTGTATTACTTCGGCAGCCTCTTACTTTTTATTAATTGTAAATATACACATCTACTGATCAGTAGAGAAAAATACCATTGAAATACCCAGTAATTGTTGTTTATGAATAAAGGAATTATGTAAAAGCATATAAGTATTCAAAGTAAACAAAAGTATTTAAAATATATAAATAATAATATTCAAAACAAATTGTAAGCTCCACTTTCAGGTATAAAAACTTTATTACTCTGTAATCAATAGAACTCACAGCAGGTAATAAATATAATAAAATATAATATAATTAGAGACCGGATATACGCATATTTAGCGACTTATCCAGACAGATTATTATATTGGAATGAACAGCATTGGTGAATCGCATTATTTTAAGAGAAGTTATTTGCGCCAAAATGCATTTATTTTACAAAATATTACTTCATATAAAGAAAAAATTGTACAAAAATATAATTTTATAAAAAATGTTTCTCATAAATATAGCCCTATCTGACACAACCCTGTATGTAATGTCAATATTGTTTGATTATCTGTAAACATTGCAATTGACGAACAAATTAAATTTGGAATACTAATCTATGTAAATATTTTTATACCTACCTGTTCCTACTCGGGTTCATAATTTCGCGAAGGGATTAAAGTGATTAAACCATCCAAAAATGTACGGTTCGCAATTCAGGTGAGTGATCGGTCAGCTGATAAGGTGTAGTTCGCAATTCGGGTCGAGGATTAGAAAAATCTGACCACTGTTCGCAATTCATGCGCCCCGTCAAAAAGTAAAGTGATTCAAGTAAATACAGATTATATCGCGTTGGTCGAAAATCAAAAGGGAATGAAATTACAAAGGTTGCAATCTAAATAAGAATAAAATAATTTTTTGGTCCTCCGTCCAGAAACAATACTATTAATTACTTCAAAATCGTGCGGAAAATGGCATTTTCCGGCCTAGGCCGGCAAAGTAGCTTTTAGATTATCTAAAGAGATGGCGCTATGAGTTTAAATTTTAAGTCACGAAAAATACATAATAAATATAACTTTTAATTAAATTTAATTAAAAATAACGTACAATATACTAAACTTACCTATAACTTTTTCTAAATGTAAGCAGGATTCTAATTTACATTTAATTTCTCTCACAACTTGTATTATAAAATTTGACATTTATGTCAATTTACAACTACTTATCATTCGATTATGGATATAGTTCATTGTCTCTGCTATTTTTATATAAAATTATTAGATATTGATTTTAATATTTTCAATATAACAATTTTCTCTGTGCTTCTTATTAGCCAGAGATAATAGAATTAATTAATTAATTTGTCTATGTTATTAGCACAGTATTTGTATGTATAAAAATTAATTACCACCTGACATTTTGTCGGCTATCTTCTAGTCAGTGGTCTTAGTTCAGTTAGCACAAGCAGTCAAGTCTTGAACATAACAGAACTTTTGAAAATATTAAAAATTAGTCGAACCAAAAAATAGTGTGTGTTACACGTCCGGAAAATATTTTGCAAGTGCTCGTATTGTTTCGCCTCGGTGCTACGCACCTCGGCACACAACTTTACTCGCTCTTGCAAAATGTCATTTTCCGTCCTTGTGTCACAAATAACTATTGTTCGAAAGCCTACAATCCAAGCATTAAAATGAGATATTATAAAACTCATGTGTAGGTATACGTTAAAGACAAGTTTCGACAAATACTTGTTTTCAACCTTTTTGCACTAATTTAACTAAGGCACTATAAATATAGGTATTATCATCAGCCATTATCATTCCAATGTCAACCACAAAACCAGAGATAATAAAACAGATGTGTTAAAGCCTAATATAAAGTTAGCAACATGTTTAAAACTATTCACTATACTTTTACACCCTTTTTATATCTAAGCTAGGTACCTTAAATTTATATTAAACTAAAAGTACTAGCACTTACCCTGTCACTATACTGCCAGAACTACTTTTCCGCTTTTCGCGCTATAAGCTGATCATATTTTGCTGTTTAGTTCCCATTTTCACCACTACAGAATACGATTGCACGTCTCTTAAATTTGTCAATGGTCTAACACGTGAATTTAGTGACATTGGATAGAAAATGGATGATGATAATACCTATATCTATAGTGTCTTAATTTAACGATGTATGTATGTATGTGGTTAGGAGTAACAGATACACCTGCGACCTGTAAGATCTATTGTGTCCCCCTTTTCTTGCTATATTTCTGATGATTTCTCAGACTTATAATTTAACGATATTTTGAATTCTAATAATAGGATTAAACTTTATACCACGCCATTTTTTTGTTTTCTTTTTCAATAAACTAATTTTATTTTAAAAAATATCCAACTCTCTTAGATTACAAGTTAGAACTTTATAAACAATTAAATTATTAAGCATTTGGTTCAAAATCCACCCTCTAAATTCGTAATCATACCTATCCCTAGATAATTAATTAGAATTAATTGGTTCATTAAGTTACTAGTTGTACTCGCAACGTCGTTCGCGTGACGTGTGATTGTTGTATAAAAATTTCTTATTCCACCCCATTTAAAAAATGGAAGAGAAATTTTTATACACCAGATGTTAAGTTAAAAGCAGAAGACAAATACATCTGTGAAAACCGCATTCGAATCAGATCAGTAGTTTTCATGTGATGCGCGCACAAACATACAGACAAAAAAATCTAACCACATTTTTGGGTTCTATTTCGATGAACCCGCGACGTCGTTCGCGTGGCGTGTTGATTTTTGTATAAAAATTTCTTTCCTCACCCTGTTAAAGTGGTGGGGGGAGAAAGTTTTATACACCAGATGTTAAGTTGAAAGAAGATTAATACATCTTTGAAAACCGCATTCGAATAGGATCAGTAGTTTTCATGTGATGCGCGCACAAACATACACATTTCTACAGTTTTATTATATGTATAGATAATGTATATTCCGATTGGGGAAACAGTACAGATTGAAGATTATTTTTGTTTTTATGTTTAGTGGATGATCCATTTCTTGGGATGCTGAGAAGCAGATGACAGTATATAGTCTTGTCTTCCACAGACGCAGATTACATAAGGTTAACTAGAGCCACTAAGGAAACCATATCCTGACTAATTTCATGAAATAATTAACGTGAGATAAGTTGTATAATATAATGGTTTATAAAGACAATGTCCACTCAAATTCGCTAAAAACATCACTTCATAATAGATGTTATTTAAGATGGCTTAACATCGGTGAAACACTTCGATGAATAGTGTTGAAGACTGATATAGTTACATATTACATAATGTGAATATAATATGCAATGTTGAAGTTGTAATATATTCCGTTAAATGTAGTAAAACTCTTACTTTTACATTAAACGCGACGTTACCACCTTTTTTGGATTTCGAAATACCAATCATAGAATTTTACGGAATTTCAAAAAACCGACATCACCCTATCTCGGTTGTTTTTAAACGATATAAAATATTTACAAAAATTTTAAAAAGCTTCAAAAGTTTAGAATCGGGTTCAAAAATCTTTTTTGGTTTCTAAGACATCCATTGTCTGAGTTTTACAGGTGCTAAATCAGGCGAGAACTATCAGAAGACACGAAAAAAATAAAGAAAAAATCACAAAAAGTAAAAGATAAAAAAATACTAGAAACGTCACAAATTCCACCAATTTTACTCAAAAAACATGTGTTCACAAACCGTCACAAAATACTTTCCCAGGTAATTGTTTATAATAGACTAAAATCTTTATTTTATTCAAAAGGTGACAATTTTTATATCATTTTACTAATTAGTAGCTAAAGACAAAAAATCAAAGCACCTTTTATTACTAAAGGAGGATGATTTGATGGAAATTATTACCTGATTTGACTGGTTTAATTAGCCAATTAAGATAATCGGTTTGTAAAAATATTGAATAAAGGACTTGTAACGTAAGACACTAAATGTTATCGCAACGTTTGTAGACGCTTGTGTTAAGTGTTGAAACCCCTCTAGACATATGTTTAAATCAAGGTTTTTCATTTTTGCTTTCAACTATTTGAATATAAAACAAGATTCATATAATAATAATATTTCAAAGTTAATCCAATTAGAATCATTGAAATAAATTGTTCGATAAATTATTTAGTTAGAATAAGTTCCTTAACCTTAAGAAACCTGTTCGCTGATTCGACAATAGATGGCCCACTAAAGCTTCAACCACAGACATAAAATAATGCATAAATCTAGTTAATTTGCTGAAATCAAATGCCATCTTTCACCGTACAATCAATTACGAGAATCGGCGGCAATCGAGGAGATATTTCTTCCTTTTCCCAGACTCATGAATATCCTACCGATTATAAATGGACCCATTTCATAAATCATTCGGTGCTTCGATAAATGGAATTTCGATTTGCATTTTCTTTGTACGAAAAGGGGAGACAAAACTTTCTGGGAAAATAAGTTTGTGTTTCCCCATATACACAATTAATGTTAATATGATGTTAGCTCCAATATTAACACATATGCTGTTGAATAATTTTGCTTCATATATTTTTTTTTCCTTTATGATTATTTCTCTTGTGACACAAACATACATATACTAAATTTAAAATGGTGTACAAATAATATAAAATAACTAAGAAACCTTCTCTTATCTTGCTAAGAAAGCAAAAACTTACAATTTTTTATGCTATCAAATGTAACAGTAAATATTGTGACTTATTGTAAAATTTTAAACCTTTATGCAAAAGACTCCCTTTGCCAAAATTACCCAGTAAACATCCAAATTAACTTATTTTGAGCCGTACCCAATTTACCTGAAATTTACTTTTTGTCATAAGTGTCTTTATTTACCTCTTATCCTACGTTTTGTTATGAATCATCTGATTTCATTTGTCAAAAGCATTCGATATGGTTAACCATACATTGCTTCTAGCTAAACTTAGCGATTTTGGGATAAGTATATTGAGTAAATAAAATTATTAAAATACTACTATAAAAATCGATTTCAGCCAGTGCATATTTCTCACGAAACAAAAACATACATGTCTAAACTAACTCTAATTCAACAAGCTGTTCCACAGGGGTCAGTATTGGGACTCCTTCCTTTTTTTTATATGTGACTGCTCTCCCATGAGCAATCCTTTTAAGTTTGAATGCTTCAGTTATTCTCTTTGCAGATGACACTTTCGTTATTGTTAAAGGAGAAAATGTTAAAGAAATAGCTGGAAAATGCTCAGGTATTGAATTTAAATTGAAGGCTTGGTGTGAAGCAAACTCAATTAACTACACATAAAACAGGGTTAATGACATTTAATAGGATGGGTAAAACTATTGAATCAGCATATGTGAAACTCAATTAGAGCTCGAGACAGTGGTACTCACGCTTAAGTTTCTTGGATTGAATTTAGATTCCCTATTGAATTAGGATAACCACATTTATATTTTGTCATCTAGACTTTCATCTATTTGTGGTGTTATAAGAAACTTAGGAAAACAAGTATCAATAAATTGTTTAAAAATATATTATTTGGCTCAAGTGCGATCGATAATTTCTTACGTTGTACGGGATCCAGCACAAAGGCGATTAAATTTATTTATAATGCAAAAATGGAGCATTTTTGGGTTGGGTCTGGCGAACTTCTTGTATAGAACATATTTTCGGCAGCATAAAATTTTCACGGAACTTACCTTGTATTTTTTGTTTCTAAAAATTGTGTAATAAAGCATAATCTGCATAATCCATTATTTACTAGAAATACTGACGGATATTCAACTGATATGAATATTGCTACACATGGTAGAGACATTCCGAGAGTTCCTCGAGATATCACCACCTTCTTTGAAAAATGTACAAAGTACAAGGCCATCAAACCATACAATAAATTGCCTCAAAATATAAAACATATGAAGGACATAGTGAAGTTTAGGATCTTATTCAGTGAATATTTAACACAATTGACAGTGTATAATTTTAATTGGAATAAATAAGGAATTATAGCCTCTGTAGACTTTACAGCAATAAAGATATTACTATTAAGTAAATACCTGAGTGTTTTTGTTGTTATTTAACTTAAATACTTTTTATGTATAAAAGTGGTCATGGGCAAATAAAGTAGCCTATTCCGGTCAAAATGCGAGGCGGCTTTATACAGAATCACACACGCACTTTTACAATTTTTGATTGCGATTTTTGTGTAAAGACTCTGTGGAATATATGCTATAGAATTTTCCCAAAAACACAATAATCTCGGTAATATTTTAGTAGTGTATTCAGACATTGGAATTCATACAATGTGCCAATTTAAAAAAAATAACCATCTACTTTATTAATTAATATGACTATGAAGTTAAATTTAACGAATCAAAATTCCTATAATCTTCGTTATATCCATTTGGTCTAGATGGGCGGGATTTTTCTTAAGAGTGTGTCGTCTCAGTTCTCCATATTTCAGATTACCAGTTATTTATAAATTCCTTAAATTTTATGTAATATTTGGGACTGCTGTTAATAGTATTTTTCTGCCTTAGTTTGTCTGATTTACTATTCCACTGAATTCTTGGTCTCAAAATCATACAAAAAACAAAGTTTAAAAAGTTCCGAAAAATACTATCTATAATAGAGAATTCGTACCCAATAGACCTATTTAATAAATTCATTTAATCAATACTAACGTCAGTAATGGTAGCTGGAAACCAAGTTTTGTTATGTTAAAGTAACAAAAAATACCAACTTTTGGTTCTCTTCCATGTATTTCCTATTTAACATCATAACCTGTTTTTTAACATTACAAATTCTAAAATAGCTACAAAAAATACAACTATTTCCAAAGTATAGATATAAAAAAATCAAAGATTCACAATCAAGGAAAATTCAAAAGTACCTACTTATAAAATTCTGTGACGTAACTAACACTGAGTATAAATCTAAAACTATATATAGAACGGAGGTTGTCTCTTTAGTTTTGCATATAGCCCCTTAGAAGGCGCCACCAATAGAACCTTATTAGAACCTTCAACAAATCTAACCTCAATCTTTTGTTGACATAAATTCTGAGTTTTATTCCGATACAATATAAGCGGTATAGGTACAGTGAATTTTAGAAATTAGCAACTCGGTCGAAAAGTATCTTAGTCGAGAACATTTTTGATTTTCAATTTTTTACAATTTTGGAGAGGGTTATCTCAACAGCAATGTCTCGCTGAAATGGTTTTTGTGTCTGAGAATCACGCACCACACTAGTTGACTATTTCCCGCTGGTGTTGCGAATTTTAACGAGGTCGTTTTAGTCTCAACGACGAATCCAGGCGAGGTCCTCCCAAAACAGTAGTCACAGAGCAAAGCATTGATGCGGTGCGTCAGCTAATTAAGGATGATAAGATATCGAGAGATAGAGGCATCTTTGGGCACTTCAAAGAACTCGATCCTACATAAAGAAAAGGGTCTTACAAAGTTGGTTTCTCGTTGGATCCCTCATTTGCTTACTGAAGAGCAAAAGAGGTTTGCGTCAATAAGGGTCGAAAAACATTGGAACGGTTCAACAAAGTAGCGATTAATCTTGAATTTATTCATACGACTTGGAAAATAAACACCAGTCCACTATGTGGGTGTTTCACGATAAGAAAAAACTAACAAAACTGATCCGATCTCGAAGTGTGTCAAAGAAAATAATTTTGTGTTAAAATCTGGTCATGTGGTAACAATTGCCTTAGAAAATCGAAAAACGATTACTTCCTATTGGTATATAAACGTTTGTTTACCTGAACTTATCGCGAAACTCTGACAAAGCAATACATAACGGCGAATCATCTTTCATTAGGACAATGGAAGTGCTCACACTGCCCAAAAGTGGAGCTTCCAATCACCGAATTGTTAGACCATCCACTCTATAGTCCTGACCTAAGTCCCGACGACTTTCTCAAGTTCGTAAAGGTCAAGAATTCAATGCGAGGGTAGCGATTTCAGTCGTCAGAAGCAGCCATATGCAAAACTATAAAGACAACCCTTGTAGATATACTTTACATAAATATGATCAACAGTATAAATTTTGAACATGAATTCAATTTTGACAGTAGTATTTAGAAAAAAAAGGATGTAAAATATATTTTTAGAATTGACGCACATTCAGAAACAATATAATTGTGTAAACAAAACTTAAATCTTAACAGTGCCACAATGGAGATACATTTTCGCTTTTACTTGCACACCAGAATGTTAAACAACTTATATGGTCAACACTTACAAATTTAAACAATAATGATATTGATATAAATTTTAATAATATTTTTTAAAGTTAGAACCATCGAATTGAATTAAAGACAAATCGCGTTACTTTTTAAAGAAACGAAACAATAAAGTAACAAGAGAGCCCTCTATACCTTCTTATAACTAATGAAAGCTCAATGGCCAAAACTCCAATAAACTCCATTTAACTTTTTTTATTGCCATTTATATGTGCGTGAAGGCAGAAGCGAAATAAATACCAAAAAAGGTAATAAAATATTTCGGCAATGGTCCATGAAGCCATTTTTTTTTCTTACAAGATCAATTCCAGGATTAAGTTTTGCTCATGTTAAAAAACATTTTTAGAAAATAGAATTCACTTACCTAAACTATATTTATAATAACTTAACTTTTTTATTTAAGAAACAAAATAGGTAGCATATTATACATTTTGACAACCGTAAGCATGCTGTTTACTTACACGCAATTTATTTTTTGATGAACTATATTTTGCGATTACTAAAAATTATAAATAATTACAGCTTTAATTTTTTTTTATAAAAATAAATATACTTTCGTACCACTCACTGTTACTCTTGTATATATTGACCCAAATACCTATTTCCTTCCAATGGCAACTGATTTTCGTTATATCCGATACATTTCTCTCAGACCTTGACAAAATCCCTTACGTGCAGCTTAACCCCAATACGAACTTTCATATTTTGTTTTTTAATATGAACCACTAATGGACTTGCTTGCTTCCACGCTGCAAATAAGTTGACAGCTTTAATTTTCTTTTGGACATTTTTTCAATCTGATTTCTAATAACGTGTCGTCGCAATCTTCGATTACCGTCCATAAGGGGAACGGCTAAAACCATAGACGGAGAAATAATATGCTTCTTTTAAGTTTTTAACAAATCTTTGAATTTAGGATTACATTAAACATATATACGAGGGAAATCTTTTAAATTGTGTATACTGAGCAGAACTAATCAAAAGTGAATATTTTTGCGCTATAATTTTTTATAATCTTTGAAGAATGCCTTACTAGGTTGAGTTTTATTCAAGCATTTAAGTACCACATATGTAAAAGTATTCTCTTTGAGATGAAGAGTTCAAACTTAGCTTTGATCAGAGCATTTTTTTGGCAAAGTAGGTACGTGAGACATTTTAAATAAATCTCACAATCAATGTCTTTATAAAGAATAACAATAATTAAAAAGCTTAAAACTTAAGTCTTTTACTTTCCTGGCTAAGCACCGTTTTTCCATCCTCAGATATACCTACTAACAGCTACCTAATGAATAAATTTATTAGATTCATTATTCGTTAGATAAATCAATTTCGATTTTTCAATTGGTTTTTAATCAAAGAGTACCTATCGCACCAATTATTTAATTTATGGTAAAAGAAATATAATATATATATTTGGCTACCTTCGAGGGCATTACGCCAAGAATTGAAGGGCCCAAACCCGAAAGGGGGAGGTCTCTTCACTACTGCATACAGACAGTCATATTGTATGCAGTCCCCTGTGGTAAAAAACGGCCGGGGTTTTCTTTTAGAGGCGGTTTCTTATCAGGGTTGATAGGGTAAGTCTGTTAAGGGTGTCATGCGCTTATCGCACAGTGTCTGCTGCGTCTTGACACCGACACACACCCTGGCAGATGAACAAGCTAGGGTATATCACCGACGTGGTAAGGTGAACATCGGAGAAAATGGGAGGAATGAAGATAAGGCCACATATATAGAGATGTGGAAAACAGAAGTGAACATAAGATATGGCTCAGTGAACGAAGTCACTCATACCAGACATAATAACCTGGTTGGAGTGTAAGCAATGTTCCACATATTACGCTTTGACCCAGTTACTGATTGAACATGGATGTTTTCGTTCGTTTTTGTACCGGTTCAACCGGGCGGAAACGCCTGAGTGTCCGTAATGTGGGACTTTGGACACTGTCCAACATAGATGTTGGAAAGCGGTAGATGCACGAAGAAAAGGGAGATGAATTGGTCTCCTGTATGATTAAGAACGAGAATGTGTAAAAAACGGACTAACGTAAGTAAGGGTGTACAAGGCAGGGTAAGCAAGCAGATGTTTATGCCTACACCAAGATGGTTTCCTGCTCGCTCATCGGAGAGGAGCGTTGGTTTTAGAAGGAATGCAATCGTTCGGCGGGTGAATCCAATACGGCCGGGTTCCCTTCCTGGTAATGTATTTAAAAGATTTATAACCCTCATAAAATAAAAAAAAGGTTTGGCGCCCTGATATTGGCCCATCCTTTAGCCAAGACGAAGTAATCAACCTTGACCCACCCAACAATTACCCGACCCTGGACGAAGGCTGGGCGACACACCGTTTATCGATCCTATGGTTACCCAAGTCTGTGCCAACATTGGTCTGCCATAGAATGGCCAAAACGAGGAACCCCAGTCTTGGGTCAAAACTGGGTAACCTAGCCTTGGCCGATCCAGCTCAAGAAAACCCAGTCTTGCGTCAATGATTATCCAAGCCTTGAACAACATTGGTTTGCCATAGATTGGCTAACACTAGGCATCCTAGCCTTGACCAATCCAATGATTATTCAAGGCTGGGCTAAAATTGGTTTACCGTCTAATTAGACGAACGTTAGAGCAAGACAAACTTATCAAAAAAGGCGTCCGTCTGTCATAGATTACGTGACACACTTAGTGCTGTCAAAAATATCCATTTATGTACTTACTTAATTTAAATTGTAAAATATAAAACATGGAGACTAGACAAGGAGTACGCAATCGACCGGGGGAATTGCCAAAATCTGTCCACAGTATCGTACATATTAGGTTTACTTTTTTTACCACTAGCGTCGCTAGTTTTCCTTTTGTACCGGTATGAATATAGACAAATAAATAATCGTGAATTATTAAATTGGTTTTTATTATTTATATCTGAAAGATCGAACTATTTTTTTCATTGTGTAAATAAATTAATAATGAAATAATTAAAAATTATTTATTTTATTTCAAAATACGTCCTCATTGGTCGCCATTCTGGTAAAAATGGAACACCAACGCCCTCTTATTTTGGTAGCCCTATTTGCATACATGGAGTTCGTACTCCTTGTCTAGTCTCCATGATATAAAACATGAGAAATTACTTCAAACTTCAACTATTAATGTCAACTTGACAACGTAACGTTTATCAATGAAATATGGAGGGTAGAGGTAAGGAGAACTGTCTCCGTGTATTGAATGTGTCCGTCAAAATGTGGTAAATAAGGGTGGCGCTACGATCGTAGTAGGGTAAATTTAAAAAAAAAGCGCCATAATTTCTTATACTAGGATAGATAAATAAACAAGGAAAGACACATTTCCGCTTTATTATGTCACATACATAAGATAATAATAAAGTATATAAAATGAAATTTTATTAATGATTATTTTCCAGCAATAAGTGAATAAGTATTTAAAAATTCATTACCACGTTTTTTTTAGCACTTATATTACGAAATCATACGACATTTCAATCAATTTGTCAAAAACTGCTACATTCATTCTGTACCCTACATCTACTTTAGCGCCATTGTAGTGGCAAGTTTGAGAAGTGTTATGTACCTCTAAAAAGTGGACACATTTTTAATCATTTCCCATTTAAGATCGTTCTCCTTACCTCTACCCTCCATACAATGAAATAAAAGGGTTTACTGGTCGTCAAAGGGTCAGATAGTTTTATTCCTCACCGATTTATGCGACAAATAAGACTGATCTGAATTACATTTATGTACCTCTTGAATAAATCTTATTTGCTGTTTATCTAAAGATTGACAAATCGGTCTATATTAATGAACCAATTTTTTTCTTTACCATTAATTCCAAATTTGTTTGTTTCAAAATGTTTTTCTATTGACTAACAATATCACTTAAAATTATATAATAAAAATGGCAGAACTTATTTTAGTTTTTTTTAAACCTAAAAGCATTTTAGTCAGAATGCGAGACGCCAGTGAGGAGAAACTTTGAAAACACCGTTAACGTCAACAAAACTTTACGTATATTTTAATGAAAGAATGCAGTCAACCTTTTACATCTTAAATAACATTATAAAAAAATTGTTTATTTCATTACAAATTTATATCCTTTGCTATCCAGCTCTGTTAAGAAAACTTTTGGTAACTATGAAATATTTATGACATCAAATAGGACAAAATAGGACTTGACATATTAAAAATCAATAAAAAATGCTTCGACCATCTAAGAACATTTCTAGACATTTGTCAAAATGCACTTGACAACCAGTCAAACTGTATTTGGATAACTATAATACCCTTCTACATACAGTTCCCGGAATAGCCGGTAATAATAGTAACTCTGTTGCACACCGACCTAAACTTAACGCCAATACGATTTCTCTTACTTAATATGGCCTCTGCCATCCAAATCTTTAAACTAATTCTTTGCTATATTCAAAAAGGTGTGTTCTTCAAAAACACCAATAGATTAGACTAGAATAGACTATCTAACTCATAAAAATAAGTTGCAGATAAAAACCTGTTAATCGGAGTCAAACTATAAAATCAAATTAATTTAAACACCTTTCTAGGAATATTTGATATTAGGTACTTTTATATTCTTTGAAGAAAAGTTACACCGTCAACGTTGGTAAAAATATCCTTGAGTGGAAAGCAGAGATTAAATATTGTAACGGGATAACGGGATAAGCCCAGGAGAAGGGATTGTCCCTAACCATGGCTATGGGAGGCGAGAAATAAAACGTGCTGCATTCATTGACACCGGATGAGGCTGACAATTTCGAGCTATTGTTGAATCGTCTGGAGACGCGTTATGGCCAACCACATCTACAACTGGTATACAAAATGCAGTTAAAGAGCCGGAAGGAAGCTGAAAAATGGAGAAACTAACCAGGAGTTCGAAGCAGTAGTAGCAGGAACGGTACTGTTTGGGTATCCAAATGCAGCGGAATATTTCCTGGAGTGCCTGGTGGTACCAACCTTTACCGATTGTCTTTGAGATGAGTTGCATGAGTCGACGCAGCCGAGGTCTCTTGTGAACGTCTTGACCAATGCCCCGGAGTTCGATACAGCGACGGAGGCCTTAAGTAGAGTTGCTCGAATAAGGGAAGTCACCGGTAACTACGAACA
Organism: Altica lythri; assembly: GCA_964028335.1. Lineage (NCBI taxonomy): Eukaryota > Metazoa > Arthropoda > Insecta > Coleoptera > Chrysomelidae > Altica > Altica lythri. The sequence continues at coordinate 36,097,736 of OZ034801.1, read as the reverse complement.
TGTCGTTCATTTCGTCAGCGACGTCGAGGCAGTAGTGGAGAGGTTAAGCTATCTGCAAAAAAAGACGCCCTGTGAGGTGCTGGAACTGCGAAGAAGTAGGCCATAAAAATAAATACTTGCCCCCCTCCAAAAAAATCCCCTGCTGAAGTCCCCTAGCAGCAGGAAAACTAGAACGGGTTGACGATGCCTCGATTAAGCTCATCGATGATATCGAACTTCCGGCGAGCTGCGAATGTGCCGTAACAGCGCGGTTGGATGGACTGGAGCCAGATGTAGCCCCAGCCATGATAGAGCCAAAGAACCATGAGAAAAGGGCTGCTTGTCGTATCTGGTTTCTAAAAGCTTAGAAACACTAGATATATTTGTTATATTTACCTACCAATTTTTGCTAGGAATATTTAGATTTTAAAAACGGTCCTTGACAAACTTGACATCTCCATCTAGATTAATAAAATAAGCCATTTTAAAAGATATTGTTTTGTTTTTTATTTTAGTGAAAAAAATCTCCAATAATAAAAAAAAATACAAAAAATATACATATGTAACTTAGGAAATACACTTATTTTTTGACACTTTTCTCTACTTTAAAATATGCAACCTTATCTTAACAATTTTTAACGAGGGTGTCATTTTGCAACGTTAATATTAGTTTTTCGCTGTCACCATATTGAACCAACCCTTATAATAACCTCTAGTTAGACTCCGTCGGAAGACATGCCATCGGTTTTTCAAATTTATTACCGAAGAGCAAAAACTCTCGAAGCGCCGGTGTCACACCAGTGAAAAAGTTAACGAGAATGGCTTAGGAGAGATGAGTAGATGGCAGAGAAGCGACAATAGGGCAAGAACTAGCGTAACTAAGCTCATGGACTTCATGCGTCCTGCTATTTAATCCCCGGATTTATACTCTCAGGTTATCTGAGCCGTATATCTCTCTCGAGGACCAGCGCGCGGTCTGCCCAAGCATACTAATAGTAAACCTACAGATTCTACTGATAAATAGATACCGCATTTTCAATGGTGGTATTTATGAGCAGATTTCAAGCTGAGAATAAAGGAATTTGAGGAGGATAATAGTTTGCTTGAGATATTTAAATCGGTTTGGTAACTCTGTTACAGAAATTCATTCATTCAGTTAAGAATGTATAACATAATCCACGATTTAGGTTTAGACAACAATACCCGAAAAATGGTATAGGAAAAAATGTTTATATTCGATAAAGAGTCAAAGAAAATAATATCTAAAATTCGTTGCTCAGTTTGCCTAAATTTTATCCCTACGAATTACAATTTTGTACCGGCAGTGTTCTTAAAGCGCTATTTATAATATTGTTCAAAAATATCCCATTACATAAATAAATACACACATGTAGATTGTAGATTAAAATATGAATGTAATTGGTTAATCTAATAGTAAAGTTTAGTAATATATAGCGCGACAGCGCTTGCTCTTCTGAATTATTTTACAAATATCTACCATTTTTTTTTAGACCGAAATCTAAATGCAACTGGAATGAAATGTAGCTTATGTTACTCAGGGGTAATGTAGCTTTTAATGGTGACAGAATGCTTGAAGTCGATACACAAACAAATTGATTACTTTCATTATTAGTGTAGATACAGATCTATATAGTTAAAGCACAGTGAGACAAAGACATTGTCTCAATTAAAATTAAAATAATAATGATAAGGTACTCCTCACCATAGGCTTTATAAGGTTTCGTTGTAAACAATGTTTCTTGTTTTATTTCTTTATTTGCCAGTATAAATAAATGAGAGGGGAGCTGACACGCGAGCAAACAGTATAAAGTTATCCATAAGAGAAATAATCTTCTCTTAAATCCACATCAGTGACTTTGAAAGTTTGCCCTTAAGATTTAATTATCGTCATCGCAAAACAAAATTTCAGAGGAAATTGAAAGCGCTTAAATTTAAAAGGAAGGGTTTTTGGTATTAGAGGAATACGCGGCACGAACACCCTTTCTGCTTTGGCACATCCAGTCAAAATAATGGCCTCAACTAAATTTTTATGTAAGGCTTTGACTTGCAACTTTGTTTGGTTACTCAATTTCGGTGGTTTCAGATTACGTCGTAACATTACCGGTGTACCTACCTATTCGCAGTGCAAGCCTATGATGAGGATGATCAGTTGGTTTAAGCGAATTTAAGAATTGAACCGGATATAGCGTCGTCTGCATTGCACAGTCTGTTTAAAGGTTTGTAAATCTTTTCTTCTCAGTCGAATAATTTTAAAAGTATGTCGTTAATAAACGCAGCTTGTTAATTTTTCGGAGTCAAAATAGCTTGTTCGCAAAACCATTTTATGTATGTCGAACATACCTAGATAAATGTTTTGTATTAGCCTCTTGTTGGTATTCACCCATATACACATATCTTAGTTCTAAGAATTCCTAATAGACGGCGGTGTAGATTAATTGATATAATACTTCATCAACGTTTAACATCTACGTTGGGTAAACACTCAGTAGATGACGCTGTGTTTTGATTTGATCTTGAAATATTTGTTTACGGAAAGTTTAAACGGTGAGAAACATAGTCACAGAAATTAGAAAAAAAACGACAATTTAATGTTCCAATACAAAGTATGTATTTATTATTAGTTCTTTTAATTTCTAATAAATGGCGGTGTAAGTTGATGTGTTTGATAACTAGGTTACAGATACCATGTAGATAGCGTTGTATTTTATTTTTTAAATAAATATAAAAGTGAAAAACAACTGTTAAATAAAAAATAGTTAAAAAAAATTGCGGTAAAAAAGAAAACTAAGAAAACAATTACTAAATTATGCATTACGACGCCATCTTAAGCTGGCCGTGATCATATCTCATGTATTTAAATAAACAATTCTTACTTAATTCAGTAGGTACTATAACGCCACTGTCGTGCAGTTAATATCTCATAAAATAAAACCAGCAATTCTTACTAAATTAAGTACCATGACGCAACCGTAAGATGGCAAAGTTGATATCGAGCAACTCTTAATTAAATAAGTACTATAATACCACCTTAAGTTGGCGCAGTCTATATCTCAAATATTTACACGAGCAATTCTTTATTAATTAAATACTATGACATTACCGTAAGCTGATGCAACGGATATTTCATATATTTATGAGAAAAATACATCTGCGTTAGGCAGTACGAAGCTCGCCGGGTCAGCTAGTAGACAATATATAATAAAATATATAGGTAGTAATGCACATTGATTTTGATCAACTGTATACCTATATATTAAACAGGAAAAATTGAATCACCCATACATTGAAATACACTCTAACACGAAAACTATAAAACGAAAAAATAGGTTAAATCAAAAATACATTAGGAAACATGTGATCACGACAGTGTTAATTACTTTTTTCTAATGAATTCTGTTGTTGATGATTAATTAATTTTTCATGCTAATTGTACCGTATACATTTCAAAATGATTAATTTTGTTAAAATGTGAATCAAATTTACAAGTCTACATCCGTAAATAATAAATAAAATAGTCTATATACACAAGGGTAGAATTAAATATACATGATATTAGCCAGTAAGTAGAAAAAAAAGGTTATTTAGGATGGGAAATAATGGCAACTGGCTTAATCAGTATTTACGGAAATACTTTGATTTAAGAGAAACGGAGGTATTGAAGTGTATCGCTAATTTCATCTGCGGTATTGTAGTACCCCTAGGCGTATCAGCGCCGAAGACGGTTTGCTTAGTATTTCCAAAGGATAAGAAGACTAGTTTCAACTTCTGTAGACGGATCAGTAAAAACATTCATGCTTTATGTTGATTTAAAATCGTGTTGCCAGCAGTTAAACCTTTTGGTGCATACATCTCTTTTTCAATGTAACGTCTCATATCTTGTTTGTAAATCGTCGCCACTTTTCAAATTCAACCCATAAAAACATTTTTTTTTTATAAAATTAAAAATTAAAAATTATTGATAAAAGTAAAATATATTTACAACAAAATTTTAGAAACTAACTAAACAAAAAATAAAATTACTGAGAAATCGAAAAATGTTACGTCTACAGGACGCTAACCTGTGATCGGTATTTACGAGGGTTGTCATTTTAGTTCTGCATATAGCCATAAAGACAAAAACTATATAGATTTAAAGTACTCTTTTGCTTTTCAAAACATGTCCCACTTTTGCATACGTTTAAACCAATTGGTAAAACAGTTATTCCAGTCTTCTGTCGACTGGAATCGCTGCTTACGCGTTTAATTCTTAATCTTTGGGAGCGTGAAGAGGTATGTGGAAGTTAGCTCTGGACTATACGGTTGATGGTCAATGCTTTAAAGTTACAAAAACTCGATTGTCTTTTAGGCAGTGTGAGTAGGACGATTCGCCGTTGTGTAATGCTATTTCAGAGTTTTTCGATAATTTCTGGTAAAGAAACCTTTATATACCAATCGGAACTAACCGTTCTTCGGTTTTTTAAAGCAACCCTTGCCACATGACCAGATTTGGTAACAAAAGTTTCTACCATTTTTTTTTGACACAATTCCGTAACGGATAAATTTTATTGGTTTTTCTCTATCGTGAAACACCCACACAGCTGATTGGCGTTTATTTTTCGGTTTGTAGGAGTAAATCGCTACTAACCATACTGTCCGTTTTTTAAGCTTCTTTTATTGAACCGTTCCAAAGTTTTTTGACACCAACACTCTTGTCTGAGCAAATAAGGGATTCAACGGGAAGCTAACTTCATAACACCCAGTTCTTCATGTAGGATCTTTTGGATCGAGGTCTTTGAAATGCCCATAGATGCCTATATATCCCAGTAAGTTACATTAATTAGCAGACGAACCACATCAATGTTTTGCTCTGTGACTGCTGTTTTGGGTGGACCTTGCCTGGTTTAGTCACTGAGACTGAAGCGACCACGTTGAAATTCGTAATACCAGCGGAAAACAATTGAACGATGTGGTGCTTCATTCCCAACCACTTCATTTTAACTGTTAGGATAATTTTCTTCGAAAATGGTGAAAAATCATTGCTCGTAAATGGTTTTGGCTAAAAGCCATTTTTCGACCGACTTACTAATTTCAAAAATTCACTTTACCCATACGCAATAAAACTCTGAATTTATGTTAACAAAAAGTTGAGGTTAGATTTGTGTCTTAAGGTTCTATTGGTGGCGTCTTCTAAGCATAGAGATATAAGATATAGAGCACGTGAGCCATAGGAACGCACACAAGTGAAAGCCAGCACGGAATAGAAGGAGATAGACTCGCCTGTTGCGCATGTGATTAGACAAAGATAAACCGACGCACTAGTTGTCCTCTATCTTTCTATTTCGTGCTGGTCGTATCGGCACCGACGCACTAGTTGTCCTCTCTCTTTCTATTTCGTGCTGGTCATATCGGCTGGCTCCCGTGCTCTATATCTTATATCTCTATGCTTCTAAGCGGTTATATGCAAAACTAAAAAGATAATATTATCTTTTTTTCTACAATAAAACTTTTTTTTTTGTTAAAGTAAACATCCCTAAAAAAATGGAATAAACTGATTGTGTCGCAAAATTTATCAGTATTTGCATTTTTTGGATATTTAACTTGTAGAAACAAAGATTTTACTAAGTATTAACACATAAAAATTAGGTGATAAAAGACATTTATAAATTTTATTACACAAATTGATTTCTTCAATCTTATTAATTTTTATTATAAAGTTCTTAAGTAAAATAAGTCAAGTAAATTAGTTACATTGAGCTTAGTGAAATTATTATGAATTTAAATAAAAATCACTAAATATCATAATTTATTGTCAAAATAGCAATATCTACTAAATTTCTGAAATCCAACGACTGCATTAAGCCTGTCAATATTCACTGCATTCCTGAATCTCACCCGTCCTCGACACCCTTATCCAGTAAATGTGTTGTAATGTTCTCCCTGCAACGTGACTTCCCCAACCAATTTCTTCTCCAAATTGATAGTAATGCAATTACTTGCCATGTTCTCGAATGCGTATAACACACACCTTATCACTGCAACAATCAGCCCTGACATAAATCACGTTAACCGTGTCTTCTATGTGCGTTCTCATAATTGAAACGCACTGTTTACTGCTCCATTTGCGGAGATGTAGTTTATATCAGAACTATGACTAAGAGATATTTAAAAAATATATTTCCTATAACATCTACAACTATCTAATTTATTTTAAGAAAATTCGCCAAATTCCGAAAAAAAACTAACTCATATACAGAAAATCCTGTCCATAACGACCACTTTCGGGGAATCAGATGTTGCTCGCTTAAGAAAAGTGGTCGCTCGTGAAAGGGCAATAAAAACACATAATAATTTTTTAGCATAAATTTTATTAATTCTGGTTACAAATAAAATGGGTTTATTTTATAAATATTAAATATCATTATAACAAAATTTTAATAAAAGTTTAGATGTGGATAAATCAAACTCTTCATTATTAATAAAAACTGTTTTTTAAACTAGCACAGTCTTCAGATAAGTTTAATATTTTTGATACCGGGGTAGATTCTTGTTCTTCCTCATCTATTTCTTTATTTTGTAGGGTTTCTTGTTGTTGAACTTCCTCAATACAGTCCTCGATTGTTAAGTCATCGTTTTCTGTTAATAAATTGCTATAAATTAATACAAATTGTTTTAAATTAACAAATTTATTACCTATTGTTGTTCGGAAACAACTCACAAAGCAAAATATTTTGTTACTAGTTTTCTTTTAAGTCGATTACCTCATTTGTAAAGCCAGCTTTCATAAAAAAATATAGTAGGTAACTGGTGACAAATTACGCCAAGCTACCGAAATCCATATCAAAGCATTTGTTATGATTATATTGTTTTCAATGTTTTTAAGATTGCAATCATTATTAATTTATGTTAAAAGTTATTTAAAAGATAACTTTATTTTAAAATTCTGAATAATACCTTGGTCCAAAGGTTGATAATGGATGGGACGTTCTATTTGGCGACCGAAAAATAACTTTTTTCTACAAGCATGCGTAAAACAACACTTTCCCGCACGCATTTTAATTCAGAAAATATCTCTTTCCCGCACGGAGTGCGGGAAATACTTTTTCCCGCACGGCGTGCGGGAAAGAATTTTTCCCGCACGCATTTTTTTAACTTCCCGATAAAAAAAATTAAAAATTTTTTTAAAATCGGGAAGTTATTGGTTTCACCCCGTTTTTCGAAAATCGAGTTTTCATCGGATCTCAACGTTTTGAGGTCTTAGGAACCTCCTCTGACTATTTTTACGAGGGTGTCTGTATGTCTGTATGTACGTGTGGATGTGTGTGTGTGTGTGTGGATGTATGTAAACCTCTTATAACTTTTGAACGGCTTGACCGATCGGAATGAAATAAAAAGCATTCAAAAGAGTTCCATCTAACTTAGATTCCCTGTAAGTTTGAACCGATTCGAGCCGGTAGATTTCGAGAAATTTCAAAATAACCGAAAAAAACAATTGGTAAAAATGATGTTTTTTGGACATATCTTTTTGGCTATTGCATCGATCAATTTTATAACCTAATCAGCTCTCAAGCTTAAAAAGCCACGTCGAATGCCGTTTTGCAAATTAAAATCGGTGGATTCGTTCGTGAGATATCGTTGTCGAAAAATTTCAAAAAAAGTGTTTTTTTTCAATAACTTAGAGATTTTTTGACTAACTGATTTTGCTCTCCAAGTAACGTTTTTAGGTCTCAAAAACTGCGTTGAATGCCATCTTGAACATCAAAATCGAATAATGCGTTAAAAAGTTATGGCTTTTTAAACATTTCAAAAAAAGTCAAAAACGTCAAAATACGTCACGTTACTATAGTTTTGCGGTTAAAACTAGCGGGAAGTTGCAAGGATGGCCTTTAAGGTCAACCTCTTTTCAAATTTTTTTTTTATTAATTAGAGATGTTTTCCGATAACCTTTTTGACAAATTATTGTATTATTATCTTTATCTTGTTGGACTACATACAAATAGTAAAAAAAATTAAGATTATTTTACATGAAAATAGGGACTTTTAAAATGTTTGTTTTTAAATTTTTTTAAAAAAATCATAATTTATTAAATCACCCCTGTAAACCTTACTCAAAGCAACAACAAACTCACCTGTTTAAGTAGGGTTGCTATAGCTACAGTCGTGTATTTATTGACACTATGAAAGATTTAATTGTCACAATCGCATCTTTTCAAGTATCTAAATAATTTTCGAGGTGATTTTGCTTGTAGAAAAAATATTGATCCTAACTCTTGCGGAAATTAACTTTCCCGCACTTAACTGCTTGCCCGAACTCCGCTTCGCGTCGTTCGGGCATCGGCAGTTCGCGTGCGGGAAAGTATAACTTTCCGCACTTGTTAGGATAATAACTATTTTCTACAAGCATGCGTAAAACAACACTTTCCCGCACGCATTTTAATTCAGAAAATATCTCTTTCCCGCACGCATTTTTTTTTATTAATTAGAGATGTTGTTCGATAACTTTTTTGACAAATTATTGTATTATTATCTTTATCTTGTTGGACTACATACAAATAGTAAAAAAAATTAAGATTATTTTACATGAAAATAGGGATTTTTAAAATGTTTGTTTTTAAAAAAATCATAATTTATTAAATCACCCCTGTAAACCTTATTCAAAGCAACAACAAATTCACCTGTTTAAGTAGGGTTGCTATAGCTGCAGTCGTGTATTTATTGACACTATGAAAGATTTAATTGTCAGAATTGCATCTTTTCAAGTATCTGAATAGTAATCCAGGTGATTTTTAAAGTTTTGATTCAAAAAAATTAAATTGATAATTGCGATGAAGACCTTCCGCACAGTATTTTGGAGGCTGCTGCTGAGGCCAACCTAGAACTCCTTCCTGCGATTTCCAAACAAAGGTATGAAAGGCAGTATGATCATTTTGTTCAGTGGGCTCGTCAAAAGGGAACCAACAATCTAAAAAAAGAGGAAGTTTTACTGGCTTATTTTTTAGAACTAAGTAAAGTTATAAGACCCAATACTCTTTGGTCCCGATTCTCAATGATAAAGGCTGTTATGAAACTAAGAGAAAATTTCGATATTGGCAACTTCTACAAATTAATTACATTTTTAAAAAAACAATCTGTAGGCTTTTCCCCAAAAAAAGCCAAGGTTTTCAATAAAGAAGATATTGCCAAATTTATGGTCGAAGCTCCAAATGATGTTTATTTATTAATTAAAGTGGCCACTATCTTCGGTTTAGCAGGAGCTTGCAGAAGAGTAGAACTCACAAATATAACCTTAGAAAACATCGAGGTTAAAGAAAACTACATCACAATAAAAATAACTGATTCGAAAAATCACACATCCAGAGCTTTTGTAATCTCGGAAGAAGTAAACAACGGTAGATATTTTAAGCTTATTAAAAAATATGCATCATTGAGACCTTTAAACACACCTCATCGTCGTTTTTTTGTACAATTTAAACAAGGCAAATGCACTAATCAATGTGTAGGAATCAACTCATTTGGAAAAATGCCTTCTGAAATTGCGGCCTACCTAAAGCTTCCGGATCCTCAGTGCTATACAGGTCATAGCTTCAGACGCTCTTCTGCGACATTTTTGGCTGATTCTGGAGAAGAAATTACAAATATTAAGAGACTGGGCGGCTGGAAATCTACCACCGTTGCGGAGGGATACGTAGAAGATTCCGAAATAAAGAAAAAGAACCTATGCAACAAAATTTTAACACTAAATGAACCACAACCAGAAGCGCAGGAAGCGTGCCAATTAAACATGACTCCAGCTATATCCTTCAGTGAAAGCAGTAGACCAACTGTGGAGCAACAACTTAATTCGGCAATTAGCCTACAAAAAGCTATAAATTGTACTTTTAATATTAATATTAATAATAAATAATTTCAAATTTTGTTACGTTGTTAGAAGTTAAAATAAAATTTAAAAAATGTATAAAGTATCTTTTTTATGCTTGTAGAAAAAATATTGATCCTAAATCTTGCGGAAATTAACTTTCCCGCACTTAACTGCTTGCCCGAACTCCGCTTCGCGTCGTTCGGGCATCGGCAGTTCGCGTGCGGGAAAGTATAACTTTCCGCACTTGTTAGGATAATAACTATTACATTATCCAATGTTATTTTAGGATGGGATGTCGCATTATCTAAAAACAATAAAACTTTTCTACTAAGTTTTTTCATTTTAGTGTCAAACTTGAGAAGCAAAGTTTTCATAATTTTTGCTGTCATTCATGCTTTTTTGTTGAAAACCAATTCTAAGGGTAACTTATCGATGTGGGCATTTTTAAAACATCTAGTATTTTTACTTTTACCAATTATTAATGGTTCTTCTTTTTCGCCTGCCATATAAACGCAAAAAAAATTGTTAATCGTTGTTTTTGTATTTTCTTTCCAATAAACTTGTCATCTTTTATGCCATAAGTCTTTGTTGATAATGACCGATAGTAAAAACCAGTCTCGTCGGCCCTAGACACAACACTTTTCTGGGAGAATACTCTTTTAAAATACTGATGAGCTTTTTTTCCCAAGAATTTAGGTTTTCGATATTAACTTTGGCAGATTCACCACATATTTTTTTAAAAGTTATTTCGTGACGATAATAAAATATTTTGCAATTTCGAAAGACTTGGTTTGAATTGTGGGTCCAGAAATTGGTAGATTCTTGTTTCGTGCTTTACAAAACCAATTAAAAACTGATTAATCAACGGCAAGTCCTTGGGTTTTGGGAAATTTTCTTCTTTGTTTAACATTTCCACCTTCTTCAAATAATTTAATAATTTTTACTTACCGATGCAATAACCTATTTTGCTGATTATTATGACATCCCCTGGAGCTAAAGGACCAGACTTCAATCCACTTATTTTAGTTAGATATCATGATAGTAGATGCAAGTCTGATCCATAGTTATAAAACGACGCACAAAATTGGTTTTATTCGGCTTAAAAAGCTGCAAATTACGATGATAAACCCATCGATGCACAGTTAAAAATAAAGAAGAAGATTTGCCATTTTTGTATTAATTTCTGTTGCTAATAAACCTTTCATAACAAGGAGTTTATCACTGCACCATGTTCGGGTTTTCCATTGCAACAAAATACACGTCAACTTCAAATGGCTTGTAAACAAAGAATGAATTAACAAATCAAAATAGAATATTTTGTGTATTCAAATGGAACATAAAATATTAAAATGGCGTATAAATTTTTATTTTCCTACTAGTAAATAGGTTTCGCTTTCAAAACTTTTCAACCAACCATATATGTAGAGTTGTTATAAAATTTACAATGGTAAGACTAAATATATAATAATATCCAAGTAGCATAATAATTGGTTAGAGAGGTGTAAAATCTAATATCTATCGTTTAATAGTACCTACATTACGTAACGAGTGCGGAAAGCGGGTGATCCCATCACGAGTGCGTTTGTTGATAAAAAGCAGGAGTGATGGGATTACCTGCACACCGCACGAGTTGCGTATTCTATTTTTTATCACTCCGTGAGGAAAGCTCTCGAATTTGTCTAAAATAAATGCAAAGAAGATAATAAAAGTACCTAGTATTAGGTCTGATCCGCCTGCACCGCGAAGGCGCTGAAGGAGGGTTGGGGGAGGCCGATCCCCCCCAGTAAAACAAACATTTTTAGAGTTAAAAAATTATTATAACATTTAAAAAAAAAAAAAACACTTTTTTATTACAAAATTATTATAGTTATGAATCTTTGTTAAATACGTTAAATGTAATGTTTGAACAGTTGCTTAATTCTATAGACATATTTTTTTATTTAACTTAAGTATATTAGATAATAATTGAGAATCAACAAAATCTTTATTTAGTATTGAAACGTTTGATTGATTATATCGTGGTGCATTAATTTACTTTTTCTCTCATTTATTTTTGATTGGGAAACACTTATCAACTTTGTTTCGGTCATTCATTGCTTTCCGAACTGTCCTGCTTGGTAGAAAGCAGTGCTTTCCGCACGGAGTGATGAAAAAAATATTTACTACAAAATTTTTATTTCGCTAAAAAATATTGTTATTGGCTTTGTAATTATATTTCCTTTCTTACTCCTTTTTGTGTTTTTTAAACTTTTTTTTCTCATAAACACAAAAACAACCGAAAAGTAAAATTATACTTTTAATATTTTACACAAGGTTTTAAATGCCAGAAATGAATTTTTGTATTATACTTTCTTATACTTACTCTCATTTTTCAACGCTTAAATAACCGGATGGTGGAACCTGAGACACACTATAATTGAAATCGGCTGCCGGAACAGATAGAGTCGTTGGAAATGGGAGATGGGATATCAAGAATTAGCATGGGATGGTATGGTCCATATGTAAGGATAATCCCATGTGTAATCCGAGTATATCTCGCCCGGCACGCGTAGATAAGACACACTGTTATAGTTTCCGGGTGGCTGTAAATATATCTTTAGCAAATATGCCTGGTCCTTACCGCAAAATGTTCAGAGCATAATAAGCTGTGATTTCGTGTTGTAGCTGAATTGTTTTCTACTTAGCATCGCTTGAATAGAATGATTTATTCATCTACATAGTGCATTGTAATTATTTATTACTAACTGCATATAGATTTATTGTTTAAAAAAAAATAACAGAAAAGTTATTCAGACATAACACAATGTGCACAAAGAATAATACCTTAAAAATTCAATTAAATGAGGTATAATTAAAGTTAATAATAATAATAATAATAAGCGCAATAATAATATTAAAGGTCTTTATTAGAAAAAAAAAATACATACAAATAGACTTAACTCGCCAATGTGATGCTGAATTCCACAAATGTTTTAATTTAAATGGCACTAAATTATATGATTTAAGGCAGTATATAAAGTCAAGTGGTAGTAGTATAAAGGAAAAAGAAAAGAAAATGACTGGGCAAAATTAAGGGCAAGAGAAAAAAAAAAAGAAAATACAGCAACTTTTTATATGGACTGAAATTGCAGATTATTGACTGGGTGTAGCAGGTGGCTTTATTAAATGTAATTATTGTTAATAAAATTCTAACTGCGGTTTTAAACTCTTTTTAATATTTTTTAATTTTTGTGGGAGACAGTTGTTAGCTTTAATTGTTGTAAAAGTAAAAGATTTTTTAAACATGGAACTTCGAAACCGAGAAAGGACAAGTGTTTCAGGAAAGCGAATGGTGCATAAAGCTGTTCTCTAAATATTATTTTATCTTTTATGTAACTTGGTTTACCTGTCTGGATCACTTTATGAATAAACACCAAATTTTGCAGCTTGTATTGGTTAGTTACATTAAGCCAATTAAGTTCTTTTAGGTGATATTCTGTCGTATTTTCGAATGCCATGCACCAATCTGCATTATGAATTTTGTATTTATTGTAATCATTTAAGATTATTAACCATTAGACAACGACCATATATAAAATTACAGTACGAAAGATGCGATAAAACTAAGGATTCATAGAATGTTTTTCTCACTTTAAAGTTTAATGTTTTTCTATTGGAATAAAGGTTTAAGTTTGAATAACATTTTTTTATAACTTGATTTACTTGTGGTTAAAAAGTCATTTTTGTGTCCAAATTAAGTCCAAGATATTTTGCTTGCAATTTAATTGCTCGGTTTTTATTATTAATAGAAAACGTAATTTTTTTTAATGTTCCAAAAAATATAGTTACACAGTTGTGTTTCAGAGACATGTCATAACCTTATCTACATACAATTGCAATTTTTGAACACATTCGGCAATGCTATTTTTTTGAAACTGGAATCAGTCTGTCGAAATTTGGTGTAAAATGTGAGTACTGTATAATAGAAAGAAAAAGGGTACCTACCAATATACATCTCTAAGGCCATCCAAAATAGTAATTACACAGCAAAACTTTGATGCGGTTCGTCAGCTTATTAAGGATGACCGCCGTGTTTATACCGGGATATACAAGCATCTTTGGGCATCTCCGAAAGATCCTATATGAAGAAGTAGGTGTTACGAAATTGGCGTTCCTGCGTTGAATCCCTTATTTGCTCACAGAAGAGCAAAAAGCGGTGCGCGTTAATTGGTTTCAAATAACATTGGAACAAATGAAGCTCAAAAAACTTTTATAGTATTGTTAGTGGCGATGAATCTTGGATTTACTCATACGCACCAGAAAAGAAACGCGAATCCGCTGTGAGAGTGGTTTACGATGAAGAAAAACCAACAAAAGTGATCCATTTTCGAAGTGAGTCAAAGAAAATAGTCGCAACTTATGTGTCAGAAATTGCTTTAGATGATCGAAAAACAGTTACTTTTGATAAACATGTGTTTACCAGAAGTTACGCAAAACTCCGACAAAGCAACATACAACGGCGAATCATCCTACAACATCACAAAACAAGTGCTCACATTGCCCAAAAGACAATCGAATCAATGGAGAATTAAAACATCGAATTGTATAGTCCCAACGACTTTTTTACGATTCCAAAGATCAAAAATTTAATCCGTGGGAAGCAATTCCAGTCGCCTTTAAAAGAGCGATTTTGCAGGTGTCAAATAAAGACTAAAATAACTATTTTATCAATTGGTTTTAAAGTATGCAAAAGTATTATATTTTGAAAAGCAATAAAATAGGTACTTTAAGTCTTTATATTTTTGTCTCTATGTTTATATGCTAAACTAAAAAGACAACCCTCGTATATTGCAGTCTATATCAGGCGTAGCAGAAAACGTTTTACCTTCAAATATTAGACTAGAGACATAGTTTTACTATGAAACGTATGCTTAAATGCAAATAGTACTTTCATTTAAATGTTTTGTTTGCATAACCAAGGTTCTAAAAATATTTTTATTGAACAATCCCCTTCTATAGGGTGAATTTAATTTTCATTACTATTATGTTTCAGCTAGCTGGATTATTTTATTTACGTTCTATTTAATAAAATAGCATATATGAAACTCTAGAGATGTTTATATTCTGAGAATATATACAGAAACGTTTTCTCAGTTTCAGAACAACGAAATTTAATGAACTGTAATGTGATACTGTCACTATTGTGATACTGTCACTATTTGGAACGACATTAAAGTCCAATCCCATAAAAAGCTTTTTATTTATTTATTTATTAATGACTAAATCTAAATTCGATTAATTTGCTTAGAAAATATTATAAAGGTATTTTTTTTTTAATTTTTTTTACGTTACTGCAAAACATTTTGTTTAGTCAGTTCATGTTTCGGGATTTATTATTGAATTTAAAATGTTATTGTCAGTTATTAAAATTCTTATACTATTGTTCTGCTGAGTAAAAGTATAATACCCCTATTTTATAGCTCGAGGTTATCTGAAATATCGTAATCGAGAAAATTCCGATCTCTTGACCTGTGAAATGAACTGGATATTATGGTAATAGCCTCTATAAGGTTAAATATTATGCTAATTTTGATTAATCATTTTCGTGTGCTCATTCATATTAGTAGCGTTGCGAGTAAGAATATTGTGAAAAAATTTTGGGGGCTATAAATTAAAATAAGAAACAATATTTCGTTGCTGCTTGTTCTTCTTCAGTAGCATGTAAAAAGCTCGTGAGTTGTTCTCTTATTTTCGTCACTGGTAGAATAATTTACTATTTTACGTTTGAATCTAGAATAATAATTTGTCCACTGTCGAAAGCAAGCGCGCTTAAATCGAGTTTGGGATATGTATCATTTTATTTTAAATCTATAGCAATTTTAAGTAATTTCTCTCCTTTACACTGGTTGATATATTGCAACATTATATATTTGTTTAAAAATTGTACATAAACGTTAAAAACGTTTAACAAATGATTCGGTCATTTAACCATTAAAAATAAGAAATGAGGGTTAAATGACAAATAAAAGCAGCTAAACTGCCACGTCACATTTACGTGAAAAGTTCTTCGATATATATGTTTTACGTGTTATTAAAATAAAGTGCAAATGTAAGAGTTCTTGTATAAAAATAAAACCATTAATCTCTTTTATATTAACTGAAACGTCGACCACCACGTTATGAATAGCAATGAGGATATAGTTAACACCAAATTTACTATTCATACAGAAAAGGACGAGCAGTGAAAACAAAATTTGAACAACGAATATCACGCTTTGAAGTTTTAATGAACTTTTTTAATAATTGAACCAGAATAGATGTTACAAAGTTTTCTCTGATATAGAAGCGCTACTTGACATTGCATTTTTTATCTTTTTAAAATTGTTTATACTTTAATGTTAATAATGTTTGCACTACTGTTAATAAAATTAACTAATTAAATAATACTGTAACTACTGCATTATAATGTTTGGGGGATTTACAACTCAACCCTCCTCTAGCTGTTATAGACTAAGGGTATGGACACAACGGGAACCATCGACCCTAGACCATAGCATAATACCCACGACCTTTGCTCTGACCCTCGCTCCGACCCACGCGCACCCGTGGTCACATCGAGGCTTGGAGCATCGCACTTTTACGCCAGTTAAAGCGTGAACGATCGTCTAAAAACATAGATTTGTCGATATCCTCTTCTTCGGACGAGGAAAATATTATTTTAAATTCAAGTGCTAAAACGTGGTACCTTCATAATCTCAAAAGACGAAAGTGCATCCTTTAAACAAAAAACGTAGGTATGTTGTATGGAGAATTTCATCATCTATATATGGATTTAAGAAAAGATCCGGATCTTTTTTTGACTGCATGAGAATAAAAGAAACTTTTGATTATATTTTAAAAGAGTACCCTGGTCGAGGGTCAAAAAAATACTAAGCTCAGTTTTGACCCTGGCACCAAGTATCAGACCTTAGCTCCAACCTTTGCGCGGAGCGATGGTCGGTGCTCCGATGTGGCCGCACAATAAGGTAGATGCGGGTAATAAAGCCTTAGTATAAAAAGTACAAATTTAAATGTTTTATTTAGCTCAAGAAAACAGTTGTAGGTAGCTAACACTCGTAGCATGCAGCTTTAAAAGTTTATTGTCATCCATAACTGACAAAATCAGAATATCCAAACTTTTACACGAATAACAGCCACATAAACTTGTTTTTTAGAAATAATTTTTTCCCAGATTTAATGATTGTTTGTTGTCGCAACTAAAAAATAAAAAATATATTTTTCAAAAAACTTAAACCGCCTTTAACAAAATAAACTAAAAAGCAAAAAGTTAAATATTTAGTTTTTAAAACAATAAAGGCATCTATAGGCACCTGGCTTCGTCCTTGAAGACAGAACCAATATCAAATTTATATCTTTGTAAAATATTTGAGAAATTTTATCCTTTTAAATTTTTTTTTGTGTACTTTAATTAAAATATGAATTTATAATCATTTGCGTTACAGCTCCTGTACAGCCTGGGCCTGTACTTCCAATTGCCTTCATAGTTGACGGTCTTAGCCCAAGTTTCTTCATCTCCTTACTCCCATTCTTCTAAAGTCCTGTTCCACACTATCTATCCACCTCAGTTTGGGCCGCATCTTTAGCCGTCTGCCACCTGGCTTTTCTCTATAGACCTTTGTGAGTGCTTTCTCTTCCGGCATTCTTTCCACATGATCAAGCCATCTCAATCTTGCCAGCTGGATTTAGACCAGGGCGTCTGGCCTATGCCATTTTTTTTTATTCTTTACCTGTCCTTCTCACCCACTGGTCCATACATTCGTCGAAGGGTTATCCTTTCGCCACGCCTCAGGATCTCAATATCTCGGGCTGTTAGAATCCATGTCTCAGCTCCTTACAAAACCACTAGACGTATTATATACTGTAAATTAATTATACCATCTTTTTTTATTTATTGAAACATTATAACCCTTATAATAAAAAAAATGTCAACAATTTGAAACATTGTTAGTATCTTTTTAATGAGCAACAACACTTTAATTCTTAAACCAAAACTTTTTTCATATTTAAAGAGTGAAGAACCAATGGTAATCTATGAGCTCTAAAGCAAATTTCAACCATACATCTTCGTTACTTTTTATGCTAAAATATTAAAATAAACAATAAAAATAGTTTTAAACGACCTTTAAATTTGTATTCTGTTATGTTTTAGTTATTAATTAACACCAAAATTAGGTGAATCGTAAGTGAAATACAAAAATTTTAATCCTAATAAATTTACCATTGGTCTAATGCAGGATTTTACTAAAAATTAAGAATCTGATTCTTTTACTATCGTATCTAAGTACCTACATTTTTTGCAAAGGACTTTTACCAGTGCGCGTTTTCAGCTTTTTGACCTAAAATGTTTTAGCCTCAAGGAAACAACAAAAAATAGTTTTTTTTTTGATTTTTTAAACCTTAGTGTGCAGCTTTTGTGTCTGAAGTACATTTTTACCAACAAACAAAATTTTGAATCAATCAACTCAATTATAAAAAATTTAGATATATAAATTTTCAGTATAGCAGCAAATAGTGAAATTTACATTGTTTGTACTATCTATTACTTAATGTATATCAAGGTGTCAAAGTGTACAAGAATAAGCTTTTAGGCACATATGATGACTTTAAATGTCTATATAAAGTAAGTATATATGCATTAGTATAAATGACAACTTTTAAGTTAATTAATTATTAACATGACAATTCAAGTTATAAATTGTATTTTATTTCTACGTTTGGCTATTGCAAAAAATATATTTCTATTATTATTGGCTATTTAGATCACGACTGTAGAGAAAAATAAAAGTGGCAAATGAGTAGACTAAATGAAGAGAGAAAAACAAAACGAAATAAACGAAGCGTTTAATTAGTGACAGGTAAACAGTGAATGTAAATGATGACGTAAAAGTTTCGGCACCACAAAGGACACGTTAACTTTAAATAAAGTCTGATTTATATTCGCCTCTTGTTGTAATTCATTCCCGTAATTGCAAAAGTTGACGCCTTACTGAATCTCCGGATTCCGTCTCATTTCATCTCAATTTCTTTGTCACGATCCTCATTTTTTGGTGTTTTTAACAGTGTCGGATCCAATTTGTAAAACATAATATAAATATAATTCAGTTTAATAAAAGTTATTTGGACAAATATAAGTATGAATCTAAATTACTTTACTGTGACTGACATAAAAAGCGGAATTTGGATCTGAAACACTCTGTTTCTGGATACAGAAAGCACCATTTATATACAAAAAACGAGATGCGGCACTCCAGGAATGACTGGCAATAAAGCATAGTTAGTTTTCCAAACTTTCAGAAATATGATTTAAACGAATTCCCATATAAAAAACATGCCATCATTTGCAATCACTTGCCATTACTTGCTATCCCTTGTGATCACTTCCAATCAGTTGCGATTACTTGCAATTACATGTAATCACTTGGAATCACTTGTGATCACTTGCATTTCTTATGAATACTTATAACAACTTAAATAGTTACAAAATCAATGACTGCTCGATTTTTTCACAGATTCACAGATCGCAGTGCGTAATGATAACGTCACATATCTATGCTATAATTTTACGCTTTATTGACTTAAACACTATACACATAAATCGTTACAGTTTTGTGGTAAGAAAATCTTTGGGTATCCTCTTAATTGAAAAACCCTTGGTATATATCATAAATACCTTAAAGAAAACCTAAAATAGACCTACACAGAAGACAAAAAAAAAACTAGTGTGGCAGTCAGTGGGACTGCCGGCAGAAGTTAAACTTCTATGCACGCGCATGGATTCATAAATTTGTATGCGAATGATTTAGCAAAAACATTATATGATATTCGTGGTAAGCGACCCCAAAAACCTCCCAGTATCGTGTGTACACTCTTTTTGTAACGGATTTGCATAAAATTCCTAAAGACGAGGTCCGTCTTAAGCACCAGGTGTTTCGAAGACCATCGCCTTTAGCGACTCAAAAAACCGCCGAGTACAAAGTGTGCACTGATTTCGTACAGAATTTACATAAAACCCCAGGAGAAGAGGTAAACACCCTAGGCACCAAGTGACGCGGAGACTTTCGGCATCATGTTATTCGTGTTCAGCGACTCCAAAAACCCCGAGTATATAAATTAAACCCATTTTCAGCAATACGTACCGAGTTGTAAGTGTTCTCTCTATTGTCTGTTCGGAATGTACTTTTCGAATGCAGAAATGCAATTTTCCATTTTTACATTATAAAAAATAGCGACAAATTTCCTGATAGTCTAACCAATCCAGTGCAAAAAAAAAAATTCCGATCCATCTTACGTTACAAAATTCGGAGGTTTTAGTGCTTTATTTCATCGACTATTCGTAAAAACTCTGTTTATGTAGCCAACAACCTTAAAAGCATAGAGCAGAATATACTTCAACCATATGACGATATTTTAGACTACAATACAATACTTATTACTAAATATTATTATTAATATAAAATGCTAAACTTTATATGTATACTAACGTGACAGAATTATAAAATAATCTGTCAAATAATCATGTGGTCTGTCACTATGATATTCATACATTAGTTTAGACTGTTTTTTGTATATCTATTCCTTTTCAATGTACTGAATGTTGAAACGGTATTCAAAGGACTTATAGTTATGACTAATAGCATGTGGCAAATATTTCATCTTTGTTTTTACCGACCAATATACCTTATACGTGTCTCTGTCTCTCTCTTACTCACACCATTACATATGTAATGATTTTTCCCATTTAACTCTACACAAATTTTATCCACCGAGTGCACGAATAGAAGTATAACTGCAAAAATACAACCATTTTATTAAAACTGATACTTGGATCGAGAAAATATAAATTACCTGCAAAAATTTAACCAACGAAATTATTCTTCTTCTCTAGACAATAATTGTAAATAATCGCTTATGATAAAAGTTTTTTAATTTCGTAAGTAACATTTATACAGTTTTTCGTTCCTGTAATAAAATCTAAAAACGCCAATGTTGTCCGGCTTTGCAAAACTTTTTAGGACTGCAGTAAAAAAGTTCATCCTTTAGGGAACGCGGAGCTACGAATAAAGCATGATTTCTCGTCTTTAGTTTTCCGGAGAAGACAAAGGTTTTGAGAGATTCCTTTAATTCCATTTAGTTTGTGTAGGTTTCTCTGCTAAAAATCTATCCGATTTCAATAAAACTATGAGCGGAAGAGTTTACTTTTCTAGCACTTATTAAATTACGTTTACCTTTACTCTATTGGTAAATAAAATTAAAGTTGGATTATTTATACCGTGTTTTTTTAAATTAAACATAATAAGACTTTCATAACATTTTGCACTTATGTAGAGATTTTACATAATTTTTTGTTTATCTAATATTTCAATTAAGCTCAGGTCGAACAGATATTGAGAGAGACCGAATCTTTTTTTAAAGAAACGTAATTGAGACAATCGGTGTAGGAGCTGAGGTATAATATGAACGATAAAAGAAGTACAGATAGCAAATTAAAAAAAAATTGTCAAAAAAGATTTTTCTAAATAACTATTGAAGTAGTGTTCTTCTGTACAAAGCTTAAACCTATTAACAGTTAAAATATTAAGAAGTTTGTAACAATCTATCTGATTGTTTTGTATTTAGAATTATTTCACCAGACTATGATTACCGTGCCTATATTGGTGAGATTAGGTACTTAATTTAATAATTGTTTTTCAAAAATATGCCGTTAGTAAAATTATCGACTATTTCGTCGTGATTAGTAATTCTCGTCCCAGTACGAGTTAGTACCTACATTAAACAATCTGGTTTCTTTTTAATTAAACCGCTTCTAAATACATGTAAGTCGATTTTTTTTTATTAGCGATGTTCTCGTAAGTATAGACCTAAATACAAATGTACCGAGAACATCTATTGGGGCAAAAGAGACAATTTATTAATTTGGGATTTAAAAGCCTGTAAGTTAGGACAAGTGAGGAAGACGTGGGAAGGTAAGGAGTTCCACAATCTGGAGCCCCTGGGGACGAAGGAACGATCGAATCGATCGGTTCTCGATGTCGGGCATTGAACAGTATAAGGGTGCTTAAAGTTGGCATGTCGCGTTGCTCTGGCTGGTCTGGCAAGTGGAGGCATTATAGAGCGGAGTTCTTCTGAGCAAAATCCGTTTATGTATCGGTAAAACAAGGAAAGATCAGCCACTGCTCGTCGGTGTGATAATGGGGCTAGGTTTTTGGTGATACTGGTGTCGTTTATTACTTTATTTATTGTAAGTATCTTTAAATGGAATGATATTTTATTAATACTAACCTAAATTAAGTAGTTTTACTTTAGCCAAACATAAGTTTATTTTTGTTACCATAAAAGTCAGGAACTGTTTTTATACGTGCTTTAAAGATTAATTTACTCTCAATAAAACAGAAAAATCCGATGGGACTAGAAATTGATTCTACCTTGTAATTGTAAATTCGTTAAGGGTTTGATTTTTGATTATTACTTTCTATTAAGGGTTTATCCAAATTTATTTGAAGAAGATCACCCAAATTACTAAACTACATCTAGATTAGATAAGTTCCAGCCATTTCGTGAAGGAAACGAAAAAGAATTTTAATCCCGAATTGGACCCGACTTCTGGAAATTTGAAGAAAAATCATCCCTAAACAGTAGATACCGATACATATGAGTCAATTCGAGGGTTCACCAAAACTTTCATTAATGAGATAAGAGAAAAATTAATTTTTGATATAGTATTCATTTTAATATTTTTATTTAGGTATTTAATTGTCTTTTTTAAAATCACGAAATTAGTAATAAATCATTTAAAACGTGTGTCCCCGGACTATAATTTGTGAAGTTTGTGGTTTGGCGTTCTTAATTTCATTTTTGGGGGAGACTGGTAATACTATACCTGTAAAAAGGTGACCCACGACTTAGTGAGTTAGCTAGGCAAATAACCCCTCTTTAGCACGTTTTTAATATTTATAAAAATATGGAAATACATATGCCAAATGATTTAAACCAAAAAAATATAAAAATAACTAAAACGATTAAAGAATAAAACTTTTTTATAAACAGCAAATGCAAATTTTACCTCGATATGCAATTGCATGTCGCTGACGTCATCGTGACGTCAATGCGAGATTCGAATGAATGCTAGTTGCCATGTTTAACTTACAAAAACTTACTGTCTTTGTCTTATTAACGCGCAAAAGAAACAGATACTTTTAAGAAAATGGCAACACTGGAGAACATAATGAACTACGCTAGCACCGCTTGCCATTTGTCTTAAAAGTATCTGTATTGCGCGTGAATAAGACAAAAATAGTAAGTCTTTCGAAGTTAAACCTGGCAACTACGATTCATTTAAACCTCGCATTGGTTCCACTTGCATATACGTCACAATGACGCCAGTGACATGCAATTACCTATTAAGGTATAATACACACATACATCTAAGAAATTAAATAGTAACTGTTTTAAATGACTAAATATTCCTGAAAAAGGAAATTAGGAAGACCTAGATCCAGCTGAAGGATATATCAGATGATGTTCAATGTAACAGGCTATAAAGCTCATTTTGGAGGCCTGTTGCTCTTTAAAAAAATTACTTAATTACTAATTTGTAACCAAATTAATTTTAAGGGTTATATTTGAAAAAAAAGATGGACTTAAATCATCTTAAAACTACACTTTTAATATACCAAATCTTAATTATCAAAGTACATACATTATCATTTTTATAAAACTTACTGCTTAAATATTTATACAGAACTGCTATGTATGTATAGACACTCGAAACTCCAGTTATAACTTTTTTTCATAATGTTGTTATAATCAAAATTCTCGGCAAGCTGCAACACGGGCCGTGCTGGCGGTGGCTTGATCAAATTAAAACAGTGAATGCATAATTAAGGACGCTACTAAATGCGCTGATAAAAACAAAACGATAACATTTGTTAAGTCCACTCTAGTGTGTACTTATGCTGGCTTAAAACCAGAAATTGAGTCTCACAACTGAAGCAATAATGAAGTTGTTCTCGGGAATCCCATGCACTGCGCCAATTTGAATTTTATTTCGCGAGGAAGAGAGTGTATTTATTTAAATTGGTAATTTGGTTTGCGTAACACTTGTGTTTGTTGGTATTTCGTTTTCTGTAGATTCTGTTTACATTGGGATTGAGAATATTTTCGACTGTTAATAAGGTTTGCTAAACCAGGCGCAACCGCTTGGCTAAGCGGTTTTTAAAATTAAACGAATTCAGTTCAAACGCTACTTAAAAATAATTTGTTATATATTGTTTTGGTCTGCTTACCAAGGCGGTTTAATTTTTTCTTTCATACAAAAAAAAAACCAAATTTATTCGTGTGTAATGTAAATGCAAATGTAATAAGAAAAGCTGTTTGTATACTGTACAAAATGTCTAAAAAATTGTGTTTCTTTTAAATTGGTCTAAGAAAACAACGTGACGGATGATAAAAATTATATACACTGGCACTGTTCTAATAGTCTTAAAACAGACGATTACAGTAAAACAAGAATTAATTTAATTCGTAGAACAATATTGAGTTTAGAAAATTTAGTTTGTTCATAAACACCATATAAATATTTTGCATTTAACTAGTGGAGTTGATTTACTCCCGGCATCTATATAAGGTAAGCGAGAGGTATATTGTTTTGTTTTGTATGCATAACAGGAAGACTAAGTCTCTGAGGATTTTGTTGTTTTTGTCAACTTCGATATTGAAGTTCGCAAATAAGTGTCGTCGTAGTCTTCGTCTTGACTTTAGTTTTGTCGATTATTTTATGTAAATAGTTTTGATTACTTTTTTTACAGTATATTGTGAAGATAGCTAGGTTACCTTTAAAGGAAAATTGCGTTTATAGTTCATACAGGTTATCTAAGCTACTAAGAAAAAAACACTTAACACAATTTTATTAAGAAACACAAACAATAATATAAAACAATTAATTAATTGTAAATTAAACATGTGAGAACATAAAAAATGTCATTTTGTTAATTTAAGTAAAGATCAAGTGTTACACGTTTTTTAATAAAAAAACTTTAGTCCTTTCGTCCATGACGCGTCTTGTCATAGACACGTGTTATGCCCCATCTAGACTCTCGCGAGGCGCCTTCTAAAGGCTCTCGGCAAGAGTCTTGACAAGTGGAGGCTATCGGAGTGCTAGTCATCCACACTTTAAAAGATTACAGAACGCTAATCTAACATTGAATGTTAAGAAATGCCACTTGTTCCAGAGACAGGTCAACTATTTAGGACATAACGTAAGCAAGGATGGCGTTGCTGTTGACCCCGCTAAGATAGAAGTCATTCAGGAATGGCCAATCCCTATCGACAAACATCAGCTCCGGAGTTTCTTGGGTCTTTGTTCCTATTACCGACGATATGTGAAGAATTTTGGAGACATCGCCAAACCATTGACACGTTTGACAGAACAAGATAAGTCCTTCTGTTGGGATCAGGAATGTCGAAAGGCGTTTGAAATATTGAAGAAACAGCTTACGTCAGCACCTGTTGTTGCTTATCCACTTCCTGATGGTAAGCTTATTCTGGACACTGACGCCAGCAATGTGGGAATTGGAGCCGTCTTGTCACAGCTACAAGACGGTAAGGAAAGAGTGGTTGGTTACTTCAGCAAAACTTTATCGAAAGCTGAAAAGAACTACTGTGTAACTCGGAGGGAACTGTTAGCAGTTGTAAAATCCGTCGAACACTTTTATAAATATCTGTATGGCAGAAAATTCCTGATCAGAACAGACCATGCCAGTTTAAAGTGGCTACTTAGCTTTAGAAACCCAGAAGGACAGATAGCAAGATGGCTCGAAAAACTGCAGGAATATGATGTTGAAATCGAGCACAGACCTGGAACAAGACATCGTAATGCTGATGCACTTTCCGGAAGACCATGTCGACCTTATTGCCCCCATTGTACCCGTATGGAGCAGAACGAGGAAAACTTGCCTTAGTTAAGGTTGTGCCAGAAGACGAGAGCTCTATGCTGGAGAAGCAACAAGAAAACGATACCATTCTGAGAAAGATTTGAGAGTGGAAGAGAATGGACCGTCGTCCGTTGTGGAGAGAGATATCCTCATCCTCTCCTGCTTTAAAAGCATACTGGTCCCAATGGAACTCTTTAATTTTGGACGGAGGGCTCGTTAAAAGACTTGTAGAAAATTCCGAGGGCACAGAAACAAGGAATCAAATAGTGGTCCCAAGAAATGCTGTACCGGAAATTTTAAAACAGATGCATAATGATAGTTCTGGAGGACATCTGGGTATCACGAAAACGCTGCAAAAGATCCGAGATAGATTTTACTGGGTAAATTGCACTAATGATGTTAAAGATTGATGTCGTAAATGCACTACATGTGCTGCCAGTAACGGTCCGCACCGAAAACCGAAGACGGAAATGCAGCAATACCTGATTGGAAGTCCTTTTGAAAGAATCGCAGTAGATGTATTGGGGCCACTTCCACAGACCGATGTAGGAAACAAGTACATCTTTGTTGTAATGGACTACTTCACTAAATGGGTTGAAGCATATACAGTTCCCAATCAGGAAGCCACCACTTTAGCAGATATATTGGTTGAAGAATTCGTAAGCCGATTTGGGGTACCACTAGAATTACATTCAGACCAAGGAAGAAATTTTGAGAGCAAGCTGTTTCAAGAAGTTTGCCAAAGATTAGGCATCCACAAAACGAGAACCACAGCGATGCACCCTCAGTCTGATGGAATGGTGGAACGAATGAACCGGACTATAACCAACTATCTGTCAAAAGTGGTGTTAGTTTGTCAGAGGGATTGGGATCGACATATTCCACTATTTCTAATGGCAATTCGATCGGCCATCAACGAATCAACTGGCCAAACGCCTTCGAAGGTCCTGTTCGGTAGAGAAATGAGGCAACCATGTGACTTGGTGTTTGGTTGTAAACCTGGTAAAGAAATGGCACGTGAACAATATGTCGCCGACCTTTAGAATCGAATGGAGAATATACACAACCTGGTGCGTGGAAAACTACAATTATCTAGTGATCGGATGAAGAGGTACTATGACACACGGACAATGGAAAAGAGTTACCATGTTGGAGATTTAGTCTGGCTCTATAACCCCCGACGGCATCGAGGTATTTGTCCCTAATTACAAAAGAACTGGGAAGGTCCTTACACCATCAAGAAGAAGATTAACGATGTCATTTATCGGATCGTGAAAATTCCCAGAGGGAAACCCGTCGTGGTCCATCATGATCGTTTGGCGCCTTACCAGGGAAACCACAGTGGAGATGCGCAGCAACTCCAAGAAGATGGTTTGGCTGGCTCAAGGAGTGTGCGGGATTCCGATGTAGGAAATAACATTCCAGGAGGAATGAATCTAAGGAGGGGGCAGTGTAACGGAATAACCGTAAAGGAAGGGACCTTAATTTGAAAGATTGTTGTTGACAGTTGATTTTTAGAAGTTTCTAAAAATCAACTGACCATTTTAAATAATGTTTCTAGAAAATTCTAGAAACTTCTAATCACACTGACTAGATTAAATAATGTTGTATATATGGGGATGCATGGGCAGTTAGTTCAAGTTCAAGTATTCACAAGAGTTCATTGTATTGTCAAGTAGTTAGACGTTATCCAGCAGAGTTCAGTGTATCTTAACAATTTTGTAAATAAAATTGTGTAAAAAGCCCCCATAAGTGTTTCAATATATATATAACGTGAAGTCAATAGTGGAGTTGCAGTCAATGTTATGGCCAATGTAAGTAAAGAAAACTCTTTTATTTTTGTCAAGCTTTCGAATTTATTCAATTCTTTTTCAGGACATCTGTGGTGAAGAAAAATTTTGTATATAATAAAAAAATTTTTTTATAATGTTTTATATGTGATAACTTACTAAAACGTGAGGTTATGAAAGAAGCTGCGAATTCTGTTTGACAAAATTAAAGTAAATCATACTATTAAAATACATAAAAACATATACATTTAAAACTTATTATTTTGTTATTTTTAGTATGAAGGTTTGTTTGTAAATGATTGACTTTTAATATGTCTTCAATTTTTTTTTATATATGTATGTTTTTTTATGTATCTATGGTTTTTATTTTAACACAGTAGGAGAGCAAAACATTTTAATGATTAATTTATTTAGATTTTATTATTATATCAAGTAAATTAATTATTAAAATGTTTTGTTCCCCTACTGTGTTAAAATAAAAACCATAGATACATAAAAAAAAACATACATATATAAAAAAGAAATTGAAGACATATTAAAAGTCAATCATTTACAAACAAACCTTCATACTAAAAATAACAAAATAATAAGTTTTAAATGTATATGTTTTCATGTATTTTAATAGTATGATTTACTTTAATTTTGTCAAACAGAATTCGCAGCTTCTTTCATAACCTCACGTATTAGTAAGTTATCACATATAAAACATTATAAAAAAATTTTTTATTATATAAAAAATTTTTCTTTACCACAGATGTCCTGAAAAAAAATTGAATAAATTCGAAAGCTTGACAAAAATAAAAGAGTTTTCTTTATTTACATTGGCCATAACATTGACTGCAACTCCACTATTGACTTCACGTTATATTGAACCAGTCCACTATACCATTATTCATATTTCATAAAAATGGGGTTTTTTGAGAACATCCAATCAAGGTATGGACCTACTAATGTTGGTTTACTCAAAGAATGGACCAAAATTAACACCAAGCTGGCGAAGTTAAACAACAGACACATTTTCTTATTAAAATGCAGAAGACATGATGTATCACCTAAACATATCAAAAACAGCATAATTAATGTAAATAACTTATTACATCACAGAGGAGACAAAACAGGTAATAAAATACTAAATCTAAACACAAAACTTTAAAAACAAATAATAAATCTAGAAATTAGTTGTACTCTTTCTGATAAAAAATTTCTAGAAAACAAATTAGAAATCATAAAATCTAAATTATATCAAGTAATTCCTAATCAAATCCTAAAAGAATACAAACGAAGACAAGATATTAATTATAACACCAACTTTCATTAAATTAAAATTAATAATATACAAAAATTCAACAACTTAAAAATAGAACACTTTTCAAAAATTAAATTTTATGAAAAATGGTTCAAAAACTTGACCAACATTCAGTTCTCATTTAACATAAAAAAACTATTAGCATTAGGACCTAAATTTTGTCTCATTCCTAATATTAAGGATTTTAAACTTTCATCATTATTAGCAGATTTTGAACATTTAATACAGAGCTTTAATGATAACAGTAAAGATTTACTCAGATCAAAATCCACCAACATCATCACAAATTTCTTACATAAAACTAACAAAAACAATCATTTCTTAAATGATATTTTTGAGGAAGCTAGAACATTTATCAGAACAAATCCTGAAGTGTATATTCTTCGTAGTGACAAAGGCAACATAACTGTAGCAATGTACAAGGATGAATATTTTGAAAAAAGTCAATTGTTACTCAATGACGAAAATTATTACAAACAATTACCAGATAATCCTACATGTACATTTCAACAGAAAGCCAATAAATTAATAAGTGACTTAGAAAAACAATCACAACTTTCCTCAATAGAAGCAAAATCATTAAGAATATACAATTCAGTAGCTCCTAGATTTTATGCACTACCAAAAATACATAAACCCATTTTATCAATGAGCCCCATAGTGTCATCTATAGATTCCCCCAATAGTAAATTGGCTAGTTTTTTAACATCTATTTTATCTAAAAGTTATAATTTTAATAATAATTTTATAATAAGAGACTCTTTCCATTTTAGTAATTTCATTAACAACATTAGAATTCCTGACACAATGTAATAATTCCTGGGATTCGGTCAATATTTTATTAATTTTTTTTTTATTATTATTAACACTACATATGTTTCGGCAATTATGCCATTTTCAAGTGTTAAGGAAATAATTTAAACGGTCAGGAAATATATTTATTAATTCCTGACACATATATTCTAGTGAGTTTCGACGTTGTCTCCATGTACGCTAATATGCCAATTGAACTAATATTAAATTGCATTGAAAAACATTGGATTAACATTGAATCAAATTGCAAATTAAGCTTAACTAATTTGAAAAAAATTCTAATGTTCATTTTTGACTCTAATATCTGTAAATTTAATAACAACTTTTTCAAACAAATATTAGGCACACCAATGGGTAGTACTTTGTCCCCAATTCTTTGTAACTTTGTACTGGATGACTTGGTAGAAAGAAGTATTAATCAAATACCATTCAGAATTCCTTTTATCAAACGTTTTGTTGATGATTTAATACTTGCGATACCATTTAATAAAGTTGATCTTGTCCTAAAAATTTTTAATAACCAATGTAAACAACTGCAATTCACAGTAGAAAAAGAAATTAATAACAGTTTACCTTTCCTAGATTTAATCGTCCATCGCACACAAAATAACATCTTACAAACAGAATGGTACCGTAAACCAATATGCAGCAACAGGTTTATTAATTTTTATTCTGAACACCCTCATAAAACCAAGATTAACCTAATTCTAGGATTAAAAAACAGAGTTCTAAAATTATCACACCCAAATTTTAAAAACCAAGCTTTACTTAAATTAAAAGAAATACTGTTAAATAATTTATACCCTCTTGGATTATTAAATAAATTAATTTTTAGTACCACGTGCATTACAAGAATAAATAACAACAATAATTTCAATCAACAACAAGCATTTGACATTGAGAATGGTGTCTTGTCAAATGAAAATTTACAGCCAATTTTTGGTTCTTTACCTTATTTTCCTCAACTCACTCCTAAACTTTTAAAACTATTCAAAAATTATAAAAATTTCAAAATAGGCACTAAAAATATCAAAACTATTTCTAGATTATACACCAAAACTAAAGATCCGCTTAGTAATTTTGAAATTTTAAATGTAGTATATGAAATCACTTGCTCTAATTGTGAAAGAGTTTATATTGCAGAAACATGCAGAACTGTACACAGCAGGAACATCTCACATAAAAGTGATATTAGAAATAATAAATATAATGCTTGTGCACTAACAGAACATGCAATCAAAAATAATCATAGTTTTAAATTTGAAGAAACAAAAATTTTAGAAAGAGAAAGGAACCTTAAAAAAAGATTATTCTTAGAAATGACACACATTGATAAAAGGGAAACATGTATTAATAGAAAATCAGATATAGAAGGGCTGAGTAATATTTATTGTTACATTCTATCATTTCAAAAATAAATATAAAAATTTTTTCTTCACCACAGATGTCCTGAAAAAGAATTGAATAAATTCGAAAGCTTGACAAAAATAAAAGAGTTTTCTTTATTTACATTGGCCATAACATTGACTGCAACTCCACTATTGACTTCACGTTATATTGAACCAGTCACTATACCATTATTCATATATATATATATATATATATATATATATATATATATATATATATATATATATATATATAAATATATATATAATATATATATATATATAGAATATTTGTACCTTGTTATCTAGTTTTTTAGGTAATTTAGTCTTATAATCTCCATGTTGTTAATTATTATAGAGTAAAACTTGTAAAAAAGGAAAATTCCGTAAATAAATTAATAAATAAATAAAATTTATACATTCCATAAATTAAAACTATGGGTGTGATGTCACAGGTTAATTTAAGGTTTATTTAATTAAGTAACCACGTTTCCGAACAAACGATGCTCTTTCAATATAGTCTATGGCTATGACCAAGGAAAACGGCTTTCATTTTTATATATATAGATATATTTATATGTTATTAGATGTTGATTTAAATATTTTTTAGCGCAGATGGTACCTTATGGCAACATAAAAAAAACTCGAAGATAGGCAGTCATCATTTTATTGGAGGAAATAAATCTGAAGATCCTTGACATCCAGCATACTATCCGACAATTTTTCCATCAGGGTATAAACGTAAGGAGCCTTTAACTACTCCTTTAGATTGTTTTAATCGTTGGAAAAAAAGAAAATTAGAATTCGAGATTTTAACTAGTGCTAGTGGTGAACAAGAACCAGTTAATGAAGATGTTCAGCTAGAAACAAATAAATAAATGGAACAGTCAGTAAAAACAATAAATTAATTCAAGTGAAATCTTTTCAAGCGGCGATTGCAGTTTCGTCCGTAATCCCTTTATAGGAATAGACACAAGATAGGTACAGTAAAGTGGTACAGTGTCGAAATTACCGGTGGTCATTAAAGTTCGGTGGC
Organism: Altica lythri; assembly: GCA_964028335.1. Lineage (NCBI taxonomy): Eukaryota > Metazoa > Arthropoda > Insecta > Coleoptera > Chrysomelidae > Altica > Altica lythri. The sequence goes on along the minus strand of OZ034801.1, from coordinate 36,065,600 downwards.
GAATTTACCTGGAGAATTATCGTGTTAATGACACTTGATACATGGCAATATTCATTCCTTTTTCGGAGAAGTACTTACGGACGAACCTGTACATATTTAAAAATTCGTCCCGGACGAAACTGTATGCTGCCAGGTAGACCGGTGTCAGGGACTCCTAATTAAAGACGATTAGCCGGACGAAACTGTATCTACCCCTTTTCAAGATATAAGTGATGAATTTCGTTTTTCGTTCGACTTTGATCGTGGGTTAAATAATGTTTCAACTCAAGCAACAATATCATCGACTAAAAATTTAAAAGCTGCAGTAGTCACAAAAGATAAAAGTAGTGGACCTGACATACCAATTTCACTGTCAGGATTTCGAGAATATAGTTCAATAAAAAATGATACAACTTTTGACTGTAACTAGTGTAAGGCCAGAAGTATTTAAATTATTATTAGATATGTTACCACCGATTAAATTTAAAAAAATTAACCTTGAAAATGAATTGTTAATTTTCTTAATTTAAATTAAGACAGGTTTATAATTCTATTGCTACATTTTTGATGTAGATCCAATATGTGTTTCTCAAATTTTTCATGATGTACTGTCTATATTAGCACAAAAAACTGTCAATTATATTTTCTGGCCAAACAAGAAGGACATTCAAGAAAATATGCTACCATCATTTAAAATACATTACCCTAATTGTCGAGTAATAATAGACTATACAGAAATAAATTGCGAACAATCTAGTCTCGTGTTAGTACGAAATCACATGTTTTCTGATTATTAATCAGGATACACCATAACATTTTTATTGGGAATCACACATATTTCCAGAATCAAGGTCTACAACATCTTAGATAAAATTAACATCGATCTTTTACCATATATTAACAATATAGTTCACATGTGTTGTGTATTATTAAACTTACAAAAACCCATTTTTAAATCGACAGAAAAGTAACAATTAGACTGTACAGAAATAAAATGCGAACAATCTAGTCTCGTGTTAGTACGAAATCACATGTTTTCTGATTATTAATCAGGATACACCATAAAATTTTTATTGGGAATCACACATATTTCCAGAATCAAGGTCTACAACATCTTAGATAAAATTAACATTGATCTTTTACCATATATTAACAATATAGTTCACATGTGTTGTGTAGGTATTATTAAACTTACAAAAACCCATTTTTAAATCGACAGAAAAGTAACAATTATTTTCGAAATTTTTTATTTTTAAATCGTTATTTAACGATAGGAGAACATATTTTAATTATTTTGTTACAAACAGTACTTTTACTGACGAGCCACGCCAAGGACAGAAAGCCAAAAGAAAATACAATAAAATTTGTACAAAGCATGCAAAATCTTTAAAAGGCTTTTTAATACAATAATCGTAGACGCCACAAATAAAATAATGGAGTCTAGCATATGGAAGGTGATATTATGTACACAGATTGCAGATAATGTATTATATTATTAAATTGAACTTCAAAATATTTTGTTGTCTGGCAACTTGATAAATTGATATTGCTTTAGGACCAATTCACACAGAACGGACTTCGGGCAGAAACGAGGTGCAGACCTTGCCTTCCGCGTCTGTCCTATGTAAACAAATGGTACAAATTTCACAGAAGTAACATGTTGCGGGCGGTCGCCTTTCCGTCATCACCACGTCTCTTTGCCGTCTCTCCTGGGGTACAAAAAGGAGCACGCCAGTTCCTCACCACGTGTTTTCGTGTTTATCTTTAAAATCTGGACAAATTGTTTCTCTCCAATTAGTTGATTTCTTTTCTATGCCGTCCTTCATAAGCGGCAATATTTTATGAAAGCACTGCTGCAGCCACATTGGATAATCCCAATAGCTCCTTTTTTATTCACATTAGCCAAATACACCAATTCCATCAGGTTCGTCAGGTAACTGACGTCCTATCTCGTCACTGTCCCGCACCTGTGTATATTGAATACGCCACGGTTCCGCCACGTCCGTGCCATACTAAATCACGGTTTTCCATTTTTGCTTTCAACTATTTTAATATGAAACAATATTTATATAATAATAATATTTTAAAAACAATCCAGATATGACAAATAATTTTAGTCAGATTCCTCATTGATGCTCAAGCTTATTTTGTTATTCGATGTTCTGATACCGACATTGCAGCAATCATGCTGGGCAATATACCTCCTTTAAAACAAGATGATCCTCACGTGTGAATATTAACTGAAACTGGACATAAAGTAAGATATGTTGATATCACAGGATGTTTGCCAGGATTTCATGAAATTACTGGATGCCATTATTCTGCTTTTTTTAAAAGAGGTAAGCGAAGGCCATTTAATATATTGAAAAAAAAATGAAAAGTACCAAAAAGCATTTAATGAATTCGGTGATTTCAACGTATTTAGTGACTTGGAACTCGAGAAAAAAGTATTTAAGACAATACATTTGTGAAGTTTATAAAATCGCAAAAATATGTGACTTCAACTATTCCTGAATTCTTCATGGTTTCCGATGTGAATAAAGAGTTCCACGAAAAACTTGTCAAGAGCTTTGTTTCAAGCAACTTACTACCAAACAGAAGTGAGCTTTTGCAGCAATTTAAACGAGCTAATTACATCGCTAGCCATTTGAATAATGCTCATATGAAAGAGCCTACAATTTTCAGACCTAAAAATAATGGACTATTACCGAATTACTTATAGTCCATTCAGATAGAAGTGTCATCAAGTGGGCTGGGTACGTGTAAGATCATCTTTAACTTTATTACTAGATTCAATGGAAACAGAACTTTAGTTAGGGAATTATATGCCATTGCGATGTGTCAAAATGTTTATTAGCTTATAGCAATCTGATCACAAGCTGGCTAATATTGCGATTCAAATTTCACTAAACGTGGGTGCTGCCACTACAAATTTGAATTTTCCAGAGACTACTTGATGACACTTCTATTTGAATCAACTATACAAAAAATTATAACTATAGTCCATTTCACGGTTTTTGGCCGATGACAGAAATCATACTCGAAGTAAATTTAGAGTTACATCTCTCTCAGATACTGGCAAGTTAGAAATTTAAATGAGGACGTTTGTTTTTTAATACAACACTTACGTAACTGCATCTTGTTTCACCGGTAGATAAAAAGTATTCAATACGGAAGTCTTGACTTAATTCACATTCCTGGTATCTGTCATGTACGGCTCGTTGTTGAAGGGTTAAATTTAATAATTATTAATGTCACATTTTTGTAGATGTCAAACCACACTGATAGTTTCAGAAACTTACGACCTAATTTAGAAAAAAAAAAAGTCCGCCATTGGTAACTTGGATGACAGTTTAATCTTATTTCAGTGGTTTCTAATATCAAATCGACCAAAAACGATGAAATGGACTATATACATCATTCAAAGCTTATTTTTATTAAAGTAGGCCTTGTTAGGGTGATGAATTTCGCCCTGTATATTTAATCTTATTCTCAGTTGTAAATGCGCTGTTGTCACGTCCTCAATAAAATCATAGTGTTAGTGACAATAAATAAAATAAAAATTGTGTACTCCATTTCAGCGAAATCAAATCATTAAAAATTAGTACTTTCACAAAAAACGAAAATCGTCAATTTAAAAATATATATTTAGATATAATGAATGCATTTACAAAATAATAGTTCTTAATTAAATGAAAGCAAACAATAAAAACATTTACAAAAAAGTCTTCATTTGCAATTAGGAACAAATTTTCTATGTCTATATAACGGTATTATAAAATAAGTTTTACAACAAACATTTAAATTGGACCAGCTATAAATGAGAAAATACAAAATATTTCATTTTGTCGATAAGTATTACAGCAGATATATAATGAAGAATAATTTTTCGTGGAGCTTTCCAGGTAGTGCGGGATTATGACATACCAATTGGTTTCAGCTATTTTGATAAGTAGAACAAAGATAAATATTCCCACTAAATGTTAACCTTCAAATAATGGAAATTCGTTTCTAATATTTGTTGAATAGTTACAGTGAAATAATTCAGCAGAAAAGCAGATACACTAATGGTAAAATAAGCAAAGTAAAAAAAATGAAACATACAACATTAAAAAAACCATATAAACAACAACAATTGGAGTAACAGATTTGGTTAAAACTATTGTCACGTTCATCTATTTGTTATGTATTTTCAATTCACCTCCAGTATCAAAGGTAAAATGTTGTCAAGTGAACAGTTTTTCATGTAATAAGTCCAATCCGTCAAAACAGTTTCCTCTGTGTCTACAATTTTTTTTTTTTTTACATATCTGGTGTACACATTGTCTTAAAGCTTCTGTCCAAGTTTTGTCCGATTATAAAAATGCAAAATAGAGGTAATCGAAGTAAATCATGTCTACGTTAGTTTAATATTTCATCTATTACATATGTCTTATCGTTGCTTCTGTATTGTGTAAGTATAATTGTCTTTTTTTTTTCATTTTTTTATCAAATTCGATGTTATTGCTGCTTAACCATCTCTGTAATATCTATTTTGTTGCTGAAAATGTAGGTGGTCTGTTTTGTTGTACAGAATGAAATGAAGCATTATCCATGTTTACTACACATTTCTCTGGAAAATTAAATAAAGCAGGAATAAGTTAATTAACAATCCAGTTTTTGAAAATATCACCATTTATAGTTTTGTGATAGTCAATGTCAGTATTTGAAGAGTCTAATAACAAATCACATCCCTCTATTGACCCACCATTTGCTCCTGCGAGTAAAATTGTAAATCGCTTTTCTTCGGAATACACATGCAATGGATTACTTTTTAAATCAGATTACTGTTTCCATCGACGCGTTAGAGTACCATTTTTTTTATCCACGTCTATGTACACGAATCTGATGATTTCATTGCGCTTTTTTAATTTCATAAATTTCTGAAGGAAAGAGATTTTGCTATGTCTTCGCTCACTTAAAATTTGTCGCCAGTTCACGTTTTTAAGTTTATATATCATTAATTTTGTATAAATAAGTTAGTTTACCGTTTAAATCTCAGTTTTGTTTTGCGTCAGTCAAAAGTTTATCTGAAGTAAAATATTCGTTTTTATAATTGTACGTCCAAATCTGCCGCTGCAATTTTTTTTAAATGAAGTTCTTAAATGTATCTGCTTTATCTTTCTTCCTTTTATTTGCCGCTTCTTTACCATTAACTAAATCTTTTTTTAAGATTTTTCGTTTATATTTAACACTAACCATAAAAAAAAACACGAAATATTTAAAAAATGTATGAAATAAAAATTTAAATGATATTTAGATTAATGAATGAAATATCAGTAGTTAAACAAGGAGAGCACGGGCTATTTTTTTGAACATAACCTCACTTTTTTTTGAGTTGGCTGCTTGCGCTAAATGTCAAAGGCCATTCTTCTTTTTTCAAGTGGCCTCTGACATTTGGTGCAAACAGCCAATTCTTCTTTTTCAAGTGGCCTCTGACAGTTGACACATGCAGCCAAGTCTTCTTTTTCGAGTGGCCTCCAACGTTTGACACAAACAGCCAATTCTTCTTTTTCAAGTGGCCTCTGACAGTTAACACATGCAGCCAATTCTTCTTTTTTCGAGTGGCCTCTGACATTTGATGCAAACAGCCAATTCTTCTTTTTCAAGTGGCTTCTGACGTTTGACACAAACAGCCAATTCGTCTTTTTGAATTTTTCGCGCTTCACTGTAATCGTACCAACTTTACATGCCTCACATTATCTCAACTCACCCTAACTCACCCTACCACCCCTCATTATCAACCCCAGTGCCCAAATAGAACTTAGAATAATTTTGTATGAGAATAAGTGTAGAAAAAAAATTCTGTGTGATGTCTGTTGTGGTATTCGAACCCACAAAGTCATGTGTATAATGTTGACGCCTTAACCAACACGGCTATCATCTGACTTGAAAAATAAAGTTGAAATGTGTTAGATAAACAGCTCCGTCTACGGTTGTTGGTAAGTTAGCAAAGGCGTACTGTTGAGTTTTTAGATATTTAGCAGTGCCGTACCTAACAAAAAGAATAATAATAAACAAGTCTTATCGCAATAAAGATAACAGAGTACGGATTTCGTCACGTGACATCATTGTAAAGGGGTTGCTGTATAAGGTAAGATTAAGCGTCAAAAAGACTTTATTGATAGTGCCAAAAGGGCATTATAGCTATATCTCGTAAACGGCCGAACGGATTTTGACGTGTGACGTATCATTGTAAAGGGGTTGCTGTATAGGGTCAGATGAAGTGTTCAAATCTTCTTTTCGCTACCAACTTTACAGTGCTACCAACTTTTGCGTTAAATACAATTAAATTTAAAAAAAATTCTTTACAGAATTGAACCCGGGTCCCCCGTATGATAAACAAATACGTTAGCCACTACACCTGTGACGTAATCGACTGATGTGTTAGAGTGATAACAGACTTTGCTTTCGCTATTAATAATAAAACATATCATGGAAAATATTTAGTTTTAGAATGGCTTCAAGAGAATACAGTCAAAAACTTGAAGAGTTTTGTGAAAATATAAGAAAATTAAACCAACAAATTTCTGTCTACGAAGACCAAAAAGAAGTATTAAAAAAAATTGAAAATTTAAGTTTGTGGGACAAAGTTTTTGAAAAATATTTACCAACATCATCATCAACGCCCACAAGACGAATAAAACCATGGCCTTGTTAAAAACAAATTTTGTTGTTTTAACAGCAATATTAAATAACATGCTTTACGTTAACGTTCCGCAAAACGTTGCACATATTGGTGTGTGTTTAGACACAAACGGAACAAAACAAGAATGCAATACATGGCAAATGATGAGTCAGGTGTCAGTAAATGATGGAAAATTGCAGGTGTTTGCATTAAAATTAGTGGAATCGCCTCTTAACTACAAACTAAAATTAATCTTTAACGACAACTCTGAAGGAGTGGGGGAATGGCGATCAAATCTTCAAATCCCAATGCAACAATTAGAAATTACTATGGAGGATCCAATGCAACAGCAAATATGTCAAGTAGTTCAGATAACATGGGCAACGTTAGCAGGAGTTTGCTTGTTAATCATGAAAATTTTGGCGAAAGAAACCAAACGAAGAATGAAGCGATGAAATGTATTTTTAAATAATAATAATAATAACAATAAATATTTGTAAACTTTTAAAAGGTGTTTTAATAAAAAAAAAAACCTTAATTTTTGTTTTATAGCTTTATTTAGGTAATACAGTATAATACAACCAATTATACAAAGAAAGAATATTATTATATGCACACATAAATTTGCCGTTGGCGTGGTGAGGACATCCTGAATATACAGCTTCAAAATTTTTTGTTGCACAGGGTGTCCCATCATAATTTACAACATCATAAATTAATACATGGATTCCAAGTTCTTCGCATTTTGCTTTTAAAAAGTCAATTTTTTTATTTCCTCTAACATAAATCAAATCAACGTTGCCAAGTAGGTGTTTCTCCAAAATTACATTTACATCGGAATAATCTACATCTCCAGAATCGTATCGTATTCCATGTAAAAATTTTTCCAAATACCGCGTTGTTTTTTTGTCTTTGGCAGTCAACTCGTGGAATGGTTTAGGCGGTTTAAATAAAAAATTCGATTTTATACCACCAATCTGAATAGCGATTTCTTTTGGATAAAAAACTTTATCGATTATAAATCCTTGAATGTCGACTACTGCAATTCTCATGATGACGACGATGAAACTTCTTTGAAAGCTGAGCAAATACTAAATAGGTAGTAGTTTATATTATATTTTTAACTATTTCTGTTAGGGGGTAATGCTCCAATAAACAATCATGAATTATGATACAATATGCTTTAGTATTTTTAGGAAATCCTTTGTTGGCATCAATTTCCAGACGTACATCAACAGTCGATGATTTTATCGATTCTTCTTGCTTAGAACAATCAATAACAAACAAAGCACGATTTAGGAATGCTAGTACATCCATTAATGGTCGTTTCACTGATACTCTGTTGTAACTGGAATTGAATTCGCTGTAGTTGTAATGAGCAAGCGCAAAGTCGTTTTTTTCAAAATCAAGTTGCATTCTTTCATTGGGAAAATATTCACCATTCAATGCGAGTCTAAGACCTTGTAGATTTACGTGATCAAATAAAGACGGATCTGCAGTTTTAAGATTTCTCCTATTAGTTTGGAAAAATACAATAACATGTCGAGGTTTCTCTATTGCAGATGTCGTTTTAACAGCCCAAATTTCTTGTTTTGCTGCTGCAGTCAAAGATGGTAGCTCATGTAGTTCCCATTTTCTAAACGGAATTACGATTGGACGATCGCTTTGAATTGATCGCATCAATTGTTCTTTAACGAAATCATTTGGATAAATATGTTTAACTTTCAGTTCCATCGAATGAATCAGAATCTGTACGGTTGTAGAAGTAGTTACGTTACCGGTACCTGGTTTTTCTGTTACAATAACGCTATCGAGATCATTACGAGCTCGAACGAATCGAATCGTTTGTCGTCCACAAGTTACCATTGGGTAATCATTGAAACTGTTGAAGATGTGTTTAAGCGGCATCAGTAAACTAAATGATTTATCAGCAGCATTGAGAATAGAATTTGTGGGATAATTCCAACCGGCAATGGCGAGGTGACGAGAATCTTCTTCATTGTAACATGTTAAAGCTCTTACAGTGCTAACAATTCCAGGATCTCGAACTGTTTCTATCTCTCTTGCACTTTCGCTATACGTACACGAATCGAATAGAAATGCTCCAAAGTTTGGTGTCAAACTAACATCACCATTACCAGTTATATCCAATTTTCCTTTAATAGCCAACAACGTATCATGCATTGCAAAGAATGAGTCCACCTGATTTACACTAAATTCTACAATGTCGCTGCAGCTAAACGATTTGATGAACGGTGTGTAAGATCGGTATTCGGATTTTCTAATCGATTCATCCTGAGTCGGCTCTCGATAAATATCAAACATTGGATCTTGAATTGTTCGTATACGATTCATTATTATTATTATTGTTAATAACTTTGAAACCAAGAGCTTTCAAAAATAAAACGTTGTCTCTAGTCAGTTGTCGTCGCTGTCGTCCTACCGAACAGTTTAACGATTTGTTCAATACTGCAGGCTTCTGAAAATATGAAGGTGCTATATAGTTAAAAATTAATCCCATTCTTTCAACTCCAAACCCAATATACTTCTTTCACCTTGAAAATTTACAGGTCTTGAATTTTGATCCAATGCCAGTATAGTAATATTTGTAATCTCAGGTATATTAATCACCGGCAAATATGTGATATTTTTTGGAATTTCGTCGATAGCGTAACCAGGGTCTACGGATATACCAAACTCGTGGATAGTGTGAGTAGGTCTGTTGTTGTAGAAGGCTCCGGTGGTAATGTTTGTTTCGAAACGAATCGTTCGTACTTTAACAATTTCCACAGGTAGATCGGAACTATGTCTTACATTCGGTTCTAGAATCCTCTTTGAGAAACCCAACATTCTGCCTATACTGTCTTCGCGCTCGAAATTTATTGCATGTTGACTACTGAATATTTCACACTTGAGTGTATTATTGTTGGGTTTCAATGAAAAAACGTCTTCAATCTTTGCATTTGATGGTATATTTAGTAAATTTCTAATTGTCTCTTCAATATCGGAAATTTCATAGCAACCTGTATTTAACGTTATTTTCTGCAATTTAGTTTTATCGTTACAGTTTACAGTTGTCTACACCCATCGTAGGAAGTAGAAAACTGTAATAAAAGTCATACATACACGTCTTTGACAAATCAAGAATCGACATGCCAATGTACAATGGTTTATTAAATACCAGTTCGGTTTTATAAAGCTCTATCGCTACAAGGTTTTCGTCAAAGATTTTTCTCGAACTAAACCTAGGACTGCTTATCAAGTTCTTTGCTCCATATCGACCCTCCCAAGATCTTACGAGTTTTACAATTCGGTGTTTCCTTATATTCTCCATGGTTTTTCCGAAGACTGCATTGTTCATTAATTTATATAAATTCTTTTCAAAATCGTTGTTAGCAGCCGTTCGAAGAGTTGTATTTAAGTCAATATATTTTTTTAACCATGGGCTTTGTTGAAATTTCAACACTCTGTGAATCTTTTTCACGTTCAATCCATGTTTTATAGCCTGCTTTAAATTTCGATAATGTATTACGTATTTTTCTTTGTCATATAAAGTGGTCATAAGTTTTTGTATTTTCGATCCTTGGGGTTTTCGATGTTCTGGGCAAAACGGTAAATCGTTGTGTAGACCATGTAAATGCTGAGGGTATTCTATATCCACTTCGAGGATATATCCCTCATCAGCATCGTCTGGTATTTGAGTCACATCGATGTTTGTGTCAACCCAATTAAAATCCCCATATGGTAGAGGTTGACTCATTGCCCAACCATATAAATTGTTGACATCCAAGTACATTAAATATTTTTCAGATTCTTTTCGATTAAAATTTTGCATGTATCTGTTGTTTGCTTTAGCATATCTATTGCTGCATTGACTGATTCCTCCTCTTATACCTTTCTCTATAAACATGATTTGGTCTATATCTTTGAGTATTTCCAATTTAGATTTGGTATATTTTAACATTGCATCCCACGTATAACCGGGGAGCGTATAATACCAAGCAGGATCGAGACCATACGTTTTTCGACATTTTTCACGAAAACATTCAAACACAGATGCTAAAAGCAAGATATCTGTTTTCATGTACAGCATGCTATATTCTTTTAAATTTTTTATTTCAAATGATTGCCAAACCTTTTGTGCATGCGTGTATAAATCGTCAGTAATATTTTCATCTGTTAGTGTGCTATAAAATTTATCTTTGGATGGCAGTTCCGTATCGTCTAATTTTTCCATTGAATCAATGTATTCATAAGGAAACACCCCTTTTCTACTTAATAGTTCAAATTGTTCAGATGTTAAATTGGGAAATTGTGAACGTAGATAATGTAGATCTGATGGTTCTAGTAAAGCAGACAGTTTATCTAAGGAGGAATCTAAAAATCGCAGCGAGTCTATGAATCTAAACTTTACTTCGCTCTCGTCATTACTTAATGTACATGAAATGTATTTTTCTTTGTTTATAGGGAGCAAGCTTATACTACCTTTTTTGGATAAATCTCTAATTAAAAAATGTAAGTCGTATCCCGACAAGTTATGAAAGACTACAGGTACAACAAACTGTTTTCTAAAATTTAAGTTGCAATGCTCATGCGCAAACCCTCTAAAATCTCCAGAGAAATGACAATGGTCTCGTACGATAGTATCCTTCTCTTTGAAGGGGTGCTCGCATATATGACATGTTGTTGCATTAAGTAAATTAGGCTTGACAATCATTGGTTCAATATGTTTAATTTTGTCTTCAATAAATTTAGCCATCCTTGTCATTTCAGCAGCGAACCAATCCATGCAGTCTTCTCCACAATATTCAGAATAAAATGATAGCGAACTATCATAGGAGCAATTTAGATAATATCCTGCACTATATGCCTCATGTTTCTGAAACTTTCGTGTATGTTTCCCCAAGTTCTTGTTATGAGGACGTAGCACTGACTCAAAGTCTGCATAAATGACAAAAGGTGTAGTCTGCTTGTATACGTGGTTTTTAAACTCTACATGATCAAATGGTGGGTACGATATTTTGCAATTGTTCAGATCTTTGCAGTATTCATCATGATTGCTTAATTTTTCCTGACTACTAAAGTAATTTAAACATCGATCACAAATATATTTTTGCCCATTATGTTTGTTAACTTGACTTGATATTAGTCGAGATAAATCTTTGATTAAACAATAGTGATATTTAATATCTTCATTTTGCGTATCCATTGATGGAGCTTCATAATCATTTAATTTTGGAAAGTATTTGTTCTGAATAAGCAATAAATTTACATGTTTATTTAATTTTTCTTTTGTTAGTCGGGCAGGATAAATTGTGTAAACCGGTTTATCTTTCGCGGCATTTAATTCTAAAGCGTACACATTAATTGAAATATTATTTAATTTTTCAAATTTTGAAATAGCATTTAGGGGCATTGGCATGTCCAAACCTTGTGTTTTTAAAACTGCTGCATAGTGAGGATACGATTTTACCAAATCTACGTTTTTATTAACTGGATACAATGATGCTGTTACCGACCAGTAAAAACATGCTTCATCTAAATTTTTAATATTAATACATGCTTGCTTTTTTAGTATAGGATCAGGTAGCTTAATGTATGATGAAGCACCGTTACCTATCTCATATTTATTGATGTTAATTTCCAGTGAAATAATTTTGTTTAAAGCCCATCCAGACTGTTTAAGTTGAAATTCCGATAATTTACTCATTACTTTATCAACAATTTTTTCATTAAATAACAATGCAAGATCCGTACCTGCATCTATTACTGCGTTTTTTGTGTTAAAATATTTAAACTCCAAAATGTCTTCGATTTCCTTAGATTTTTTAATAAATTCCCCGCAAAATGTTGTATTTACTTTAATCATATTAAATTTTTCAAACTGTTAGCTATTCTACTCTTAAATAGCTTAAACGCATCACCAAAAAAACTATTAAGGTCTTTATGTTTTAAATTAACGACAACAGCAGTCCTAATTCTTGAATGAAAAGCAGATTCTAAATCGACCCATTTTACCCCTAATTTTTCAGTTAGCCCCGATCCCTGTTTAGATAAATGAACAATTTTTTCTTTGATTGATTTTAAATGTCCCAAATTTTTTTGTAAATTTCTACGTGTCCCAATATCCAAATTTCCCCTCCGAATATCTGTATTAAGACTGCTGATATGTCGTTTAATTTTTTTTATTAATTTGTTAGCTTCTCTGTGTGAAAAGTTGGTGATTAACGCTTTGTATGCTTGATAAATATTGTCAACAATAGCATTAGACCTATCGCTATTCATAATTGCAAATAAAAATTCTTATCTTTGTGGGTATGTAACAGAAGATCTCTTGCACTTGAAACTGAACTGGATGTCAAGAGAGCTCTTGCACTTGAACCAATTGTTTTCCACCAAAAATTTGCTCTGAATCGGTTTAATCAACTCACAATAAAATTTACCTAAAAATTAAATAAACTTAACTGAAGAAAAATGAAATTACATAATCTCAAAAATAAAATTAATAAAATTAAATCAACTCAAAAATAAAATTAATACAAATAAAATCATGAAAAATAAAATTAAATCAACTCAAAAATAAAATTACATAAGCAAATAATTAAATAAACTCAAAAATAAAATTAAATAAAATAAAAATTCTTACCTTTATGAGTATGTAACAGAAGAGCTCTTGCACTGAACTGGATGTCAAGAGAGCTCTTGCACTTGCAACTGAACTGGATGTCAAGAGAGCTCTTGCACTTGAAACAATTGTTTTCCACCAAAAATTTGCTCTAAATCGGTTTAATCAACTCACAATAAAAATTCACCTAAAAATTAAATAAACTTAACTGAAGAAAAATGAAATTACATAATCTCAAAAATAAAATTAATAAAATTAAATCAACTCAAAAATAAAATTAATACAAATAAAATCATGAAAAATAAAATTAAATCAACTCAAAAATAAAATTACATAAACAAATAATTAAATAAACTTAACTAAAGAAAAATTAAATTACATAATCTCAAAAATAAAATTAAAAAAATTAAATCAAGTCAAAAATAAAATTAATACAAATAAATCATAAAAAATAAACTTAACTGAAGAAAAATGAAATTACATAATCTCAAAAATATAATTAATAAAATTAAATCAACTCAAAAATAAAATTAATACAAATAAATCATGAAAAATAAACTTAACTGAAGAAAAATAAAATTAAATCAACTCAAAAATAAAATTACATAAACAAATAATTAAATAAACTCAAAAATAAAATTAAATAAAATAAAAATTCTTACCTTTATGAGTATGTAACAGAAGATCTCTTGCACTTGAAACTGAACTGGATGTCAAGAGAGCACAAGAATAATGAAGAAATTACCTCCAGACCACTCTTTAAATATGTACGTTTTAGCCGAAACACATAGGCGTCGATAAAAATTAATACCTAATTGTCGCGTTTACAATATATTCTCTATGTTGTTTTTTATATTTACTAATCATATTATGTGACGCTACTGTCTAAAAATTCCTTTATGCATCGGGATGACTCATAGCTTCCTGATAAATAATTGCATTAATTAGGTCATCATTTTTATGTATATTATATAAAACCGCTTAGTTGCATTTCTTATCTTTTATTGTTTATTCATTAATATGATGTCATTTTATAATCACTGCAGGTGGAGCATAATTCAGCGATTAAGCAGAAATGTGAAACCTATAAAATAATAAGGACATTTTCTAAGAATAATAATATAATTGTTTCACATTGCGGTCCAACTCTAGCGCCAAGGTCACGCGCTTTTAACATTTAATTTAAAAAATATTTTCTTTATTGCGATAAGACTTGTTTATTATTATTCTTTTTGTTAGGTACGGCACTGCTAAATATCTAAAAACTCAACAGTACGCCTCTGCTAACTTACCAACAACCGTAGACGGAGCTGTTTATCTAACACATTTCAACTTTATTTTTCAAGTCAGATGATAGCCGTGTTGGTTAAGGCGTCAACATTATACACATGACTTTGTGGGTTCGAATACCACAACAGACATCACACAGAATTTTTTTTCTACACTTATTCTCATACAAAATTATTCTAAGTTCTATTTGGGCACTGGGGTTGATAATGAGGGGTGGTAGGGTGAGTTAGGGTGAGTTGAGATAATGTGAGGCATGTAAAGTTGGTACGATTACAGTGAAGCGCGAAAAATTCAAAAAGACGAATTGGCTGTTTGTGTCAAACGTCAGAGGCCACTTAAAAAAGAAGAATTGGCTGTTTGCACCAAATGTCAGAGGCCACTCGAAAAAAGAAGAATTGGCTGTTTGTGTCAAACGTCAGAGGCCACTTGAAAAAGAAGAATTGGCTGTTTGTGTCAAACGTTGGAGGCCACTCGAAAAAGAAGACTTGGCTGCATGTGTCAACTGTCAGAGGCCACTTGAAGAAGAAGAATTGGCTGTTTGCACCAAATGTCAGAGGCCACTTGAAAAAAGAAGAACGGCCTTTGACATTTAGCGCAAGCAGCCAACTCAAAAAAAAGTGAGGTTATGTTCAAAAAAATAGCCCGTGCTCTCCTTGTTTAACTACTAATATCGATTCGTCCATGTCCTATCAAATTACATTTTAATTATCATTATGCATCATTGTTATTAAAGAAATTAATGAAAATATTTTATTCTGAAACATTTTTAACTTTTACTATAGTGTGTAATCTGGCAACATTGTAAAATAATGACTGACAGAAGAAATATGAGGTTAGGTATGCTTAATAAATTATAAGTAGTTTGAATGTAATGAGAATGTAAAAGTGTATTTAATGTAACAAATAACTTCATATACAACTACTAATGAAATTAAAAATGTTTGGAACTATTTGCTGATGAAAATATTGGAATAATCTTGTAAACAAACACAATTAGTACTTACATTAAAAACCTAAGAGATCTTATATAAATCCCTCTTCTGAAACTTTCTGGTCTTTTCTAAACATGTAATATCATCTTTGTATTCATTTTTTTGTCTCTACACATTTTTTTTTCGGCATATTATTTTTTTTTTAATGCATTTAACCATTATATTTATGATATTTGTCAGTTTCTGACTTTTAAACGCCAACATGACAAAAACCAATACCAACGTGAATAAATAATTATGTTTCTTTACAGCAGAAGATACAAAAGATGAAGATAATGAAGATATTTCATACCAACATTGGATTGATGATGAATTATCAAATATCAATGATGATGAATGATGACAATGAATATTAAAAAAAAAAATAAAAATAAAATGTACTATCAATAAATCTATTGTATTTTGTTTACAAATAACAAAATTTAAATAAATAAACTACCATTTTCTCAAATTGATTACCTACTGTTAAAATAATAGATTTCCCAAGTACATCTAATGAAAAACATTTTTCTAACTCAACAAAGTTTTTTTTATTATTTTCATTATTTGAAATGTATATATTTTTAATTATGCGTTTATTATTGATATCATTCATTTTACTTAATTATAACTGATCCATTACATTATTAATAACAAATTTTACAGAACTATGCTATAAAACCGTCTAACAATCACGATCGCGTTCATTCACACATAAAGCCTTTATATGTGTCTAGGTCTCTCTGAGTGGTCTGGCTGCTTGCAAAAATTATTGAATTAAGTTTCCTAAGTACGGTATGCGCCAAAACAAAGGACACTGAAATCAGGAAGCTTGTGAAATATAATCGCGTCATATGAAACAAGTGACAATAGTTGTCATAGTATTTTTAAACATTGTTTATTCTAACAAACTGTCAAAAAGATTCGAAATGGTGCTTACAACGCAAGAAAAAATATTTATTATTGAGTATTATTTTCGCTCATACGGGAATGGACGATCAAACGGAACTAGTTTGTTAATGGTTGCCAATCAATTTCGGAAAGAGTTTTAGAAGCCTGCACCGACTAATAAGGACTTGTTAAGAGTCGTTGCAAAATTTCGACGAACAGGAAGCGTTCTAACTCAACGCAAAAGCTGTGCTGGTCGTCCAGTTACCGTGACAACAAATGCGAATCAAGGAAGGCTATTTCAACAGGTGTTAGAATCACCAAAAAGAAGTCTCCGCAGAACATCTCTAAACATAAATTTGAGTGAAACGTCTACCCGAAGAATGTTTAAGAAGATTGGTGGTTTTCCCTATAAAATACAGATTGGGCAACAATTGACGAGAAATCAAGAGTTGTTTATTGTGCTTCAGTCTTGGCAATGATTTATGAACAACCCCTATTTTTTTCTAATGTGTGGTTTACAGACTAATGTCACATCCATCTGAATGGATTTATCAATCGACAGACAAATGGTTTTTTTGGTTTGGAACGACCAGACATAATCGTAGAGAAACCTTTTCATAGTGACCGTGTAACGATTTGGTGCGCAGTGTCAGGTAATGGATTATTGGGCCCTTATTTCGTGGAAGACGAGCGTAGAAGACCCGTTACACTAAATCAAGTGCGATATAGAGAACAAATTTTGACACAATTTTTTATTGATTTTAGATAATTCTGTCTTGCCAGAAACATACAGTTGAATATCCAATGGTTCCAACAGGATGAGTCTACTTGTCATACCACAGCAGCATTCTTAAATCTGATTCGAGAAAATTATGAAGACCGCGTAGTTTCCCGTAACACGAATTTTCATTACCCCTCATTCACCTGATCTAACAACTCCTGATGCTTACGTACGGGGTATGCTGAAATAAACCATTTTTACAGAAAACCCACCGGCAACTATTGATAAACTCCGTGAAAAAATTTTGACCTTTTTCAGAAGAATGCAGCAGGCTATTTTTAATAACATGCTAAGCAATCTTGTTAAGCGTTATGGGTACTGCTTGGAACGCAATGGCGAGCACTTTGAACACATTTTGTATAAAAGCAAGACTTAAAATTCGCATTATTTGAAATGTTGTTCTTTAATTTTTCATGTTTAATAAAGCTTTAGTTTTTCAGTGTCGTTTGTTTTGGCGCATACTGTATTATATATTTTATAAAAATCAAGACTGAGATTATAAGTGATGTTACCTTATTTTTTTGAAAGCTTTAAAGAGTCTAGTAAAAATGATGGCCGCCGAAACGAGTCTGGCAGTAATAATTATAAATTTATAAAAATATTTTCTTAAATCTATATAAAAATCAGCACTGAGACTTTAAGTATAATTTTTATCTACCCTTCGCACCTGGTACCTGTAAAATGGCCGGCGCGGTGGCTCAAGCTAGCAGGTATTTATACACTCATAGTATATACTAACACTAAGTTTTTTATATATTTTATCTGAAAAAATAAATAAGGTATCGGGGCTCTGGAATCTTGGACTATACCAAAGCCTCTTCTCTGCCAGACGTCCATTTTCTGTGAATATGTACCTATCTGAGGATTAAGTTTTTGTGTTTCCGATATGTCTATACTAATATTATAAAGAGGACAGGTTTGATTTTTTGTATGTTTGTTTGTTTGTTTGAAATGAATAGGCTCCGAAACCACTGGACCGATTTCAAAAATTCTTTCACCGTTGGCAAGCTACACTATTCTTGAGAGACATAGGCTATGTTTCGTTAAAAAAAAATAGGGATCCTTACTAAAATGCCATTAATGTAACCAAAAATGACCTTAAAATCCTTACATCGCGTGCGCTGGGAATACTATTGATTATTGAATAAAATAATGTACTACGATTTTGAAGAATATGTAAATATCTACAAAAAATGCCGCGACAGCATATGTCTAACTGTTATAGTTACGTCACAATAACTATTTTTTAATTTTTTAAAAGTTTTTATCTTGGTATTAATCCTTATCAAAATAACGTATTTCATATTTACGACAGATATCACAAATTTAGCATGTGCAATAGGACGAGGCTACTTATAAAGGCATTAAAGGACAATTAAGTTGTAGCAACCATTATAACTGAACCACCAGCTGGTCAACTAGCTCATACACTGAGGATACCGATGATCCCAACTGATCTACCTAATCCATTTAAACCGTTTTAATTTCCTATCAAAACATTTTTTGCTTTTACTAATAATAAGTCTCAAGGTCAAACCTTCCAATTAGTAGGGATCTGTTTTCCTCATGGCCAACCGCCTACGGCGGGTCGGGGCACCTGAAAATCAATTTATTTTGCTGCCAGAAAATAAAACAACATGTAATATTGTTTACAGGGAAGCGTTGACCCAAAAAATTTAATTGCTGCTAGTTTATATATAAACTGAGAAAAAAACTATATTTATATTTTTTAATTGTATATAATTTATCGGACAAATTTTTGTATACATTTGCAAACGTTTATATGCAAAACTAATATTGGCTATATATCTATCATTTCGATATTAAAATAATTGTATTTCTACACAAATTAAAAATTGGTAACCTAATTGATCATTAAATAAATTTATTTGCATGACCAAATAAATTTTAATACAGTTATATTTGTGGTGCACAACAATGAATATAAAAGCATATTTACATATGCTGAATTTATAAATATGAAATAAAATGCTCTGGACAATATTGTTCTCTTCTTTAATAAAAAACTTTTGAAAACATGCCGCACAATTTATTCTAAAACACGAAATCTGAAAAAAAATTGTGTTACTAAAAAATATATTGTGCTTAATTACATTGTACTTACTTTGTTTAGGTGATAATATAAACAATTAACATTGCAAAAGCCCACCATTGTCAAATATGCTTTTTAAAAAATTATCAAATTTTTCCAGCACGACGCTAATTAAAGAAAAACAAAACAATTTCAGTACAAACAAAAACCCTTTTCCATTTTCTCATCCCTTTACCGAAATAACTTAATTTGCCTCATTAGTCATATGCGAGGACACCCCACAAACTACTCAAAGAGCAGCAGGTTCCATAGTCAATGGGCCGAAAATTGTAAAAATCAATTAAGTAGATAGGTAACATTAGTTTCTCCACGACCATTAATGAATGTATTAATTCCGACTTCATTTTTAATAATAGAAAGTGTTAATTCTTACTCTTGAGATAGAATATTCATTTTGTGTTTTGCATGTATTTCCATTCTATAACTAGTAACGAAATAACATTCTGTAATTGCTCAACAAAAAACATAGATTGCCATGAATTTCAAAACTGTCACTCAGTTTGTCAGTTCTAATTGTTTGGTACAAATTTTACGGGAATATTTTTTCCTTACCTGTGTGCGGGAATATCCATAAAACGTATATAAGCAAATTCATATTTAGCGCCTTGATTTTATTTGGCAATAAATTTACAACCACATCAGTAGTAGTGTTTTAGTAACTCTGGAGGCGTTTTGCACCTCTGGACATCATCGTCACTGTCCATTTTAAATGTAAATTAAAATATTTGAAGCAATATGTAACTAACCGAACTGACAGTTTTGTGACACTAATCAACAATGATAAACAAACAATGTCAACGAAACGGTTTCATAGAAAATAAGATGATATCAAAAACAGTTATGCATTCATAAAACTTTCTTAATTTACGATTATATTTAATGCGATTTCAGAAAAAATAGTATGTGTATCTCGTAATAAAAGCAACTTCCCGGACTCTCAATGTTTGTTGGCCTCGGCTAGGCGCCTCGGCCAACAATTTACATTGTCGTCCGGGAATGTATCGCTTTTCCTACTAGATACACAATATACTATTTTAGAATTTTTACATTTCAATTAGAATATTTAACGATTTTACAACTTTTTTTAGGATTTCTCGATTGTAAACCTGTTTTTTTAATAGCTTGTCTTTAGGGTCTGCATAATACTTTTCATAAAAAATGGAGTATTTTTTAAACATTATTCATAGAAAGTTTTAACTCCTTATTGGCACATTTAGTGGGTGAATTCTAATAAACCATAAAACTCGTGTTCAATGAAATATTTTAGAGAATTTGAATTCCAATATTGATAAAAATCGGTGCCGTTTTAAATAGTTTCCATTTAAACTTTGGGGTTAAAAGTTTTGAAAATGCCTTCTTAGTGCGTGTTCACATAATGAATATAAACATCTATTCTACTATCCATAGTCTATTAAAGTATTGTTATAATTTTTTCTCCGTGGATTCGGGATAAGTGATAAACAGCAGTCAAATTTAACAATTTATTAATAAATACAAATAATTTCTTACAATAATCTACACAACTTTGATACAGTCACAATTACTGAATAACTTCTTTCTAAAATAACAATTCACACTTATTTCGCAATCACAGTCAATCGCATTACCATTACAATTAGCTACTACTCTTATTCTTGTCTCCGTCCAAAGCGGTGAAGCATCTTCTCAATTACATCCAGAACATACAACACTCTCGAATCTTCCGAACGTTCCAAAAGCCACTAGAATATTCGAAGATTCTCAGAAATGCGATTCACTCAAACTACTTTCTGGGCGACAGGTTCGGACCGGCTCGTAACAGTATCCTTTTAAGCGTATTTCGATTACGTTTCTAATGTTTATATGTAAATATCTTAAGAATTTGCAATAATATAGATTTTTTAGTCTGTAACATAATCTGTTCAATAATTAATATACTTACTTATTTTAGCGATGATCGCATTTCTTTAGATCTCCGGTCCATTGGACCCGGAAAGCTGCGTAGTGCGAAGCTTCGAATTCGGACGAAAGCTGTTATTACGAAATCGTGCGAACGCCGATCGTCTATTTCCTTAGTATTCGTTCGAACTCTATGGTGTTAATGATGGTTCTACGAAACGGTCTTTCTGATTCTAATAAAAAAAAAAAATTTCTGAAACAATCTTCTTGGATTCATCGACATGTTAGGCAATATAGACGAAGAAGAGAAGAGTGGGTAAATCCTATTTACGCAAAAAGAAGCAAAAAATAAATTCTTTGCAAAATTCATGTTAAACTCGAATAGTTCTGTAATTTTTAAGAAACCTCCTACGCCAACTTTTTTTGTACATTTCGCATGTGATACTTCGACTCACGTTGATCCCATAGATATTTTCTTACATGTATGAGACAAATTAACAGTTCACAGTGCATGGTATCAATCTCACGTTATTCAAGATCCGCACTATTTCGTAATTAAATACCAACAGGCTACGATCGGATCCGGTATCGTCCTAATTCGGACTAAAACGTACGAACGATAGGAGCAGCGTGGACGCCCTTTTCTCCGAGCCAAGTTTTCGTTCGTTTTCGACCAAATTCGGACGACTTCATTTCGCAGCATTTCGAATTCAGTGGATTCTTGAATTTTTGATTCTATTTTAATTTTTTCTTTGATTTGTCACATTTTTGTATTTTTTTTTTTCAATTTATACGATTTTTTTTCGTTTTTTGGTTGTTATTGTTGATTTTATCATAGTTTTTTTTTTCGTTGTATTTCGAAACTATTCCGAGATTTGTAGAGTTTACTGACTATATTGTTAATTTATTTTAGTAAATAATACCCAATCATATGGACTAAATTCTCAGGTAAATAACAGAAGGAGGGCTTAGACAGAAAACACAGAAACACAAAGTGTAGCCGGAGATCTGGCTGTTGCGGCCATACGGAACTCAAAACTCAAAGAACTCAGCATCAGGAGAATTAAAGCATCTGTTTTATGGGCCGACTAATTGGGATTCATTACGTTGGCCAGGGTCCTGTGGGTTTCGGTGCATTTTAGTGATTACGCGAGACTTATTTGTATCACAAACGGTGATTTATAAACATTATTAAGGCTGCTTTTGACTTGCTAAATTTGTTTGCTTCAGCACGGTTTATTATTTCATTTTGACAGAGGTCATTAGGGAAATTATGAGGGATTATCTTAACCTTCTGAGTTTCACATTTCAGTGTTTTTGTTTTTTATTTCTAGACATAATAGTATATTGTAATACAAGTGTTACAATGACAGAGGTTTCGTAGTACGAGAGTTTGTGAAACGAACCGCGAAGCGGTGAGTTTCGCAAAGAACGAGTACTACAAACCGTCATTGTAACTCGAGTGTTACATACTATTTTTTATAATGAACTTTTAAAAGTATAAAAAATATATAAAATGAGAGTTTTTCGAAATATTTATTTATGTTGGCAATCTTAACACTTTTGACACTTGTCAGTTTTAATGATTTTAAATTTGAATGTTTGTCAAATTTGTATAAAATATTCTGAATTTAGCAAATAACGCTGATAATGTAGTTAATAATTTAGTACAACATACTTTTTGATTTATTACCTGAACTCTTTCGTTGACAATCAGTGCAGTGCAACCAATTGTGTACAACAAAAAGTTACCAAAAACAGTGTTACAATGAATCTATTTCGATACTGTTTTTAGTGTCGAAATGGAAACTTTGTGAACGTGAATTATAAAAAAGTATTTTGTTTTATTTAACACCCTGGTTTATCTATATAATAATATATAAAACTCAAAGGTGACTGACTGATTGACTGACGATCTATCAACGCAGAGCCCAAACCGCTGGACAGATAGGGATGAAATTTAGCATGCAGGTAGATGTTATGACGTAGGCATCCGCCAAGAAAGGATTTTAATTAATTCCACCCTGAAGGGCATAAAATAGGGGATGAAAGTTTGTATGAAACTTTGTCAATTTTAAACCGTTTGGGCTGAAACTTTGCATGCATATAGTTACTATGACGAAGGCATCTCTCAAGAAAGGATTTTGATTAATTCCACCCCTAAGGGGATAAGATAGGGGATGAAAGTTTGTCAATTTTAAACCGATGAGGCTGAGATTTTTCATGCATATAGCTACTATGGCGTAGGCATCCCCTAAGTAAGGATTTTGATGAATCCCACCCCTAAGGGGAGTAAACAGGGGATGAGAGTTTGTATAAAAATTTGTTAATTTCAAACCGATCGGGCTGAGATTTTGCATGCATATAGCATGCAAGTTTTTATAGTTTTAAAATAATAATAGTCTATACCACTCGCGTTTTAATGAGCGGGTTGTGTGGAGCGGTGAGGCAGTAGCACGCTGCTGCTGGCCGACATAACACTATCGATAGACGCGTAGAGTCTTAAAAATTCGAGAATACTTTTTTTTATTACGTAGTGGTGTACTAAGAAATGACTTATTTAAATTTCAATTCTAAGGATTTAAAATAGGGGTTAAAAATTTGTATGAAATTCGGTGGCAAAAAACTAAAGTTTACGCGGAT
This sequence comes from Altica lythri, assembly GCA_964028335.1. Lineage (NCBI taxonomy): Eukaryota > Metazoa > Arthropoda > Insecta > Coleoptera > Chrysomelidae > Altica > Altica lythri. The sequence continues at coordinate 36,041,762 of OZ034801.1, read as the reverse complement.
AAAGTCGCGGGCGGCCGCTAGTTTAATCATATAGGTATATACTTATAAATTTTGTAATAATGTCCATACGAGAAGCTATGTAGAGAATGCGTTTAACTACACTAACTTAGTTTCTTTAGGTACTGAATGGAAGCAATTGTCAGATTTGACCACGGAAACTGATAAATTCCTGAGATTCTAGACATGGGTTTAATAGTTGTCGCTCAAGCTGAGTTAGAGAAGTTCATAAAGTTTTCAGATGTTTTGCGTATGTTCTTTGTTCTTGTTTGATCTTTTGGGGCTGAAAACTTCAGATTTATTATGAAATTAGTATAGTTAACCAGCAGGATTGTTGTAGCCATGGGGAAAATAAAATATGTTTTTAGCAAACAGAGTTAGTAAGGCTAGCGTTGTTATAAAAAGTACGAGAGAAATTACCTTTTTGTAATTACTGCAAAACGTTATTACATGACTGTTGAGATGCAACTCTTTAATTTTATTAATTCTTTTATCCAATGAGTTTTGAGTTAATGTTTAAAATTGTAATCATTGGATGCTGGTGTACACTGAATAAACTAATAGAATTAATAACTGAAACCAGCTGCAGAAAAGTAATAATCAATTAGGTGATACAGTAAAAAATTGAATCATTACAAAAGTAACCATTCTATTGTTGATACAGTTTCCAAGGGTATCATTCCTAATTAGAATACAGGGTGTCCCATTATATTCTGACTGTTTTTAAAAGCTTATATCTTCAAAACTGTTGTAGATAATAAGATGCGGTTTTCACAGTTAGGTTTATAATAATCTTAAGTTTTGTTGTGACACCTTAATATAAAAATGGCCCAATTCCGGTTTACGGGATAGAAAAGTGGCGTATTTTCGGAAAACAGTAGATGTAATTTTTTAATTTTAACTTCCCTTTCTGTGCACCGATTTTAAACTTTAAGGTATTGTTATAAAGTAAAAATATGCGTCTTTTAGAAAATTGCTAAATATACAGGGTCTCCCATTTAAAAAATAACATCTACTGTTTTCCGAAAATACGCCACTTTTCTAGCGGGTAAACCGGAAGTAGGCCATTTATATAAATGTGTCACAACAAAACTTACGGTAATTTTAAACCTAACTGTGAAAACTGCATCTTATTATCTACAACAGTTTTGAAGATATAAGCTTTTAAAAACAGTCAGAATATAATGGGACACCCTGTATATAAAAAACTATAGGTATACTACTAAGATTATGTTTGTTAAAAGCAACTAAGTTGATTATCAAAAATATAGAGACTACAGAGTAAATAAATGGATTTAGAGCAAATTAAGATTAAAAAAATGGCCCTTGGTAAGCCAGGCGCATCAGTAGATTTATATTAATTGAATTTATTAAAAGTATACGTTTTAGAAAAAAATGTTTTAGATAAAAGTTGTAGGTCTCTTTAAGACAAACAAAAAAGTCCTCTAACATTTTTGGTACAGGGTGAAGTAAAAAAGTTACGAATTTTTTTCCATTTTGATTTAATGCCACGCCCAAACGGCCTTACCGATTTGGCCCATTAACGAACTCGACCGAGATTTTTGGACGATTGATTTTTGTACCAAATTTCATTTCGATCCGTTAAAAAATGCGACCGCTATCGTGTCCACAGATTTCGTTATATCGGAACTATACATACATATATATATACATATATATATATATATATATATATATATATATATATATATATATATATATATATATATATATATATATATATATATATAAACTTTCGAGCGGAAGGTGTTTTTGAGGTCAGGGGGGCCCAAAACGAAAAACTGTAGTGAAATTTTCCCGAAGTCGTGACTTGCGAACCAGCTGAATAGTAGATATAAATCTACTAAAAAATATTTACCTACTTAACAAGAAGAAAGCAGTCAGTCACAAAATAAAGAAAAAAATACAGAAAACTCTAATAACTTAAAAAGGTTGTATAGTTTAGTATTAAATAAGCACAATTTACAAAAAGAACTTTTTATAATAGAAAGTTTTTTACTGATTTATAGGTCATATTTTGTGTCATCTCAACAGTGCACAGCATCCCTGATTTTGCAAAAATATTAAGTCATACAACGCTGTGATTGATCATAGAGAAGATTGTTTCCTTGTTAACAAAATCAAGGGTAGTTGTATCTAAAAACTTTCTAAAACAGTTTATTTTATTACCAGTTAAAATAATAATTACTGTTTTCACATGTAAGAACAAAAAAAAAAAAGAAAAAAAACTTCTCTGTCGCGTAATCGATCCCATTATGATAACATAACAGAACTGTCACAAGTGGACTGATCCGCCGCCTAACCAACTACGCTACGAACGATTTATTTATTAACTTTCAAAATAATATTATCTATACACAACTTAGATCATGTTTAATATCAATTCGGTATAAATTTCGAAATCTATGTATATGCCTAAACACACTTGAAACATGCATTGTCATCCAGTTCTTAGCTATCCTGAAAATTTCAGAGCTCTAGGTAGTCGGAAAATAGGTTTAAATTCGATTACAAATTCCACGGAATGACACAGAGACACAGAACACGGCGAAAATATAAAAAACTTTCTAAAATATTTATCTTTTTGATATAGCCTCTAATTCATTTAGTGATGTAATGTTACCGAATGTAAAATTTGGTAAATTATCTATAATTTATTTTGACTAATAACAATCTTCATTCACTTGAGTAATTACTTGCACTATTGTTACGCATTGGAGAAATTTGATGTATTCCATTAGCTCTATCAAGAGGTGTTGTTTAACATGTGGCAGTTTGCACTCAGGTTGTGTATATCTACCAGATAAACAAATGTACCAAAAGTTAGCTCTTACGAACAATAGTTTAGGTCATATATAAATATGCGTAATCAAAAAAAGTAGGTAAAACATTACTTTGTTAACACAAAATTCAACTCCAAACTTCCATACAATTGAAATATCCAAAATATGTTGATTTATTTTTTTGGGTGACCTTACCAGATGAAATAAAACAAGAAAATTAAAAATTAAAAAAATACATTCAGTAGTTAGTTTTAATTACAAGAGGTTGACCTTAAAGGCCATCCTTTCCAGGAAAATTCTCGAAGATGACGTCCGCGTCCAGGTTAGGGCGCAATAGGTGTCCGTGGGGTGTTCGCCGGTACCATATTTGAATTAAGTGACTCAAAAAACTCCCGACTGTCGAGTTTCTCTCCTTCCTCGCATGAAGTTCGGGATAGCCCCCCGAAGATGACGTTCTTCGATGGTCCTGTGCTCTCGGTGTTCGGGGGGTCAATTTGAACATCATAATTGTGATCAGCGACCTTAAAAACCGCTGGGTACCCAACTTGGGCCAATTCTGCCTCTTATTTACAAAGTTATTGAATTTGCCAAAAGGCCTCTCAAAAAATACATATTTTGAATGTATTTTTGGCTGCAGCAATGCAACTTCCGGTTTATACTAGGTAGAAAGTAGATTGGAATGGTATAAATAATTTTTAAAAGCAAATGCAAAAAAAACGCATTCCGATCCGTCCTATCCTAAAAGATTTGCTAACATAATGCTTCATTGCCTCGACTATTAATTATATGTTTGGGGGAGACTGGTAATACTCTAAAAAGGTAACCCGTGAATTAGTGAGCTAGCTAGGGAGATAACTTTTAGGACGTTTTAACGTTACAAACACACATAGTACTATTCAGATACTGTTTTAGTCTTGTAACCATTAAATTACCCTTGGCTAGCTCCTGAGGGTCATGGCTTCCTTCTGAGTCTTTACCAACTCTCCCCAAACCTTAATTTAGGGCGCAAAGTACAGACAAACAAATAAAAAACGGTAAAATCAGTTTTAAGTTGATTTATTTAATAAATCAGAAGTTAAGTGAAAATATTTAAAAAATAATTAATTAATTTAATCTCTTATCTTTGGTTTATTTGGATTCTTACTGTTGGAGCTTGATTTATTGTGGATCGGATCTGCTTTAAATCCAAACGTGAATGGTAGTGATTTTTCTTTTAAGGAAACTTCCTTTGTGTCCAAACCCGGGAATGGTTTCACCTTGTGTCGGCTATTAATGTTTGTAGTCAGCGAATCTTTTCTGTTTTACGGTAATCCTAAATAGGGTCCTTCTTTGATGTGGTAATAACCTAAATGAAGGGCCAAGGTAATCAGAGAATTATTCCCATTTTATTAAGAATCGAAGATAAAATGAAAGAACTGAAATAATTTTCTAACGAAGTAACAAACTTTCTTCTACCAAATCGACGCGAACAGACCATCCGCACCGGCGCGATAAAATTGAAATAAGTAAAAAGATAGTCCGAAGTATATACTCAAAAACGAACGTTACAGTCTTAGAAAGCATTTCACACCCATTCAATCCAGAAACTATGACGTCTCTACTAAGATCGCTAAAGAATTATTATTACTGTTGGAAACGCATTTTAAAATCATAATAGTCATTGATATCCAGATCAAACCATTTAGGTACTGTTTTGGTCTTTGGTCACATTGCATATAATCCGTTCACTTTTTATTCCTATCTCATTAGGCTCTATTAGTAACATGAAATTCGCCCTGTATAATACACGTCTGAGTTTACTGTTCTGTGGTCTTGTTAATTGTAAGTACAATGTTGTCACGTCTTCAATAAAAATATGTGTATTCAGTACAAATATCTTAAGTAATTAAATTTGCAAACCAAATTTAAAACTTGCAGGAAATAAGTCAATATTAAATTGAATACTAAAGTAGATGCGTCAGTTTTCGCTGCAAGTAGTATTAATATCCAAGAATGGTATATTTCAATTCACATGAATTTTGACTGATACTCAAAATAACACATTCCTTTACACAGAACAGATCCCTGTTTATAGTCAATTATTACTTTATTAGTCTATAACGAAAAATATACTTTTATATTTACATTTTATTACAAATAAATAAGTACAATTCAAAATGTAGCACATATACATATATTAACTAAAAACGTTTAATACAACTTTTAAATTAATCAAGCAAAAGTAAAAAAAAATTACAAATGTATAGTAAAACTTTTAAATTATTCAAGCAGTGGTAAAAAAATTATTTAATCATTTTTGAGTTTGACATAAAAACACAGTATCTACTCAAATTTTATATCCATCTTTTTTAAAGTCTACTATTTTACATCCAAATGGCATCGTAGTGTGACATTATTGTAATAGTGGCTGTAGGGTTATAAAATTTCACATCCAATGGGTTAATTAAGGAAACTACTCCAGTACAAATTTGATTTTTCAGGTCTGCCCCAAGTGGAGTCGCATTTGACTTATATATGCAGATGTTTTGATAATGTTCTTTATAACAGAAATTCTTCAGAAATTTTTCAAACCGATACAATGAAAAAATATTTTAATAAATTACATAAAAGCAAATAAAAACAAATACAGATACAGATTTAGATGTAATGTGTAAATGTTGTCGGTGTATTTGTATGATCAATCTTTTTCCATCATTTCACTGGAAGCATCAGAGTCACTATCAAATCCAAAATCGGAATCGTCAGAATCTGATTCCTCCAATGAAATAATTAAAGGAGGAATATTGTCATGTGAGCAGTTTCCCATGTAAGTAGTCCAATCTGCAAAAATAAGTTCGTCTGTATGTCTACAAAAATTTCGCCACATGTCTGGTGTACATTTAGTCAATGCTTCTGTCCACGTTTTTTTAACTGTATCCTGGTCAAGATAAGAAGATGTTATATGTTTGTTATAATATGTCTTAGTAAACCCCCATGCTAGTTCTATTGGATTGTAATGACAATGGTATGGTAGTAGTCGTCAGTTTTATAAGGCAAGATTATTGAGTACAGTTGTTTCTTTGTCATTTTTGTGTCAAATGTAATGTTATTGTTAATCAACCATTCCTGCAACATCGCTTTTTTCGCTAAAATAGATTGGTTTGTTAAGTTGAACTGAATGGTATGGTGCGTTGTCCATGACCACCACACATTTTTCTTGAAATACAGATAGAGCAGGAATGTGTTGATTAACAACCTAGTTTTTAAAAAGGTCACTATTCATACTTTTGTGATAGTAAAAGTCTGTATTCGAAGACTCTAGTAACCAGTCACATCCGTCCAAAAATCATCCAGTATCGTGTGAGCGTGTAAAATAGTAAATCGCTTTCCTTCGGATTTTACACGAGCTGGATTACTTTTCAGGTCAGAATCGTGTACCCACTGACGCACTGAGCTACCATTTTGATAGATCCATGTTTCATCTACACGAATGTAACTCTCTCAGTAAGATTGTTTAGTTGTTTATATTTCCGAATAAAAGTGATTTTACTAATTTTAACGTGCCGTTGTTCACATAAAATATGTCGTCCATTTACATTTTTAAATTTGTATCCCATTAATTTTATAAGTTTGTATAGTGTAGTGCGTCCCCCTTTAAAATCAAAATTCTGTTTAGCATCATAGCATCAGTCCAAAGTAAAATGTTCATTTTAAGAATGGTAAATCCAAATCTGTCGCTCTAAGTCTTTTTTAAAATAAACTTCTCAAATGTATAAGTTTTACTTCCTGTATCAGCGACTTTCTCATTATTTTTCAATCCTTAATAATTCTCCGTATTTTCCAAACACTAATCTAAAAAAATTAAGCATTTAGAATGTTTGTCATATTAATTAGTTTCAAAAAATATACCTCAGTTACACAAAGGTAGATATGAGATTTAAAAATATTTAACAAAATTTTGAATTAAATTATAGTTACAAAATGTTTAATTTAGAAATGTGAAATCTGACAACGTTGTTTATAATTTATTATGATATCTGTCAAAAACGGTTATGTATTATGTTAATAATATAAATTTAATTTAAAAAGTGTTACATATTTATAAAATCATTACAAAAACCTCTTTCAATTAATCTAATGCAAAATATATAAGTTTATGTTAGCTGTCACAAACTAGTATTTATTTAAAAGAAATAGCAGAATGGTAGGCTCTTACCTTAAAGATCTGAGCCACTTTCGCTGCTGTTGCTTTATTTCTTAAACATACCGTAACATTTAATGATGTTGTTATGTAGTTCTATACTGATTTTTTTGGCATTGCTTATTGAATACTTATTTCTATCTTTAAAAATTTTAACCTTTGATAATAGGACAGGACGTTTAGTTTAGTTTAGGTACCAACCCAACAAAATGAAGTGCCAATCCAAGAAATAAAATGCATAGTCTACTGAGATGAGAATAAGAAGTGAATGGATAATACCTAAGAAATTCAGCAACAAGCGACATCTCTATTTAGATCGCTTAGATTAACGTTCGAAAATCGTTCTAAAATGATAAAAAATGCAGTTGAAACTTGGTTGTGTAACGCATATAATATAAAATAATGTTCTTTTGAAAAGGTAACAGTGTAATCGCCCACCCTATATATTTAAATCTATTATTATATATTTTAATTTGTTTTCTTGTTATTCAAGTTCAAGCCACTTTTTTATTAATTTTTTGTTTCCTCAGAGCTATTATACTTTAGCTGTATATACAAGTTTATGCTTAAACTACTTGTACAGATTAAAATTGAAAAAGTTTCTTATAAAATTGATGTAGCTAGATAACTTTTAATGAAGTACCTATGTTTACTACTTCAGTAATATATTATACTATAAAAAATTAATCGTTTTAAGCACAAAACTCATGACTCATTCTAATTTAGTTGGTTCATAAATTATAACGAAAAATACTAACACACTTTCTTAACTTTCAAAAGTTTGGCATGGAAAATAATTTGGCCGAGAGCAAGTATTAAATTTACTTACTTTAATAAACCGCTGAGTACAAATATTCCCTCATATTGCCAGAAATTCTAAACTATATTTCAAAAGTGTACATAAAGTTGATTGCACGAAGGTGAGATAAGCAATTTCTGGGATCAATTTGTTTTATTGCGGACAGTTTATAGTACAATTTATATCATTTATGCTACTGCTTTTATAACACTCAGTTAGTATTAAAGTATTTATGGTTTTGTTGGTGAAATGAAAGTTCCGTCATTATAACAAACACTATTAAAAAATAATTTTATTACTTCTTTAATTACACAACCAGTAAAAAAATGTTATTTTGTCTAAATTTATTCTACTCAATAATCTGCGTAAAATTCATTTTTTAAACCAACCCTATTTTGTCCCATTATTTTAAACTAGCAGCCCGCCCCGGCTTTGCACGGGGATTAAAGAAAAATAACAAAAGCCATTAAATTTATTGGGTCAACGCTTCCCTGTAAACAATATTACATGTTCTTTTATTTTCTGGCATCAAAATAAATTGATTTTCAGGTGCTCCGACCCGCCTTAGGCAATTGGCCATGAGGAAAACCGATCCCTACTAATTGGAAGGTTTGACCTTGAGACTTATTATTAGTAAAAGCCAAAGATGTTTTGATAGGAAATTGAAGCGGTTTAAATGGATTTGGTAGATCAGTTGGGATCATCGGTATCCTCAGTGTATGAGCTAGTTGACCAGATGGTGGTTCAGTTATAATGGTTGCTACAACTTAATTAATTGTCCTTTAATTCCTTTATAAGTAGCCTCGTCCCATTGCATATGCTAAATTTGTGATATCTGTCGTGATTATGAAATAAGTTATTTTGATGAGGATTAATACCAAGATAAAAACTTTTAAAAAATTTAAAAATAGTTATTGTAATGTAACTATAACAGTTAGACATATGCTGTCGCGGCATTTTTTGTAGATATTTATCTTCTATATATATAAAAGCGAAAGTTCACTCATCACCGTATCTCAGAAACTATAAGACATACATACCAATTAGGTGCTAGCTTAGATTTGTTTATTTTTTATTGATTATACTGACGTTTGTATCAAAGTGTCATATCGATTACTTACTTAAAGAAGTTTGTATTTTTCGTTAAGTAAACTTACGTTTGTTTGAAAAATGGATGGAGAAATTGTAACAGTCACAGTTGAAGAAATAGCAATCCGATGTAGTGTAAAAGAGATACGTGGCGATGGAGCGTGTTTATTTTCATCTCTGTCTCACAGACCTCTGTCTTATGTGCTTTATGGAAATATTTCAATGGCTGCTCAAGCTAGAGCTAATATAGTAAGCCACGTGTCCAACGATTAGCAAAGATTTAGGTGTTTTACTATGGACCGATCCGGGACCCCTTACGATACAAAACGCCTTTATGTAGCCAATATGGGTAGGTTGTATACTTATGGCACAACTTTCGAACTGAAAGCAGCTGGAGAAATATTTCCATTTGAATTTCAACTGTTTCAAGGTAGCAGACTTATTGCCAGATTTAGAGAGTCGATACAAGGGATAAAAAGAATGCGTTTTAACGGACATTTTAACGAAGGACATTTTGACGTATTGATTCCTACTAATTATAATAGCGAAAGGTCACTCATCACCATATTTCAGAAACTATAAAGCCTACAAACTTGAAATTTGGCAGGTAGGTTCCTTTTAGGGTCTAGACGTACGATAAGAAAGGATTTTACGAACCTCTACCCCTAAGGGGGTCAAACGGGGGTTGGAAATTAGTATGAAAGTCTTATTGAAATAAGAGACTGAATTAAAATGTGGGTTCTTAAGAGGTTGCGGAGGTGTACTTATATTGTTTTTTAGAAATCAACCCCCTTCATAAGGGTTGAACGGTGATCGGATACTTTTTATACAACAATCAACACGCCACGTGAACTACGTTGCGGGTACATCGATTTAGAACACAAAAATGTGCTTAGAATTTTTTTGTCTGTCTTTCTGTCTGGATGTTGGTGGGCGCATCACATGAAAACTACTGATTCGATTAGAATCTGGTGTATAAAAATTTTGGAATGATTTTTGTATCGGGATAGTTGAAAGCATAAAGAGTGAAATAGGTTACATTTTATACAACAATCAA